>AP028424.1:15873220-16473220 GCA_036509395.1 Antheraea yamamai
TACCGCGTCTGTCTGTCTGTCTGTCTGTTCGCGATAAACTCAAAAACTACTGAACGCATTTTCATGCGATTTTCACCAGTGGATAAAGTGATTCATGAGGAACGTTTTTGTATTTAATTTGTCAAGGATTTATTTTTAACCAGGGCGGGACAACGTCTGCCGGGCCCGCTAGTATTCTATAAAAAATGGTTTTGTAGTTTTTGAGTTAATTGCGGACGTGCAAATAGATAAACAAAAAAAACTCGAGGCAGTCATAAGGCCTTCCGATAGAAGTGAAAACTCAAAACAATGGAGTAATTGTGTTCTTTTTTTTAATTTTTAAATCAATATATAGTCAGAATTATTTCAATTTCATGATTTGTAAATTAGAATTATTAATATTAGTACGGTTTTCACATCTATTGGCACTCGAAGCAATGTATCCTTTTATACAGTTTCTTAAATAATCAAGAATATGATGGGCTGAACAAGAACAATACAAAATATCAATATTATATGTACACAGGCCGCTATAGTCTAGTCGTGTCGCTAGTCTAACGAAAACGAAATAAGCTACGAACATGTCGGTGGCGCGTCACTTATAAATTCTTCCTCTATCAAATATTTTATTTTGAAATCGCTCAACACGGCTAAAGACGTTTTCACTTCATAAATGATTTCCGTGACTTTTATAATAGATACCTAATACAAAATTTGAATAATAATGAAACGTATAAAGCAAACTATAGATTTATTAGTATTGATATTGTATATAATATGTAAGTGTTAATACTGAATACTGTGCATTTAATTTCAAATACGCGTAAACACTTTTTCATAGTAAAGCTGATACAGTTTTCCATCTACATTTCCACTTCTATACATGTTATCACGTTAAACACGAGAAAGCACTAAACAGAACAGAAATTATGATAATAATATTACATTTAATCTAACGGTATTGTTCTATTTATCGAACAGATTTCTTCCTGTATTTGCACGTAGTTTTTCAAGGCAATCAGGAACAAAACTATTAGCAAATAGTTTGATCGTAAGATTAAAAACTCATAAAGTTTATGTAATGAGAAACCTTCCGACTAATGTAAAGTGATTATATACTATACCAGGTGAATGTTTAAAGGTTAACACGCTTCCATCCTGTGGTAGTTCATGGTCACAATTAGCATATTAATAATAATATCAAAACGAATACTAATAAACAACATAGAGAACCTTAGTTAAGAACACCGATGAAGAATGTTCCAAAATCGAGGTTTTTTTCGGGTCTGGGGGCTAAAAGTAACTATTACACGCGGACGGAGTCGAGGGCAGAAGTTAGTATGTTACATCGGTGTATAAACTACTATCTTACGAAATTTCGTGAAAATCAGTCTAGCAGTTTTTGCGTAAATTTCTTCTCTTTTCTGATTTCTTAAAAGTAAAATAAACAGATATACGAAAACATGGCCTAAATGTTGTATCGGTGTATAAACTACTACCATACCAAATTTCGTCAAAATCCGTTTAGTAATTTTTGCGTGAATCCTGTACAAACGACAGACATACAGACAGTCCGACAGACAGACAAAAATTTTAAAAACTATAGAAATGTGTTCTGTATATGATTGTAAGCCCTCCCAGAGTATTTTTTCTATAAAATATGTAATGTACAGATTTCGTCCCCTTAGCCTTTTAATATATGTAAAATAAAATAATATAGATTATTATAATTATAATCATTACATAGTATAAAACAAAGTCCCCAGCCGCGTCTGTCTGTCTGTCTGTTCGCGATAAACTCAAAAACTATTGAACGGATTTTTATGCAGTTTTCACCAGTGGATATAGTGATTCATGAGGAACGTTTTGATATGTAATTCGCCAAGGATTTTTTTTATAATCAGGGTAGGACAACGTCTGCCGGGCCCGCTAGTATTATATAACTTTCGTGTATTATAATAATGAGTATTATTAGTGATCTTAATACAATTTGGCCTAAATAAATAAAAATTCAAATCTGTTACGTAATCATACTTCGGTAACCGGTTAAATTTAGTAATAACATAATTAATTTAATGGCCTCTGTGCGAAGCTGATTTAATTATTATCAGGAAGGATTTGCCGTGGCAAATGTTCCTACCTGGATCGCGGCTCCCTAACATTAAATGTAACACCCGCTGTAGTGTGTCGTGTTCCGGGATCAGCTTGTATCTATGTATGTGAATATCCAGTGTCCGAGAAGGGTGATAGGGTGATTACTCAACTGAATTGCGACCACGACGCTCATGATGATAACTCGCCACATTAATTATCTTATCAAAACAACTCTCTTAAAAAAGACAACGGTTAACTTACTGTGATATTCTCAATTTGTAGGTAGGCTACAAACTCAATACAAGAATCAAAATCAAATATCCCAATTTAGATGAACCCACATTTATTATTAACAGGTATGTGTAAGATCACTGAATATAAAGATACAGATACCTTTAGCGCTATCTATCTCGTTGAATATAAATCGATAGAACCCATTTGCCATGTAGGTTGGTTTTACGCACATCCATTACAAAATAAATTATACGGTTTACCTTTTACCTCTTACTATAGTGCTGTTATTGGAATAAATAGAAATATTCTTTTTTAATCGACTTCCACCTTCGTTTTAAATAAATATTATAATGATTTCGTGCAGGAAACGTATAATTATATATATAGTACTGTGTTATGTTACACGCCTCGGTAATTGGTCGTATTTCTTTTTCGGAAAGATATTATAAGTACTATGAAATATTTTTCCCTGTCCATATTATTTTATGTGTCTCTTCTTTATTTCCAATTTATAATCCTATATACACTCATCAAAAAAGTCTAAGCAACATGTACTAATTTAAATTTTAGGATGGTTCTTCACATTATAACGTTGTATTTTATTTTTAAAATAATATCTTTAGGGTTCTATGATGTAAAAATAACAGCTGTTGTCTTTATAAGTTCTTTTAATAACAGAAATGAACAATATTAGAATATACTGTAGAAACTAAGATACATAAGAAACTAAACTTTTTTCTTACAAATTGAAATTTCTAAAGAAAATGTATTTATTGTGAAAGAATAGAACAATTTAATACAAAGTATGGGCTCCTCTGCTATTCAGAACTTGTCGGCAACGATTATTCATTGAATTAATGAGACTGTTTATGTCATCTTGCGGTATTCGCTCCCAATGGAATTGTAGCAAATCCTTCAGCTGTTGGGTTGTTGTTGCTCCGTCCAAGCCCCTCAAAACACGTCTCTGGAGTATGTCCCATGCGTGCTCGATGGGGTTGAGATCTGGCGATTGTGCAGGCCAGGGCAATACCCGGATGTTCTCCGTTGCAAAGTATTCACTGGTTCGCCGAGCTGTATGTGAACGCGCATTGTCATGCATTAACCTAAAATCGGAGCCAAAGGTTTGTGCTAATGGGTAGACATAAGGTCTGAGAATATCCTCAATGTAATTTTCAGCATTCATGTTTCCATTTACAAAAACGAGCTCAGTTCGCCTGTTCTTCATAATACCCGCCCATAACATAACTGTTGAGCCGCTGTATGGATGAACTTCCTGAACGCACCTGAGCCTTTTAGTATTTCCGGGCCGACGATTCACTCGCACCCTTCTTGTATCAGGCTTAAACCTCGAATCGCGACTCATCGGAAAACATAATTTTATCCCATTGTTCCTGGGTCCATGTTATGCGTTCTCTACACCATACATATCGATGAGCGCGATTCCCGTGACGTATCGGTGGGCACCTGATTGGGCATCGAGCTCGTAGGCCGTACTCATGCAGTCGATTTCGCACAGTTTGAGGACTTACATCAACACCACTTGAAATTTGTAGCCTCAAACTTATCTCTCGAGCGGTTAACATCAGCTGGCGTCTTGCAGTCCGTTGTATGTACCGGTCTTGCCGAGTGGTTGTACTCCTTTTACGGCCTGGATGCTGTTCAGCGGGTTCTCCTGTATTATTGTAGCGCTGCCAAAGACGACAAATAACACTTCTATGAATGCCAAAATGTCGAGATACCTGAGATTGATTACTTCCCGCTTGCAGCATCCCTACAGCTCTTTGCATTTCATCTGCCATCAAATGACGTCGCTTCATGACGTAAAGAATATCTAACAATTCAATTTTGTCGCTAACTTTATTTAAATGGTTAGTAAAATTATAAAATCAAGACTAAACGTAGCAATTAAAACGCACTTAAATTCAAACAAATTCGCAGTCATTTGAATTTTATGAAAAAACAAAACATAATCAAATTTTTTTTTTACAACCAGCCAGTATGTCAACAATAACAAAAAAGTTTACTTACCTACGCACTTTGTTTGAGTAAATACTTAGAAATTAATTAATATAAATGGTAAAATTTATAATATCACGCATGTTGCTTAGACTTTTTTGATGTGTGTATATATATTCTATTACGAGTGTCTGTGTTTCTGTCGTTTGTACGGGATTCACGCAAAAACTTCTAGACGGATTTTCACGAAATTTTGTATGGTAATAGTTTATATACGGATATATGTTTTACGTATATATCACATTCATATATATGTATCTTTTACTTATAAGAAAACACCAAAGACAAGAAATTTACGCAAGAACTACTGGACTATTTTTTCAATAACGCAAGCTAAGGGCATTGTACGCTTCTTGTTTGTTTGAAAACACTAATCTAAAGGTGATACTTAATGGTTCAATGGTTATCTTATTCAAACACCGCGTTCATCTACGTGTGTAGAATCGTAGTTATAGGCGTAGGTTCGAATCCTTGCGAATGAGCCGGAGCACTCAGTTAAGTGAAACACCGTAAAACCATTATCACGGTTTTTTCTAAGTCTTTCTGGCCTAAAAAACCTAAGGCCCTGCCTTTTTTCATGTGGGGAAATCCTGCATTGAATACTTACTCTCCGCTAGACAACAGCGTGAGAGTTACGTCCAACTTTTATTGGCAATACTCCAAGGTGTTCCTTTACCATTCTTTGAGCAGGAAGCAAAGACTGTTTCTGCATTTCATCCACTCACCCTAGCAAATGTAGGTCCTTCATAAAGGTCGTATTTTGTGGCCTGCAACCCCAAGAGATAACATCGCAGAAATCGGTGAGAGGAGCACATAAAACACGTATGCTTTCGGGTCTATGTATTTACCGCAAGGATGATGGATTTGCTCGCATCCAACGCTTGCAGGCATATCCTACGGTGACTGGAGGTAATCCATGATCCGCCGCCGATGTTTTCGGTAACAACGGAGAAGAATTCATTGTTCTGCTTCCTGTCGAACTGGGTGTATCTACTTTAACTTAGTATCAAACCTCGTAGCTCAGTCTTATGCTAGGTTTCTAGGCAGTCGTCTCGCAGAACGAAGCGGCGGAGAGGGTCCGTGAGGTGGATCCTCTAAGTGACCCTCTTCACCAACGGAGGACCGGTAGGAGGAGGTGGCAGTTTGTCTGTCTCCTCCCACCGTAACCGGACTAGGGAAGATTGCTCAGGTCCGGCGGATGGAGGAGACGGTCGGTGTCGAGCGGGCTTTTGCCGCTGGGCCAACCGCTGGGGCAACACGATGAAGTCTATAGAGATCTCGTGTCACCCCAACTACAGCGGCAGACGTACACCGTAGGGCTTTAGTCCGTGCGAGTTGGACATAACCCATCCTCTCCCCCGAGGTTGACGTATCCATAAGGGATTTCCCCAAACAAAACAGGTTTTCTAGGCAACAATTTGAAAGTTGTTTGTTACTCACCTTACTACTTTGAAAGTTATTCAATATGTTCAAAATTACAAGTGGGTGGAATTCTTTTCACATCTATTTTTATAGATATATTATTTAATATCCAATCCAATCAATAAAACTAAGCACAAAATCGTGTATTTCTATTTATACGTAATAAACGCATTACTGAAAATAGATAAACAAGAAAAATATCATAAAATGATTGAACATAATATACCACATTCAAATTACAACAGAAGAAGTAACACTGTAAGAGTTAACTCTTGTAATTTCACCGATAAATAAACTCGTGTAGTAATACTGCTGAAACTACGAAGCCTTAATACTATTGTTAGTTTAATTAATTACTGTCACTTTATGATTAATTAAGCTTGCCCACAATTTCTTTAACATGTCATGAGTTGACTAACTTATACTTAATATTGAAGATATTTTAAATTTAAACTAATAAAATACTAACTGAAATTAGTTCGTGTCCAATTATGTATGTATCTAGATATTTCTAAAATACATTAATATAATATGATTATGACATCTCGAAGATGTTATTTACATCTCTCAGAATCGAGTGGCTTAATCCGTTAGCTCTCGGACCGGCAGATCGTCCGCGCGCGCTTTTTTAAAAATTTTTAAATTTCCCGCCATCGGCAAAGACATTTAGTATGTGTACCCTATATACGACTATGAGTCTTATAGAACATAATTATCTATTCTCACAATAATATATTTAATTATATGAAAATTATATATAGTTTTTATATTATCATATATTTGAAATTGTTAACCTTGTTTCATAAATAATTATAGCTAATTTAAAATATATTTCGTTTTTTCTTATGATCTATTAGCTAATTTTGTATAGCTCATAATTCTTTGTAGCAACATCACGTGACGCATTGACAGTCTGCGAGAATGTTGAGTTATTTATGCGTGCTAGGGAGTAATTGTTCTGCATTTTTGAGATACTTTATGTTATAAAAAATATTTTTCAGTTGTATCAATAATTGTAACACTAACACAATTGAAATTGGTTTTATCTAGGTTTAATACAGTTCACTATGTTCACAAACTCGAACGTCGTTTCCAGTAGATAATTAGAAAGATGTCCCTATTTATATGTTGTACAGAGTATTGCGACACATAGTTTTATGTATTTTATTTACTACTTTCATATTCTATTTTATAAAACAAAACCATAATTCTGTAATGTTTTAGGTGCTCTGTATATGCAGAGCAGTGGTCATCAAATATCATTATAATCTTTAGTTACTATAAGTCTTCATTTTGTGTTTATTCTTTTATGATACCTTGAAATTAAAATATAATTGTATGTAATTGTTTTATTTCTAAAGGAATGAAAAGTAAGGGTATTTTTAAAGAAAATAAAACAAGAGAGGGATAAGTTAAAGAACAAAGAAAAAAACATAAAAAGGGATCAGTTTTGAAAATTATTTTATAAATTAATAAGTATAAATTATTGAAATTTATCTTTATTTCAAAAGTATAATGATAGTTTTTGAATTTCATTGGTTTCTGCTTATATTGTAACAATCTTATTGTATGGCTGATTAGTATACAAAGGGCCACTATAGGAGAAAGACTCTCAACACATGATATTTATGAATTTTTTCACATGAATATCAATTAATTTTTACAATGTAACATGACTAAGAAGGTTGCTATGTATTTCATAAAAAAACTGCTATCCTTGCATATTAGAAAAACAAATGCTTTTGTTTTGGTATTAGGACCACTGAATTGATAGGTATAGATTTTATTTTAATCTTAAGTTTCTCTTTCTTTAGCTAGCTAGGTCTTAGTATATTTTCTTACAATAAGTTTTATATGAAATAAATAGGGAGGAAAAATAGTAAAGTTAACTATAATAATAAAGTATACTAATAGTAAAGTTATTCTATTCATATGTCTAAATGATTAAATATTTAATTTTAAATATTTATATAATAATAATTTAATATTTATTTAATTAAATATTTAATGTATAATATTTTTTCTAACCTAAAAGTATAAATACAATAAATAAATTGTAAACTTCATGGTTAAGTAAAAAAAAAGATCTTAGGAATGAAAGAATAATTTAGTAATACATTTTATATAAAAATTGTAATTTTACATTACATAATTTGTTATTATTCAAATTTTGTAATAAATCCAGTATTTTTTTAAAACTTATGCTGCCAAAATGTTTCTTGACCTGTGCTACATAAGGTCTACTTTCGTTTGTATGGAGCTTAAACCCTTATGGTTTTCAAAACTAGAGTGGTTAATGTCTGGTAAGGTGTACCTAAGTATCAGTTTACAAAAATAAGTGTACGTAACAATTAACGTTAATATTTCCACAGAAACTTGTAAAACGATATTGATATTTTTTTCATATTGACATACCATTTAGCAAGAAGAAACATAGATAACATTAAAATATTGTATTATTTATTCTGTGAAATTATATTGTACAACGAAAATTAAAAAGTAAGAGATGTCAGTTTTAAATGGTATGTTACACAAAACGTTTGTTATTTACTTTGAATTTCATTTATATACTAGCTCCGCGTGGAACCTAATGTAAAGAACAGTAACTAATTAAATCATCTGAATGTATTAAGTCCATTTACTTATACATATAGATTAGTGTAGTATTTAACTCGCGTCGTCATTAAAATTACAATAACTTTTGATAAAGTGTACCGATTTTAATGAAACAAATACTCGAGAATATGCTTTATGATCTTCTTGGTAAGATTTTATTGTTATACTTTAGCAGTGATGTGTTTTCATATAAACAGACATTTCTAAAATTATTGAAATGTATTTTATTATTTACTCTTAGACACCGGCAACAAATTTTTTCATGAAAATCGAAAAAGTACAGACACGTTAGATTTACATTCTTGTTATATGAATTTGCATTTGCTAGTTTTATTGCAAATATTTAATTTGAATGAACTAAAAATATTCACTGAAACTGACATGATCACAACACGCATTATGACATTATATAAGTTTTTATATTGACACAAGCTGACCCTTGCAACTTCGTCTGCACCAAGTCGGTTATTACCGGTTTCAATTGTATTTTTAAAGACGAAGAACATAAAGAAACTTAGAAGCCGATTGCAGTGACACCTATATACCGTTTCCAAACTATCCAGGGACTCCCTCAAACATATACCCAGTCGGTATGTGAGAACTCTTTTAAAATAAGCCTAGAACCCGTTCGCAGGATCACTTACCGGGTCCAATTAAGAAAAAAAATTACAAGAAAAAATAAACCGACTTTTATATGAAAAAAAGAGTGCGTGTAACCGTCACACGCTATTGAAGTAAAACTTCTTTGGCTATTTTAATTTAATTCGTTACTTATTATAGTAATCTGTTCGTACTTTTCTATATTTTATTTACTTTATAACAAAGAATTGATAATAATATTTCCTGTGTTATTTATGTTTCGAATTCGCTGATAGATAGCACTACAGATAATGAAGTTTTGATTTTATTTGTTACTTACTGACATTGAAACCAGATGGCAGCACGGTCGTGCGCCCATATATACATAATTAATTCTATTGTATGATTTTATTATTATTCAATTTAATATATTTGTTTTCAAAAGGTATTGATTGATTTGTTTATAAACTATTTATTGACAAAATCAAAAATATTTAAAAACCGCATGGTACAGAAGCATGACGCCATATTGCCGCAACGGACTTACGTTGCATTGTTGTCCAGTTACCTCCTAGTCGCGTGTAAAGAAGTTTTACTTCAAAAACCACTAAAGCATTAAAAGGTGAAAAATAACTAAATTATTAAATTAACGAAATTAAATAAAAAATATTGATATTTACGCTAACCAATAATATACGAGTATTTGAAGTCAAATATAGTATATAGTCGAGTATAGCATATAGTACAGCACAACTTCGCGCCCGTTCACTCTTCGCGTAGAGCCTACATAAAGACTCAAGAATATTCAGAAAACTAATTTTATCAAATATCGAAATAACACACGTACTGACAAAACTCTAACACACGTACTGACAGAGCTCTTATTATGACTCATCTTCTACAATGCAATGTAATTATTATGTAGGTTTATGTTTTAGGAAAATATCTGGTCACCTTTGTTTGACAAACATCTTTTATACAATAAAATAACAACATATAATTATCAGTTGCGTTTGAAAATCAAAGGAAAAAAATTACAAAGATACAAACACATATTGTGTGTGCTTCTAATTCTCTAACTGATTGATAATTACGCGTAGAAATGTCATGTAGCCGCAACTCAGTTATAACGTACTGTATTTATACGGACCGTCGGAGGGATCGGCTCCGAATCCAACGATCATTTTTTTTTGTTATTAAGTAGCATAGGGAGTTGAAGTATAGTTTAAATTTTTGACTAATATGTCTGCTATATATAGCACAAAGAATCCGTCAAGATTTTCATTAACTACAGATTTTTTATTTTCGTCCATTCTCCTGGAGAACTCCTTGCGTTTTATGGGGCAAAAAGGGTCCTAGATGTAACCTTGTAATATTAGTTATCACTGTGTCAAGTTTCGTCAAAATTGGTTCAGCACTTTCACAGTGATACGTGTTCACAGGGACAGACAGACAGACAAAAATTGTAAAAGGATTATTTTTGGATTCTATATCGATAACAAAGTCTATCCCCATTATAATTTTCAAAAAATATTTAATGTACAGATTTGGCCTAGTTACAGTTCTATTATATATTAGTAATAAATAGATAGATAGATTATGCTTTAATCAAAAATTATTAAACAATTACAATAATGTAAGCGGTTTTAGTTTCTTTATGGATTTTATTTTATCGTTTTGTCTCAATTATCATTATGTAAAAACCTTCTCTATAACTTATAGTCATTTATTCAGAAAATATTGTTACAATTTCTATGTACCTGTGCTTAGCCATAAAATATAATTATTAAATACAACAATTTTTTACGTTTTTTTGTTGTGTTCAAGATAATTAGTTTTCAATTATTTTCCTTTTATTTTTATGTTCCATTCCATTTCACTTTATAATTTCATTTAGTCTATCTATTTAGTTCTGTCTAATGGAATATTGGCTTAAACCAATTTGGACTGTTTCCGTGAAATTATTGCCATTGAATATAGAATGCACCAAGTATATATTTATATTTCTTATATATTGTTATAAATGCGAATGTGAGTTTGTCTGTTTGTTAAACTTTCACGCTTTATCTACTCCATCGATCATCACGAAATCTTGCACACACGCGACGTTACTAGGGGTACAAAAAAAGACACGGGGTACCTTTCATCTTGAAAAAAAAGCACTGTTCCTCATGCATATGTCAAATATTATATTAAAGCGAGCAAAACTAATGTGTATTAGTTACACATATACCAGGTGAAAGGTTAAACTCTCGCAGTATTATAGGATATGACAGCACATGGTTACATTTAACATATATAATAATAATATCAAAACAAATACCAATAAACAACAAGAGAACGTTAGGTAAATTTTGTTCTAAGAGTTTTTCAAATATGGGTGAATCCTCAATGAACGACAGTGAAGGTGAATCACGAGGGCGCATCCGGGGTGAATAACTTTAACATTACGTAACGCGTAAACTATCCCTTTCAACGAACAATTAATTGTGACACGCTTTGAAGGCGGCGCACGGAGCGGGTAGCTGGAGAGGGGCGGTAACAAGCACACTGTCGCGTAACGTAAACTAAGCGTTATGAGTTTATGTCAATTGTATTTTTCTCTAGATAATTTAGTCAAATATTAAGCACCTATCTTTTTTCTTCATTTAGAACCAGAAACGATTAATGAGTATCCTGTAAAAATATTGCTAGTGTCTAACCAGTCGCGCGGTAAACAAAATTGAATAACGTTTTCCTTTTTTTTATCGTAGGTGCAAACCTACAACGTGATTTATGTTAATCTCACAATAGGATCCTTGAAATAGAAATTGTTTACCTTCGGGACGTAATACGTTCTATTTTCAATACATATAAAAAACATCGTTTGTTTATACGATTTTTGTCAAGAAATATTTATTAATAAACCAAATTCAGATATACCACTCTTTCAAAGGAAACTACAAAGTATAAAACAAATGAATTTAGTATCATAACAATTTCAAGAAAGAGATAACAAATTCATAGAAATTCCTCAAATTTTATAGATTATCGTTACGATTGTGAACAATGGTGAAAATACAAGTAACATTTAAAATGGAAAACAAGGCGCGAATGCACAGTAAAAGGTGTAAGGGGTCGCTATCCACGAAAAAGCTTACACATCTGTCCATATTATTTGCAGTGCAATAAAATTGTTAATTGATAATGTCACACATTTTAGGTTTGTTTTCATCTGCCCATATTTGAAAGAGAGTATTGACGTCATTTCCTTTTCTTCCTCATTCTCTTCCTTTTCTTGCAAAGAGAATATTGACGTCATTTCCTTTTCTTCCTCATTCCCTTCCTTTTCTTGCAGTGATATCTAATCTAATAATATATATGTTTTATTGTAAATAACATATCTTTATATATAAATCTCTTCTGTACGTGTGTATGTCACTGAACTCCTCCTAAACGGCTGGATCGATTTTGATGAAATTTTGTGTGAGTGTTCTAGTGGATCCGAGAATAGTTTAAATTGGTCAATTGGACCCGGTAGGTGGGGCTGCAGTTGACTTTTCGGATTTTTTTTGTTTTTAAGGCAGGGCAATGTCCGCCGGGCCCGCTAGTATATATATGAAACGCATCCTTTTCACCTGTTATAAGATGGAAATTGCTTAGTTATCACATTAAAATAACCAAATGGTGCTTCTAAATTAGAAAAGAGTAGATATCCTACATTAAGTTTTTTTTTGTCACAGGCTAATTATTTACGCGTATATAATATGGGATTTGAAAACAATATTACATAAGAATTCGAGATATATTCATCGAGCATTGGATTTTAAATGTTAGGACCAAATACCAACAGAACGATATTAGTTAGTACTTTAGAAAAAAAGGATAAACGGGTACTTTTTACCTACTATTAAAATTTATTCTGTGTTCACAGCCTTATTCGAAGCCTCGTAAACATATTTTATAATAGCAGTCGCTTCCAGTTCCGTTCACGACGGTCCTCCTCTACTGTTGGTTAAATCTATTACTTTGATGTTCTGCTACGAATAGCGCGACGCCAACACACTAGCTCATTGTAGTCTCAAAACGATAACTGAAATGCTAGAATTGAAATCTTATCACCGGACAAAAAAGAAAACTTGAGGCTTCGAATAAGGTTTCGTACACAATATGTATTTTATTGATATATAAAACTCTCCTATTGTGTCGTATCGCCGATATTCGAAGCCTCATAAACATATTTTGGGACCATGTTTGTTATCATCGTGTGAACAAAACGCCAATGGAGTTAATACTAAGTTGATAAACATTAGCATATCTGATAGTCGTAGATCGAATTTGTATATTTAAAATCGGACTCTGTGATCGATTCTATAAGCTCAAGATACATGTAGCTAAACGTATAAAGTTCGGCAAAAAGAAATCCGTTCAGAATTCAAATGCGAATAATAGTGCCGACTACCCTCTTATCTTTCCAACTTATTTAAGTTCTATTGTTTAGTATTTTCAAGCACACAGACAAATGAAAGTCACATAACGTGGAATAACAGCAAGCTCCATCTGCCTTTGTATAAAACCTGTAAAGGTTGAAAATAGAAAACGTTTGCAGATTTCTATTTCAGGCACTTAACAATAGACTTGAATCATAGATGAAAATATACGTCTATCATTATCCTTTTTATGATAACAGAAAATGCCTAATATATTATTTAAAATTAATTGGAAATCATTCTGGAGCGCGTATTTAACTGCTGTATATTTGCATGCTTGGCAGAAAAAATTGAGGCCTGACTGAGAATCGGCGCTGTTTCGTGACTAACATTACAGATGACAGTGCGCTTACGGCAGTTCTTTTGTGACAGATTTCCTTTTTATTTCTTTGTTTTACTGTATCACTGTGTAAGAATAAAATATTTTACTTTCCTTCTAAGCACCAAGATTGTTAGTTACTACAACATTAAATTAGAGTGTATATTTTTTCTTGTAAATAATCGTAATTACCCCTTTAAAAAGAAATTTAAATTTTAAACAACTTGTCACTGAATTTGTATGAAGAAAAATATATATGTTACTTTAACAAAGTATATTTTAGTAAGTATGTAGTTATGAAGTGTTTTTCATTTCCAATAACCAAGACTTTTGGCAAGGATGTTGTTAGAAATTATGTTAAAAAAAATATAACATATAATTATATCGTTAGCTAAATTGAAGATGATAGACTAGCGATATCAGTATTCACTATGCAAATCAGTAAAATCGGTATTTGCTAAGGTAAAGTACAGTGTTTCAATATTATTTCTGAATACTTTCTGCACAAGACAAAACTTAACACATTTAGCCTCTACTATTATTTGAAATATATATTTTATTCATAGAGGTAGTAGTATCAACATCAATGAATTTTATGCTCTCTTCCGCGTTGATCTCCTTTCTTTGGCTACGATATATAAAAACGGGTATGAAACCTAACCTATCTATCTATACATATAATGTAAATTTAACGTGCCTGTACTTTTTCGATTATCGAGAAAAAAATTGTTGCAGATGTCTAGGAATAAGTAATAGAATACACTACAATCATTTTTAGAAATGTCTGTCGGACTGTTTGTATGAATACGCATCACTGCTAAAGTACTGGGTTCACAATAAACCCTTAGTAAGAAAATCGTAAAGCTTATCCTCGGGAGTAACTTAGTCTATGTTTCATTAAAATCGGTCTGTTCTATCATAAGTTATTGTAATTTTAATGACGGCTCGAGTTAAGTACGAGAGAAGAGTAGTAATCTTTTAAGTAATTTGGTTGAGCGCGCTAATCTCAGGAACTACTGGTCCGATTTGAAAAATTATTTTAGTTTTAAATATATGTCATTTATCGAGGAAGGCTATAGGCTATAATATCATCACGCTAATCATAGGAGCGGAGCACCAATGAATAATGTTTCAAAATCGTTTTTTTTCCTTTTGAGGGCTTCCGCTACGTGTCAGCGTTAACCCAAAGTAACTATACTTGTAACTAAAGTACTATACCTATCCACGCAGACGAAGTCGCGAGCAGAAGCTAGTTATTTAATATAAGTGCTCGTCCAGTGGTTGAACTTCGACAGTAGGGAAAAAAACTTTCTCTAATTTTTTTATTGTTTTTTACTAAAGTTTGTCAATATCTACAGAATAAAAATAGGATGAAGAAAATCGTCTGAAAAACGGAGGAGAGCGATGTTCTTAGCCGGTTCCCCGATGCCTATTTCTATATAGATTATATAATTGAAATTGCTCTAGATGTTTTAAATCTTTAAACAGTTAGATTATTATTTACATAAAATACTTTCTAGAATTAATTGTAACTGTGGTATGTTATATGATCATAGACGTAACAAAAATATACAGATGGTAAATCAGTTTCTTTTTCTTATTATGGTTATTATTCTCGATTTAATTGTAAGTGAAAATGAATTTTTATAATTCCATGATATTTACCTGTCTTATCTTCATAGAATATGGAGCGGCTTTGATTGCAACTTTTTATTAGTACCTAGGTACTACAGGAAACTATTCTAAATCGGTGCAATGATTCTAGAGCAGTATGTTTTGTTCGGTATTGTAATTGTACACTGAAATATAGAAATGTTAATGAATTTTCTTTTGAAACAGGCTATAACTCTTTCTAAAAATTCGTTTTAAACTGAGTGTCTAGGGAATATTGCAAAGGTTAAAACCTTTGTAATCATAAATTTGTTGGCAGTTTTGAAATTGCGGACACCTTCCGTAAGCCAACAAATATGTGAAACAGTGACGAATCGGGTGGCAAAACAGATGGTATAAAAAAATTCTCAAAAAAAAAACTGTTATTCTAATGTTAGCGGCTAAACGTTCTTCTTATTTATAGATCTAAGTATAACGATAGATTTTTTTATATATTAGCTTTTTTATATATGTAGCTTTTGCCCTCAGCGTGGCTCGCGTTAATGTTGACTTGACTTATCCCGCGGGAATAATAGGTACTTTATTTTTGGGTGGAATTTACCCTATGTCCTTTTCTGTACCTACCCTTGACAATATGTACGCAAAGTTTTATTGCAATCGGATGAAAGGTATGGCAGTGTATAGAAAGTGAATAAACTATTTACTTTTCAATTATATACTCTTTCAAATTAACAAATTGAAGTATTTGTTGTGTTTTAAATTTTTGCTATAGTTTTACACAAAAAAAACTAATTTGAAATCAAAAATTAAGAGAATACAAGCTCTATATTAACTCCAGCAAAAATAAAATACATACTTAGATACGAATTTGTAGAAAACGTAGTTCTTCATATTTCATGCATAAATAAATCAAGTTTCATCTCGACAGTTATAAAATATTCGTCGAATTAAATGTGATGGAATTTTTTATTCATCTGTTCAGCTTTGTAGATCGTGCTTAACAAATTCCACTTTTAACATCATAAAAAAATTACAGAATACATTATATGTAATATATATATTGCGAGTTCAACGTTGAAAATTTCATGTGAATGATCAGTTCACGATTAGCTGTTGTCGCCAATAATTTTCCTGATAAAACGTTTGCGTGTAAAACGGAAACATAACATTTATTGTAGACTAGCCGGCCCGGCAGACGTTGTCCCGCCCTGATTAAAAATAAATCTTTGACAAATTATATACCAAAACGTTCCCCATGAATGACTTCATCCACTGGTGAAATTCGCATGGAAATCAGCAGTTTTTAAGTTTATCGCGAACAGACAGACAGATAGGAGGCTTTATTTTATACTAAGTAACTTTTTATACTAAGTAATGATGATACATGAATTTTAAAAGAAAATTTCATATTAATAACGTAAAAACTTATATCATTAAATAGAAACTATATAAGTTTTCTTTTTTCCAGGTGGCAACAAATACACAAGCGTGCTACTGGACCACGATGAAATAGTCTATGTAAACGAGGTAAATTTAATAAGATTTCCTAATATAAATTTAATATTACTATAACAAATGGCTAATTTAATAAATATTATAATACAGAGGACTCGCTAGAAAAGGGGAAGGAGACGTAGAACTCTTGTAATGATAGAGAGAAATTATTTTCTCTCATTTCTGCGTCCTCCAATAGGAGATTTTGCGGTGGTAATAAATGGCAGATATTTCTTCGAATGCTTATATCTCTCTATCATGGTATAAGGCAGCCATTGTTATATAAATGTATTAATTATTGTATATAACAAAATAAAGTCGTATTTCGTGCCTGCCTGTGTGTTCTCTTATTTAATTTAAACAACGCAATAGATTTTGATATAGTCATCATCGTTAAGAGGTTTTTTTTTGAAAGTTTATATTCATCATTACCATAATCTTCTTACCTTTATTTCACCTAAGTAGGGTCGGCATTCCATTCTCTCTTGTCAGATGTCATCTCAGTATTGACACCTTCTAATTTTTCACACAGTCCATCTACACATTTTCGTTTTTCTTCTATTCCTATGTCCGTCCACTTTCATACTCTATTTTTTTCCGTACCATGTTAACTTATTATTTCTCAACTTCTCTATGCATTATATTTGTATTGTATTGTATATTATACTAGCGGGCCCGGCAGAAGTTGTCTCGCCCTGATCATAAAAAAAATCTTGACAAATTATATACTAAAACGTTCCTCATAAATCACTTTATCCACTGGTGAAAACCGCTTGAAAATCCGTTCAGTAGTTTTTGAGTTTATCGCGAACAGACAGACAGACGTAGTAGGGGACTTTGTTTTATACTATGTAATGATGATGATAATGGTTTATATAAAAATTAAAGAAGATTCAACGTAACAATGAAGTTGTGGGAAGCCGCTTACTGTAATAAGCCTACACCTACACCTCACGATATACATATAAATTATGCACTACAGAATTTTACATTTGAAAAATGCCTGCACAAAGTGGTATATCTTTATCTCCTCAAAATAAGCTATGGTAACATTTTGATTTTATTCAAATTTATTAGGTCATGTACCATGTACCATGTACCTATTTTGATGAGCTGTAATTACCAAGGCGTCCAAAATAGATCTAAACTGTTTAAGCACTTGTCTAATATATAACAATGTCGGTTAAAAAAACACGTTTTAGACACTCTAACACAATGACACAAACGTGTTTGTGATATAAAAATCAATTTGTATTGTTTGGCACAGTTATACATTGATAGAGTTATACAAGGCCAATTGCAGCCCTCGTGAATATTCATATTTGTTTCCTCCGTTCGTGTCATAGCTCACGCCACTGATATTTAACATACATATAATTACCTTTCGCGGTCCTATTCCTGGGTATGTAGTTTTATAAATTTCAACATTCACATTATACAATTATATAGCGAGGTAATGCTGAAGTTACTATACAGAAAATAGACTTACGTATTATTAAACTCTCTTATTATTATATTACTCTTTTTTACCTTTTTATTAAGATTTGCATAAATAAAATTGTACTATGAGTACTAAATATATATTAACCCTAGAAAGATAACCATACCACGACATACGTTAATGATAACCATACGCTTCAAAGGCGCACTCTTTTATAATACATGTTTTTAATTGATTAACTAAAAAATACTTATAATTTATGTTATTATGTTAAAAAATATATTTAAAACAATGAAAATAAAATACATTTATACTTTAATTTGTTTATTTCAAATAATTTAAAATCAAATGAGTAGACCTCTACGAAAAAATAACGAACATGAACAGACTTATGCTTAAGGAACAAAATCACTTATAAAAAATGAAATCTAATCTTATGAAAATAAGAGTTTTTTCTTATAAGATGTTTGACTTGATATAATTAGTCTAAGAAATATCGGTCATAAAAACATAATTAAAAATGTACTCATGGCAAACGTAATTTTTGCCGCCGCAAAAAGTTCTTTGCACTTAGTACAGGTTGACATTATTTTATTTTTAGACGTACAGTAACGTCTTCTTTATACCGATGCCGTGATGGTTCCTCTTCTTGTTTTGTACGACCCTGTGCAGAGCGTTCTGGAACAATATTTTCGAAGATACTCAAAACATGTCTCGGCAAAGTAGAAGTCTCTAGTTTCTCTGTCATTCATGGCATAGCTAGTTGTGTACTGAGTTTATTCATGTATCCTCTTCTATTCAAAGGCTTTTCATGTTTTGATATGACATTGTGGTAGTGTGTCACATAAGAGTTGATAAAACTTATATTCAATATGCCATAAAACATAGTCATTGGCCACATATTCGTTTACCTTGAATACGACATCGAAAAGCACATTTTGCCGAAAATGTCCACGTCTCCTTTGGCTAGATTATAATACATAATTATTTTAAGCTTACCAGTTACTGGATTTAGGATACCTTCCTCATCACACGATGATAATAAACAAACCATCTTGACGGGCATCGGTTTGTTTGATACCATAGCTATACAACGCATAAAGCGCAAATTTCATTTTCGACCAACGTTTTCCTATGTGCTATAATGCATACATAATATATCGTTCCTAAAAACAAATAAAAAACATTTACAAATAAGCTTTAAATCGTTACAACTGCAACATTAACTAACACAAAAGTTTCACAAAAGATAACCATACGCTTCGCGAGCGCACAGACTCGTCATATAAATAAAATTATAGTACTTACAGCATGGAAACAGTTGTCACGTGAAAGGGCAAACCGACAACTGAGTTGACTGAGAAGGACGTGGAAAAACACGCGAAGAACAAAAAAATACAGCAATATATTTCCAGCGCAAGCGCCTCTGCGACGTAGGTTATCTTTCTAGGGTTAATCCATGTTCGATCCACGCTTTTTTGCCTACACAGAATATTAATTTCCCACAGAGTAATCATACGAAAGTTGCGATAAAGTTACTGACGATAAAGTATTAATACATAAGGGAATAGTAACAAAACAGATACGTTGTTCAAGATAATATTTGTCCACAACATGATCGCAGCTATTTTGATTCCGTCCTCTAATTAAGTATATCGCAAAAACAAAGGCTCCAAAATCGTAAATTCAGATTATGTATCAGTCATGATCAAGCTTCAGCAAACCAACTACATAGGTGTCTTTGTACACGTAACACTAAAATCATCTATGAGTATAAATATTTATACTATATATAAAGCCCTTTTTTGGTTTATATTATGATTGGTATATAAAGTGAATTTGCAATATCAATGACAACAATCTCCAAATGGAGATAATAATCTCCATTATTGCTATCGCCTTGCTCTTGCCAAGTACTTGTTTAGAAGGCTGGTCGTTTAATTTCAGCTGTAGTAAATTTTATGGTCGATAGTGAGCACAGGAAATACTTCGTCGCTTCATTATGCGAGCAGGTAATGTTCGCAAAAGCGACGGCGGGAAGGGAAAAGGAGGTATCTACCTTACTTCCTTTTGCGGTCGATGAAACGGTCGCCGAAGGGCACGTGACAGCGTTCGGCGACCGTATTGTCACCAGCTGATGATAAGAACCGAAAGTTTTGCACTTACGCACATCTGCGGGCATGAAACAGAGCCCATTGTCTCTACGTGCACCTCTTTAATGTTTATCTGTGTCACCCGACACCTACACCACGAAGTGGTTCCAAGATATAGACATCCTGGTGAAGTTTAATTATGAATGCGAGAATGCTCCATTACAGTCGGCAAAAATTTAAGAGTACCTACCGTCGAATTTTAACAAGAAGTGCCTCACTTAATCCAAACCCGGCAAAAGAGCGTACCTATGATAAGTAATACCCTAGTAAAAAATAGGCATCAATTCTAGTCACGAGATATTAATTAGTTAATCTCTGTCATGTACTTCCTCGCGGATAAATATCATTGACGTAATCAAACAAATCAAAATACATAGATATAAATTAGATTGACTCGCAGACTGTGATAGAAATGCGTATATTAAATTCGAGAACTTCTAGTGTTTCTATTTGTAGTTACAACCACTAGACGACGCTGCGTGCCTCTGAAGATATTATAGTTAATACCACTAGACAATGTCGCGCGCTTCTAACATTTTAATGACAAGAGTAGGTATAATTATATTTGCTGTCGACGAAACGTGTCAGAGTAACGCAAGCTTTGCATACAAACACACAAGGTTAAATCGTTTTGCATAATATCTATTTTTATTGAAAAAAAATGGTTTTCTAAAATCGCTTTACAGACGATAATTTTACGTGATAACAACTCGGTCGCATCGGCCGATGGAGGGGAAGAGAATAGATGCCTCACAAGTCGAAAGCTTAGGCCGATCGCGTCTCTCTATCGCTTGTTCCGCGCTCTAGCTTGGACGCCCAGCCTCGGCGGAACGTGACAATGAGTCATGCTTTTTCGAGCGTGCAGCCGGCGTCCATCGATTTATAAGACGTTATCATGTCAAAATACATATTTCTTGTTTAAATTTACAAACATTTCAACGAAACACTTATAAGTAATTATATAAAATAGGTCCTCTTCGCTTTATTTCTTTCTGAATTGACTATTAAAATGTCATTGTAATTGTAGCATATAAACTAATTGAAAAGAGAGTCTGTAGAAGGGTTATGCCAATTATAACTGTGAACTTATTTTTTCACAGAGTTTTGAATGGCCCGTGAAGATACCAGTGGGGCCGGGCGAGGTCCTGACTTTACATTTGCTTTCCCGCGGACGTTGGGGTCCGCCTCGCATCGTAGGAGTGTACCGCCTCGGTTTGCAAATTGTTGTCACCGATGGACAACTATCCCTCACAGACACCCTTGTTAACGACCGAAATAAGCCTGTACCGGTACGTAACACACATTATTTTACAGCTGTATATAAATATCACATTAACACCAGTTTATCAGGCTCCATTGCAGTTTAGGTAAACAATAGTAAATACCATAGTTCGAGTAAGACCTTTTCACAAATCCAAATATGAATACACAAACTACTATATTGTAAAAAAAAGTAGATTAAATTAGTATTATTCGAAAGGCATTGATTGCATTCTAGATGTACCAAGATGAAAATTAGTTTGCGTATGTTATCATAAAAACAGGTAAAACAAAATAAATAAATTCACAATCATCACCATCAGACCCTGCGACGGGCCTCTTCCCGAACGAAGAAGAAAAAGGAAGAAGAAATTCAAAATATCTAGATATAATTAATACACAAAGATTTGAGTTTCAGTACTTATAACTTCTTTCAGAAGGTATTTCCAAAGGAGAGGGATGAAATTTATATCACTTGAAAGAGAATTATTAGAATTTATTTGCGTAGGTACTTACGTAGTTCTTGTGCCAGGTAAAATATATTCAATATATTCAAAATGGCGGACATGGCATTGTTTTTCAAATCTGATTTGGGCCGTCTTTGCGAAAGTGTAAACTGCACATGTGAGGAAAGATTAATGTTTTATGTTACCGTTAACACCGTTAACTGTAGTATAAATATAAATATACAGACAGACACACTACACACAGTACACAACCTTTCAACTAATGGAAGCATTTCGATCACGTTCATGGCTATATGAACATAAATCTTGTAACTATCATTTCAATAATTAACACAGCTTTTTTACTTTTCTTGTATTTATTTATTTTTCCTTGTATCGTTGAACAATATAGAAATAAAACATTAATATCTATACTAAAATATCTTTTCAGTATATTAACTGAAAACTCTCCTCGGGATAGATACACTATTACACGTCTATCCAAATTGGAGGATATTACAAAATTACGTACATGTATTGGACTTTCATTCCATATGACACAAATGTTAACTGGACATGGGCATTGTAAGCAATACCTTAATCGCTTTAAGATTATTGACGACAACACCTGCCTCTACGGTAACACATCTGTGCAAAACTTAAAACACTTGCTTCAAGATTGCCCCAGGTTTAGCACGATGAGAATAGGGCACATAATGCTTTGTGATAATCTTCGTACATGTAATGTATATAAAATCGTTCGATAATTTTGTCAAGCATGTGGGTGCTAATCTTAAGACATATAACGGATTTTGAAATCACCACGACTCTCTTACCAGCATCTAAATCATTTTGAAATAACCACGACTCTCTGACTTGTAACTATATCAGGACTAAGAAATCTTGGTGACTTAATATTATGCTCATGCAATACGTCAAAAGAGTGAGTACTGAATCATATCAAATTGCAATCACCCCTCTTTCTGTTTATATTGCTAACTAGCTATACCCGCAGCTCCGCACGCGTTTTTTAATATTCATTCAAAGAAATATAAAATTGTGAGACCATGTACAATTATAGAAATGCTTGCTAAAAATAATTGTAACAACGACACGCACGCCACTTACAACATGTAACGTATACCTTAGATATATAAATACTAACAGTGTATTAAATGAGATTTATCATCAGCAACATATTTGGAACCTTAATCCATATAACTTTCTCAGAGCTCACTTACACTGTATAAGGAACTAATGAAAAAATGACTTAAAGATAGGTAATGATGTAATATGCCCATATTGTCAATAAGTAATACGTTTATGGTCGTATCTTATTAGAAATACTCTTCCTATCTTCAAAATTACTTTTAATAATTATAATGATGAATTGTAAAGAATGAATGAGCTGACGTCTTGAAATCTTGCATAAATATAAATCAAGATATAAAACTTTCTATTTGTCTAAGCAGTTTTTAACATATGACAATTTAAATAGTACTTATTGAACTCGATATAATATTCTTATATGTTCCTGAGTTATGTAGTCGAAAGCGCAGTCAATAAAACAATATGGCCGCCAAAATGACTGAAAAGACAATATAATTCAAATTACATACATAGATACAGATATATGAATTTCAATCATATTTATTCTTAGAGTCTAGTAAAACGCATATGTTTAGAGCGAACAACATATTTTTGCTAAATTTCATGCGGACGAAGTCGTGTGTAGCAGTTAGTCTAAAATTGAATAACCTAAATTAATTCCTTTAAGGACAGTTATCTGCCAGTCAAAGTCCCGTAAAAATTGGTCGAATCGTGGTTAACAGCTAGTATAGATTAAAAATATCAAATTACTTTTTATAAGGTTAGTTATCTGCCAGTGAAAGTTTCTTGAAGATCAGTCCAACCGTATTGGAGATAGGACTGCAGGCGAAGCCACGGTTAATAGCTAGTTTAAATTAAAATAGACGAAATTACTTCTTATAATGTCTGCTATCTGCCGGTGAGAGTCCCGTAAAAATCGGTTAAACGTTTCGGAGATAGCACTGCGGACGAAGCCACGGTTAACATTTAGTCTGAATTAAAAAAGACTAAATTACTTGTTATGATGTCTTCTATCTGCCGGTAAAAATTCTGTGAAAATCGGAGTGTGAGTAAGTGTCAGAATCGGTGAATCGGAGTGAGATGTGGTTTGGAGTTACCATTGCGGACGAAATTAATAGCTAGACTAATTTAAAGTAACCCGCTGTAATTTCAGCTATCTGCCAGTGAAATTCTTGTCAAAATCGGTCCAGCCGTTTCGGAGATTACCCGGAACAAACAAACAGACAAAACTGACAGACAGACCGACAAAAATTTTAAAAATTGCATTTAAGCTTTCATTACCGTGTATACTTTCATACCCAATCAGTTTTTTTTATTTATTTTGATATTACATACAAACACTTCATTTCCATTATACTAGCGGACCCGGCAGACGTTGTCCCGCCCTGATTATAGAAAAATCCTTGATAAATTATATACCAAAACGTTCCTCGTGAATCACTTTATCCACTGGTGAAAAGCGCATCAAGATGCGTTTAGTAGTTTTTGAGTTTATCGCGAACAAACAGACAGACGCGGTAGGGGACTTTGTTTTATACTATGTAATGATAATGATGTATAGATTCCAAATGATGTCTTTGCGAAAACAACAAGTTGGGAAAAATAAGAATATTAACTTAAATTCTTATTAAATATACACGGCTTTATTGGTATTTTTTATTGTAAGTAATAATATTTTCATTTAATTATAAACAATGGAAGTGACTTCATTTATATATTTTAACATGAGCCTCCATTACACTCATTAAAAAAAACAGAGTATATGTGATATGCTTCGAAGAACAATGCTAATGAAAAGGAAAAGAAATAGGGAGACAATTTCGAGACGAGATAAAAATGTGAATAGATTACGTTATAAAAAATCAGAAGTGATAATAATCATGACATTATTAGTTAACACAAAATATGTTTTTTAATCCATTTTACTAAGGCTTGCTTCCAATTATAAAAGAGGATACATAATAAGTCTTTTATTACTATAAAATTGGTCATTTCAGGAAATTGTACTAAATAAACTATTACGACTATATTCCACGTTCAGCAGAATTCTATCATCCAATGGTTTGATATTGCGGGAAATGCTGCCAAATGGTAATTTATTCTATAGAATAATTGGCATTACCAAACTATAGTTTTGTTGACTTCATTCTATAAGACAAAACTCAATATATAAAGTTCTATAATATGTTAGTACTTTGCCGTTTGGTTGTGGAATTAATTATTTTTGGAAACTTTCATACGTTTTATAATTTTCGATCGTTGATTCCCTCGTGTGTGTTGTTTTTTTTCTTTTTTTTCTCGAACTGACTACGCTATTGACAGCTTCACCGGACTACTAAGGCGAGCGCTTAAGGCACTCAGCCGATTTTAATTGGGTAACTAGCTTAAGGGTGCACGGCACACCTCGGCTTGGCTGTTGCTTGATAAATATAATTCGCGACCTATCTGAGCTACCCTAAGCTAAGTTATATATTCATACATATATGAGTTATTGAAATATATATGTGTACCAAGCATACATATCTCAACAACTCTTATATGTATTTTGTATCGGAAAAAGCTCGTGTGTGTTGTTTGTCTTTTCCGGTTTTACCCCATAGCATCAAAGTAAATATTAAGTATCAAAATAAATTCTAATTGTGTGAAAATTTAACTAGTCTAAATTGCACCCATTTTTATTAGGGAAAAACGTTTAAGCGGTGATGGGTTGTTGGAGAACCTCCTACTTTCATTTCCGTTTTGTGAGTCAGTAAAGCGCATTGCCTTCAGTCAAAGTGAACTTTTATAAACAAACATACACAAATAAACAGATATGCATACGGACATAATTTAAATGTATTCTATCCTCTTTCTTTATGTTTTCTTTTTTTTTTATCATAGCACAGCAAAGTGACTGTACTGTGCCTGATGGTGAGCACAGTATAATCCAAAAACAATGGCGACTATCGAGAGACACGCTATCTCTCACTGCTCGCCGCTGTCATGCCGGCCTTCATAAATGTCTCTTCACGTTACGCTTGAAGGACCCCATATTATAGGAAAGAGGGAACACACTGGCCGGGATATTGTTCCACATTCCATTCCATTGTTTTCATAATTCCATGGCACAGAGGTAAAATCTACATATATATTACTTGTATATAAACCCACATAAATTATCATAATTGTGTCAAAAACGTTTGTTTGGCTTCGTGTATAGATATCTCAATGTATTACGTGATATGAATATTCATGAGATATCAGAGAACGAAATTACAATTTATTGTAAGATCATTAAAGCGATTTCATTTATTGTAATATATTTGTCTACGAAACAATGCATATATAAGTTAAGTGATTAGAATATATATATTCATTTTATAATCATTCAAGTAATTACGTGAATGTTGTATATGTGTGTCGTTATCTGAATCATGTATTACAACATGGCGGCAGCAGTGTAAAAAATAGTTTAAACAATAATTAACATATTTATTGAGTAATAATTTATGTTATAGCATACTTGTATATTGTGTGCGATAATTGACATTCAAGTTAACATCATACATCGAGTGAAACTGTTAATTACAAATGGAGCACGCGCGGCCTACTGCAGAATTCAATATGGAGGGTGGACCTGTCGGCCGGGCCGACTGGTGGAAACGCTGGCGACAGCAATTCATGGTGTTTCTCAATGCCACATCAAACTCACACACACACACAAAGTTATAATAAATATTTCATTTTATACTAATTTTATTAAACTCTCTATTACTTTTGTTTCACATTATTTTATAATTTATGTCGTTACAATATTCGTGACTGTCAATTAAAAGATTGCTTTGTATATAATCATCATTACCATTACATATTCTAAAACAAAGTCCTCTGCCACGTCTGTCTCTCTGTCTGTTAGCGATATACTCAAAAACTAATGAACGGATTTTCATGCGGTTTTCACCAGCAGATAAAATAATTCACGAGGAAGGTTTAGGTATATAATTTATAAAGTATTTTTTAATTATCACGGCAGGATAACGTCCGCCGGGTCTGCTAGTATAACTAATGATGCAGTTGTTTAATTTATTTATTCATTTTATAAAAGTATTTTATATACATATTTAATAACTAGCGGGCCCGGCAGACGTTGTCCCGCGCTGATTATAAAAAAAACCCTGGACAAATTATATACCAAAACGTTCCTCGTGAATCACTTTATCCATTGGTGAAAACCGCATAAAGATCCGTTTAGTAGTTTTTGAGTTTATCGCGAACAGACAGATAGACAGACGCGGTAGGGGACTTTGTTTTATACTATGTAATGATGATAATAATCACTGTTCTTGCCCATTTCGGTTTTAGTGATTTTTGTAGAAAGTAACAGCTTTGGTATTAAGCTCTATTACTGATAGAATTTGACAACGAACTCAATCTCACAATTGCCTGATTAAGTAGTATCTACTAATTCTGTCGATAGTTTTAAATATCGACTCGGCAACTGGCTACGGACCAATAAGCAAATTTTCGCAAGCCGGCATGAAAGCGGCGACCGGCGATAGTTTCTCTCTCGGTGGTCGCCATTGTTTTTTGATTGTATTGTGCTTACCATCTGGCATAGTGCAGTCATTGTGCCGTGTTACTATAAAAAAAAACATGAACATTTATAGCGATCAAAAGTCCAAAAAATGTCGACACTGTGTGTGATGTAGTCATATCATCAATTACGCTGCTCATCTATTAAGAAACAAATAAATAAATATTATTCATATAAAAATGAATGGAGCACTACGAAACCTTAGCTTGGATAGTGTATATATTATTCGTAATATTTCTGAACTAAAAACATTTGCCATGATTTTGATAACTTGGCTTACCCCCAGAACAGATAATCCATAGAATTTACAATATGCGATAGTACCTAAAAGATTGTCGGAATGACTACTAAACTATACAATAAATATCTGTTGCTTCTACGTACCAACTTATCAGGAAAATGAAAACAAGTTTCCCAATATGCCGGCATACAAAAAATCAAAAGTGATTTGTACATTACACGCCACCTACCTACCGACATGTATTTCGACCCGATTACTCCGAATCTGGAGTCAGTTTGGACCGTACACTCTCACAATGTTTGAGTAAGTTACAAGAAACCGTGAAAAATAACCAAAACTGGATGTTTTGATGATGAACATTTTTTTTTAACTAGACCAAACTTGATTTTCATATATTTCGATCAGCTGAATCCGAATCTGAAGTTGATTTCGACCGTATGCAGTTTTAAATATAAGTAGTATTAGTTTACGAATCAGACGAAGGTGGTAGAGCCATGCTGAAGCTGTTACTGGTTTCAGTATGAATAGGTCGGCTCGCCCGGGGTAGCACCTCCTTTTCACAGAAAACCGACGTAAGTAACAGTGCTTGCTTTGTTGCGTTTTGATCGGTCAATGAGAGCGCTGAAGACCCACTTCCCTCCCCCCACTTTGAGCCTCCTTCCCTTCCCCCACTTCCCTCTTCGATCCCCCAAACACAGGCTGGCAACGCACTTGCGGCTCCCCTGGTGTTGCTAGTGTCTATGGACGGGGGTGATCACTTACCATCAGGTGACCCGTTTGTTCGTTTGCCACCTTTAATATAAAAAAAGTAAATTGCAAAAACCCCTTGAAAATTGCCAAAAATTGCAAAAAAAATGCGGTTCAGTTAATGAAAATATACTTTTGCAGATTTTAAAATGTTTTCAGTCATTTTAAACTTGTATTTTCATGCATCAGAAATACAAAAACGTATTTAATCGTGTTTATTTTTTTTTTCTATTTTTATAACTGCAACTTTTTTATATTTTTATCGTTTTTTTACGATTTATTTAGATTTTAGAGGGTCAAATCAAATTACATAAAAATCTTACTCGATCTGTGTCTACAGTTTTTGTATCTCTGCAAAATAATTTCATTTCTGATTATGATATAAAATAAAAAGCAATCATACAGATTCTAAGTGGTCCCTACAGCTGATATTTATTTACGACACATTTCAAATAATACCGTAGCCGTGACTGCGATCAGTCAATTATAGGTAACTGACTTGTAATATCTCCAAATTAATTCTGTTTCGATATGACTTGACGTGTTTCACACACTACCTTAGTTAATTTCACTAGAATTGACTTATTGGTGTATACTTTATATTTTTCGTAATACATATTGACAATAAAATTCGGAGATAAAAGATAGTAATGAAACGTTAAATTGATGTATTGCACACAAGTATCATACACTATGGAAAATATTGAACGGCAATTATTGGAAAATGTCGAATGCTCGACAATGTGACGTACGTCGGTTAATGAATTCAGGGTAAATGTTGACGTGTATAATACCATAGCGATCCGATTTCGTATTTCCATTAATTAAATATTACATTTGTGTTGTTGATGCTATGTGGTTTTTTTAATATAGACGAATGCTTTTATTGAGTATTATATTGTACTAATATGTTGTATATATTATGTAAGATGTATATTACGTAACTATAATTGCAATTCATCTGAAACTTTTTCATTACGGTCTCGAAAATTGTTAAAGAGATTGAGTAAATGTTAAAACTAGGATAATGGAGAATAGGACTGTACTATATGAGAATTTTGAAGAGCGATTATTTACTTTGCTTCCGAGACATCATCAAGGTTTGTAGTGTTTTCTAAGAGTAAAAATGATTATGTGATGATTTCCGTTAACAGATTTGCGGAATATTGAAAACTGACAAAATTCAATACCTTACACGAGAATCTTCAAGTGCAATCATCTTCTACTCTTTTAATAATTCAGCATTTCCTGCACCCGCAGGCTTCGAACCTTGATCCTTGTTTACTGGTTTGCAAAGTATTGAAAATTGATGAACCCGCTGCATTTTAACGTGTTTGAACACCGCGTCGTTCAACGTAGGTTTAAATCCTTGCGAATGAACCGGAGCTTTCGGAGAAAGATCACATCGCGATGAACAATAGTATTGTGGTAGGATTTTTTAAGCCCGCTTAGCTACCGACCACTCATAAATTGAAAATTCGTTTATAATCAGGTGGGATTCTGGCCAAACGCTAAAATCTATACAGTTCTTAAGATATTTTTTTATTTGTATTGCTTTAAGTCATTATAATTTTTGAAGCGAAAGCGAATACCGTGTTCGTTCATGAGTATATCGGATCATAAAATGTATAGCCATAATATGTCTACTTATAGTTTGTTATGATCAAAAAAGTAATAAAGTAGTAACTCAAAAATCGGTTCGAATCGCTGCAGAAAAGTGCGTCCGTGAAGGATACCAACGAAATGTTTGTGGAAACTGTCAATACAGTCGGGTCTAACTTCTATAAAATCCACGGTAAACATAGAACAAAACTGATCTCGGACCAAGCCCTAAGTCTTATGAAAAATGCGACAAGACGTACTATTCGAACTGTACTGTACCGTACGAGGGCAGGTCTCAGAATCACTTGCGAGTGACAAGCCTCAATTGAATATCTTGTATATTATGAAGACAATAAAATGGAACAAAGGTTCTAAGGTGTTTGCGAGAAATTTAACTATAGGGTAAAGTTAGCTGACAAGAGCTGAGAATCCCAAATCAGAGATTTAAGCAGAAATCTCGAAATTCTATGGACAGTTATACACGTCGACACCAAAACCAGTTAGCAGTCCAGCTAAAGACTCTAGAACTAGACTGACTCGTCATTATAACGAAGATATTTCCGAAGTCCGCTTGTACGAGATTAGTATGGTTCTCAAACAGTACAAGTATAATAAACAGTACAAATATAAGGCAACGGGTGATGACGAAGTTATGGACGCGTTTCTGGAAGTGGGCTGAAAATCGGTACTGGAAGTCCTTCAGAGGTCCTTTAACACCGCCATTGAGCCATTGAGCCCAAACAGGTTGACTGATTGACGTGACGTAGCAACGCTTACGCTACTGTATATTTTTGTTTATAATAGGCATTGTCAAATAAAACGTTCTAAATGGTCCTCGATTTTTAGTAGTAACTAATCGTCGGTATGGGACTTCAAATAAGACTACATTCCTAGACCTATGGTTATAGATCGAAATGAACTGCAATGGCTGTTTAACACCAGATGAACAATAACTATGTCTTATTGTCGTAATTTATAGAAAAAGTAAAACGAGAATAACACTATACCAATATATGAGTGGAATACAATATGGGTAGTTCAATAGGAAATAAGTCAGTGGCTTTATATACGAATACAACAAAAGTAATTGTAACGCCAATATTGTAATAGCTCCAGAGATAAGTGCAATTAGTCAGGCACATGTTGAGTGATACTTACGTGTCTCGTTGAGAGTAATAATAAACAATCTCTACTGAGCACCAATAAACTATGTCCATTGAAAAGGCAAACAACAAGTGGCTTGTTCATCGCTCTATCACAGAGTGTCGACTGGGTCCCTTTTTGCTACACTATGCTTTTCTATTTACTGTGGAAATTAAGAAATCAGTGGATGCTATTACGTTTTGGTTTTGTACATTATGAAGGTAAATACGTTTTGTTATTGAAATTGTCTACATACATCCTCCTCCAAGTAACTGAAGAAATAGATCTAATGTTATTGTGGAAATCATATATTTTTATCCCCTTTATTTAATACTAACGGGCTCGGCAGACGTTGTCCTGCCCTGATTATAAAAAAATCCTTGACAAATTATATACCAAAACGTTCCTCATGAATCACTTTATCCACTGGTGAAAACCGCATGAAAATCCCTTCAGTAGTTTTTGAGTTTATCGCGAACAGACAGACAGACGCAGTAGAGGACTTTGTTTTATACTATGTAATGATGATAATTTTTCCATTTACTATTTTGGAGTCTTATTTACGGAGATTTATTAATATCGGATTTATTTTATGACATGCGACGTGTGTAATGCATATATAAATAAGGTCTCTTACACAGTAGAATATAGAATACCGAATTTATTCTTTTGCCGTTTTTAATTATTTTGTCCTTTGCTTATAATACAAAAATATTGCACTCTGTTCTGGGTTTTCATATGACGTCAAATAAAGTATTTAACACCTCTCGTGTTTGGGATGTTCATTTCTATCGTAGCCTTTGCCATTTACCTGAAAATTTTATCATTGTAAACTTTTGAATTAATCTTTGAAAACATGTTTCACAAAAATTAATTACAAACGATTTAATTCTGTTATAGCATAAAGCTTTGATTTAAAATTGAAAAAGTATTTTTTTTAACAAAGAATGAAGTTATCATACACAGAACAATGTTAAGTAACATTTTATATTGTGAAACGGTTATTTTGCTTATAAATTTGTTACTACAGTATGTTACATTATTTATTTAAATGAATATACACGTATGAAAAATATAACATAGTAATTATCAGACCCGGATCCATGACTTTTTGAACTGGGGCAGAAATTTAATAGTGGCAACCCTCTCCTCAACCTTTGATATCAATTACTTTAAAAAATCATACAAATTCAGTAAAAAGACGTCAATTGTCAACAAAGTACATCTCATATCGGAACTCGAGTCCACAGGTTCAATAGTGCACTGTTGCACAAGTTCACTTGTGGTGTGGGTCTGTGTGACGCCTTTTTCTTACAAGCTGACAGTGAGCCAATTAGACTTGTGTATTCTGGGCACTTTGTGGAACAGGTTTTTGCCGATTTTGCCCTCTTGATCCAGGCCTGGTAACTATTAACTGGTAAGTTAATACCATTTTATAGAGCTGTTTATGTAAGTATGTTGAGACGTTGAGACAACACTACTCAATAATTATTTGGTTTTTATAAAAGGATAATTATAAAAATTAGAATAACTGTCTATTATATAATACAAAAATTGTCGGAAGAAACTTAAAGTATATCATTAAAACGCACTCAGGTAACACATGAAACACCTATTCTAGATCTCAAGAACGGATCCTTGTTATATGAAGCTTTCTAATGAGGTGCTTAGAATATGTTACAATACTGCAAATAATGTTCCTGTGTGTACTACATGCTAATATTTTTTATGAAAACATTGTTAAAATTTTATGTATATCATCTATATAAGATAAACTGTAAAGTTCTTCATTAAAAACTTTGATGTAAGTATCATACAGTATGAGTGATAAAAAGATGGAAGAACATTTCTTTTAATCTATTATAAAACAATTGATGATGAAACGTATTACGTAAGATGTATAAAACCTTGTATCGATTCGACTATTTTTTTAATTTTCGGTAAGAATCGCACACGACATAATCGAGGATCAAAAATTCTTTTACATTATTTCAATACCAATTTTAAAACATAAAAGTAAATGTATTCTTTATTGGGACATTTCATGTGAATTGAACATAAAAAAACAGGAAGTGTCATAAAGACACACGATAGAGGTGAAACTTTTGTATTACAGGAAAAAACACTTTAATTAGAAAAATACAAGAAAAGCCAACGTCACGCGGTGTTCCTAGGCGGTCATCCACCTAAGTACTGATCGCACCTAACGTTGTTGTGATCGGGCGAGAACCGATGTTTTTAACAATTTACCAGAGTGTTTACTCCCACCACTTTTCATCACACAAAAAAAGCTTGTAAAAAATCAATGATACTTAACCCCGAATTATTGTCAAAGCTAGAATAGGCTTAAACAGCATGATACATGTTAATATCGCTGCATTTTAATGCGATATCTGGCAACTCAACCGACTTAGGCAAACGCTAGACGTCAGCGCGATGCGACGTGTATGTACATTAATCGATTCATCACTTTAATCAAATGAAGCCTAATTTTAAAGGTATCATAAGTGAATTTTAAAGTTTTTAACTAAATGTATTTTAGTAAAGTTTCTATATCACTACATTTTATAGAACAAAGTCCTCTGCCTCGTCTGTCTGTCTGTTCGCAGTAAACTCAAAAACTACTGAACGGATTTCATTCGGTTTTCAACTTCAATTAAATAATTCATGAGAAAGGTTTAGATATATAATTATTTGAGGTTTGTATAAATTGGTTGAAATGTAACGATAATTGTTGGAAATGTCGGAAAAGGTCAAGCCGCCTGGAAGTTTTCTTTGAAAGCGCTGCCTAATCCTTTTGAGATATATAAAACAATGCATGGTGGAATATTTCTCTTTTATATATCTATATAGAAGTTTGTTATGGTATATATCTATATTTTAAGGATACTCAATATGTCTTCTAAAAAATGGTGTCGAACAATTCGAAGCTATTTAGACGGACACAGTATTAATACTAATCAACTTAAATACGTTAGTTAGGTACATTAAGCATTTCATGCACATTCTTCTATCCACGTGTATGTGACTGAACTCCTTCAAAGCGGTTGGACCGATTTTAATAAAAAAAAATGTGTGTGTTACTGTGAAATCGATAATGGTTTAGATTCGCAATTGGACCCGCTAGGTGGGGTTGCGTTCTAATTCTACGATTTTTTTTATTATCCGGGAGGAACAACGTCCGCCCTGCCCGCTAGTATATACATATGTATGAATACTAGCGGGCCCGGTGGGCGTTGTTCCTCCCTGATAATAAAAAAAATATCTAAAATTCAACCGCAGCGCCACCTACCACCTACCGGTTCCAATTGTGAATCTAAACCATTCTCGGATCTACTGAAACACGCAAACAAAATTTCATCAAAACCGGTCCAGCCGTTTAGGAGGAGTTCAGTGATATACACACGTACAGAAGAAATTGTCGTCACACCACAATTCATAATATCATAATCAATACTTTTTGAACTGGTTTTGCTCAGAAATGCAACTGATTCTTAAATGCAGCACCCGGAACATAATTGAAACATATTTTAAAAATAGCTGGCCAAGCTGCAACTACAAATATTCTACCATTATACACAAAGACGTCGAAGCTTTCCTTATCTTCTTCTTAACTGACACGTCCTAAAACATACAATATTTATTAAACAACCGAACTTCGCTGTTTAATTAATTAATTAATTCCTACTTCGATGCTTGCGTAAATATCGTTTCGAAGCTACAGGCTATTTAAAAATTGTCTCTGAAAATATAAGAGAAAGTACTGTTAGTTCTATGTTTCATATTTACGGTAGGAATGTTACGTATTTTCAATTGTAAACTAAAAGCGTTTCCCTCGTTCTTTGACTACGTATATTTTTCTAAGAATAGAAATACTGTTTGAAATATAAAAGAAACTAGAAAGCATGTTTAGTTGTTAATATTATGAAACAGGAATAAAGTCAGAATATTTTTTGTACTCTGTATCGAATATACATTCAGCGTCCAAAGGAACGATAAACAGTGTAGTTTGTGTAACAAATTAAATAAAATTGGATAAGATAAAACTGGAATGAAGTGGGTATATTTTTTGTTATCTGTACCGATTGATGCGTATATGAACAATTAGCTACGGTGCTTAAAAGAATTGCTAACAGAAGGATTGTCATTTTCGGCATGTCTGTTTAAAAGTAACAACATTTTCTGCGAATTTTGGGTCCAATATGAACTTGAAGTCGAAGTTTCTACAAAATCAAGATTAGAATAGCATTTCTCAGTATTTATACCACATCGTATCTCTTGTTCAGTTTCACACACAACTGCGAATTCCTTTAAATAAATCTCGCTGTTGTAGAAAATTATATTTTCAGTGACATTTTGATAAATGTATTTCTTTAAGTTAATTCGGGTAAGCATTAAGTTCATTTCTATTTTTTCTTTTTTATGATCACGGTTGACCGCTTGGTGTACACACGAGTTAGGCATTTAGCTCACATATTGCAAATCGTATTCTGAACGCCATTCATTAAACTGGTGTAGGTAGCTAGGGGTACGCGTGAACCGCTTTGATAAAGCCTATGTAAACACAAGAAGTACCTTGTGTATCAACCTCGAGCTAGTTGCCCAAATAAAATCGGCTGAGTGCCTTAAGTGCTTGCCTTAGTAGTCCGGTGAAGGTGTTAAGACCTTGCGTACTCAGTTCGAGAAAAAAAAAATGTGTATCAAAACACCAATAGGAACTCTATAACGATAGTAGAGCACAGCAAGCACTTTAGAGATGATAGCCAATAAAAAATTGACTCACTCTTACAATACTTACTCTTAACGTTGTAAATAAATTCGTCATAAATTGAATACCAGAGTGGGTTTTCTTTTAGTTATTAAAGGTTTTGTGATGTTACAACAAATAAATCAAATTTATAATATTGAAGAAAACGATCGTGATATCTAAAATATGAACAATGAAATATTTACTGTGCAATGATATAATAAAATATAAATTTGACGTAAACGCAAATAAAAACGTAAAAGATTGGAATATATTTAAAAAAACGTGAAGAAGTAAACACACAACTTCTAAAGGTTTTATTGTAACATCCGTAATTTTTTGTTTGTTTAGGAACGAAGTTTCCTCATCTAATTGCTACTTGATTACTCCTAGCTAATGTAATTGCTACTGTTTTTCTTTTAAATTGTATTTATTTTATCTTCCTTGTTATTTGAACACGTCCTTTTTTATATGAAAGTTTTAGTTATGAAACCGCCAGCTATTATACGTTTCGTGTTAAAGAACTCTGATCGGTTCATAATATTTACCCTTCGGTTTAGTGCTTGATTATAGATATTCTATAGAAAAAGTTGGAATTAATTCATAATGAAGCTCAATATTTAACTCTAACATTTCCATATATATAACTCTATAAGTTACCTAATTAGGAAAGTCTTATCTCAATTAACTTAGCGCAGTTGTGTTTTTCACCTTCCTTATACCCTATGAGATTTCCCATTTGTGACGTCTCCCGATAAATTTTCAAAGATCCCTTCTTAGTTCACACCTACGTTATATACACCTCCTCTGTAAAATTAATTGCTTCTTAAGCCAGTTTAATCCGTACGTTGTCTGTCAGTGAGTCTTAAGAATTTTATTGGGTGGAAGAAACCGACCGTACATCGTCGTTTATTCTGCGAACAACATAAATACCGAGTGGAACATTTTATACGTTCACCCTTCTTACTCTATATTAGTTGAAATTTATCTTTACTTATTTTACATGGTAATATTTTGATTCAAAATACAAAATAAATTATTTGTTACTAGAGTTTGCACTTTATTGAGAGATTTTATTGTTGTTATATTTGTAACATACGTAGGAGTACATAGAATCTTGCATTATAATACACACAATATATTTTAGCTAGGTACGTTGTACAGGTATATCTAAATATATAAAAATCAAGCGTAATGTTTGTCCAATAAAACTTCAAAACTACTCAACCCATCTTCATAAAAGTTGACATTTAGGTATAATTTAGTCCAACTTGACAGATAGGATTTATATTTCGTTTAATAGCCTAAATATTTTTCAATTTCAAATTAGTTCATTATCAATGTTGATTATTGTTGTTAATTGTAAGTTTAGTCAGTCTCGGTCAGATGGCGCTTTAAATTAGTTTGTTGACAGAAAACTGTAGGACCGACTTAGATGGCACCACGTTTTAATTTTAAATTTCTTTTTAAATAACTGAACCACAGGAACGCTTAGCCAGGTCAGCTAGTATTGTTTATAAAATACTAGCGGGCCCGGCAGACGTTGGCCGCCCTGATTATAAAAAAATCCTTGATAAATTATATACCAAAACGTTCCTCATGAATCACTTTATCCACTGGTGAAAACCGCTTGAAAATCCGTTTAGTAGGTTTTGAGTTTATCACGAACAGACAGACGCGGTAGGGGACTTTGTTTTATACTATGTAATGATAAGTATTTCTTATTGAGAATGTGATCAATGAATTTGTTTGAAGTTCACTTCATAAGCTCTTAAAGAAAAAGTCTATAGTTGCTTAAACACGATTTATCGTTGCAGTTTGGAGGTACATTTGTACCAGGTCAACTTCCGAAATCAGTAATCCTTATACCTCATTACTTTAGAATCCATACCATTAAATAATATACAAGTGTATGTAAATTATTTTCGAATTTACTTTTCCAGATAGTAAAATACTAAGACACCAAAAATGAGTCTTATATTAAAAGAATTTCTTATCTATCCATGTCTATCTATTCTCTAGAGAACATATTCAAACACTGTGGATAATATTCATGAGATTAGTTCAAACTAAATTTAATGCAAAATATTATATGCTTCCAAAGTTATAATGATAAATGCACGAGAAGTCAATTTATTTTGTGTTTCAGTATGACAAGTTATACCTATAACGGGGTCAACATTTAATGGGCCAGGGTGAATACATAAATGCATTTTGTTTAGTTTATGTTAATAAGACGATATTTTTAATTGGATCAAGTCCCAATAACTATTTGGTAGCAAATTAACAACACACTGCAGGTAAATTGAGGTCACAACCGCTATTGCAAATGGATGTCAATCCAACTTGATTCCTTGTCAATGGATGTTAATTAATGTATGTCAATCCAATATATCCCTGAGTGACGTGCCTGTCATTCAAAATTAGGCTCAGTCTGAAATTGGTAACTTTGGTGTTAACAAGATTAACTATAATAAAGTATATCTCTAATTCATTTCATAATTCCCACTATGTTGCAAGAAATAATATAGAATAAGATCGCTTTCAGTCGTAATAAGAATTAGTTATTAAAATTACAGATATTATTACTATGTGTCATTAATTTATTACAAATCGGTGTGTCTTAGTATTATTATTATTTTTTTATTCTTGTGTTTCCAGTTTCCAATTAATTAATTTACCTACTATGATAATATATCTGTATTCGAAATCTAAAACCCATATAAATTTTTTAAATATCAATGCTATTTTATGTCTAAAAAATGCTGATCGAATCGTAATAGAAGTGAGGCCACTCTTGCAACTTTTTCTTGCAAAAGTTGAGGTACGCTTTTTGCTTAACAAAATATAAAAAAGTTTTGAAGTAACGCCTTAAAGTTTTCCTCTGTGTATATTAATATTCATTATTGAGTTATCTCTTAAAAAAGTATTCTTAGTCCTTCTGATGATCTACCTTTTGATTATAAATTGTAGATAGTAATCGATTGATTCTTATTTCCTAATATTATTTATTACATATAACAGGGGTGGTCAACCTGCATTTCGCGAACCACATGCGGTTCTTTAAAGGATTATTCGTCGTTCTCGATAAATGTACTCGGTTTCCTTTTTCAAGTTTATGCTATTATATTAAAAAATATATATTGTTCCGTACGTATTTCAAAATATCTTTAAAATTAGTGACAACAAATATGAAAAACTAAGTGCAGCATTGTAACAAATTTCATTTCCATCCAAGAATAATATGACTTACCGAAAACTACCCGGACGAACATAAACAGTGAGGTAAACGACCAATTTTTATTTATATATATTCAATAAATATAATTTCTATAAAAAAAATTAATACCTTTTAAATATGTATTCAATTGCGGCTCGTCAAAATTTTTGAAAAATGTCTCGGACTATCACGAAGTTTGATCACCCTTGGATACAATGAACAAAAGTTTTAAAAGTAAATCTCTCTGTAGTTTCCGTTTCCTATTTTTTTAATGCGGCAAATCAAACTCATGTATCTGTAGAGGTTGATTTCGGTGATACAACACCGCAAAGCATTACACCAATAAAATTTTGTTAACGTCAAGGTAACTTGTTATTGTGTTGATAAAGGAAACTCCTTTATTATCAAAACATTAATTTAAACTCAAACGGAATACAACACATTACGTAACACACATTCGTAAATAACTTACATTAGAAACTCCTTTCAAGAATTGCAATTTTTGAACTAAAGCCTTCTAATTATCTACTAGAATAAATAAAATCTAATTTTGTATTGTTCGTTTGGGCTAATCGCCGTGCAGTGGTATTGATAACGTTTTTACTAACAGATATAGAACATTTCAGAGTATTATTTCCGCTGCATATCTTTATGATTTTTCCTAAGGTTTAATTAATGATAACATTTAACATAGTTAAATTAAAATCAGTAAAAAGATAGTAGTAATGATAATTCTGAATAAATATGAGGTGGTTGTCAAGCAGCCCTATTCGCAATATTTATAATTAGTGCTATTGTACTGTACAGATCTGTATAATACAATTTATCGTTGTGGCTCGATGACTATTAGCTCGTTGATTCACAACTCGTAGATTCGTAGCTCGTTCCTTATAGCTCTTGTATATTAATCGATGCGTATATAATATCTGCAGTACTGGCCATTTCAAATCAAAATAATTTTTTTTTGGCTAAGAATTCTAATTTCAAATTAATTTTATTTTAAAAACATGGAATTCTTTTCCCAAAAGTAGTCATTTGTTTATTGATTAGTGTTACATTTTCATCGCATTTCAATCTTTTTTGTCATCATGGATACGTTAAAAATTCGAGTAATTATGGAATATGAGTACCGTCGTGGCAGCAACGCTGCACAAGCGGCACGCAACATCAACGACGTTTACGGAGCTAACACTACAATCCAACGCACCACCTTTTATTGGTTTGTTCGCTTCCGTTCTGGGAATTTCGACCTGAAAAATGAACCTCGCGGTCGTCCGAAGACTTTGGTCGACAATGACGAATTAAAGGCGATTGTGGAAGCTGATGATACACAATCTACGGCTGAATTAGCAGCAGCTTTCGACGTTAGCGTCAAAACAATATTGGTCCATTTGCGTCAAATTGGCAAGGTAAAAAAGCTTGACAAATGGGTGCCCCACGAACTCAATGATCGCCAGCGCGAAGTACGCGTCGAGACGTGCCTTGCACTGCTCAACAGACACACAAATGAAGGAATTTTGAACCGCATTGTTACCTGCGATGAAAAATGGATTCTATTTGATAACCGCAAGCGCTCAGTAAGTTGGTTGGATCCTGGTTCAGCACCTAAACAATGCCCTAAACGAAAAGTTACCCCTAGAAAAGTGATGGTCACTGTTTGGTGGTCTAGCGCCGGTGTGATTCATCACAGCTTGTTACCAAACGGGGTGAGCATTACTACAGATGTGTACTGTGAAGAACTGAACATAATGATAGAGAAGCTGGCACATCTCCAACCAGCATTGGTCAATCGCTCGTCTCCGCTGCTCCTCATACTGCACAGCAGACGATCTCCAAGTTGCAAGAACTGGGGTTGGAAGTTCTCCTTCATCCGCCCTACTCACCAGACCTTGCGCCTACAAACTACTACTTTTTCCAGAATTTGGATAACTGCTTGGCGGGAAAAAAAATCAATACCCGAGAGGCAGTACAAAATGCCTTTGAAGAATTTGTTGCCTCCCGTCCAGCTGATTTCTTTAAGAAGGGCATCAATAAACTGCCACTGCGTTGGCAAAGATGCATTGATTGCATGGGTGATTACTTCGATTAATACAAATAAAAATACATGAAAAAAATTCGTTTAAATTTTTTCATACAAAACGGCAATTTCATAGGTAAAGACCGAATATTATTTCGAATCGCCATCTCGGAGTATCTGTCACTTTCCCTTATGTTACTGTCCTGTTTGGACTCTATTAAGTTTTTTAAGAGCCCGTTCGCGATCCGTGCGTATATGTATCGCACGTTCTACATTTGCATTTGCCGGGCCGATAGACTTGGTAATGTTTTTGTCAAAATACGTTTAAACAAAGGTCTCAAATACTGTTTTCTCATTCTTTGGTAAGATACAAGGTTCTTCTTTCTTTTTCAACCCCTATGGCGCGCACTGTATATTTTTTCTGCATCCATTCCAGTGACTTTAATATTCTTGGACATAAAAATTTATCTTTAATACATTATAATTTCTGACAATTCTTACAACTGTCAAATTACACTAAATTATCTACACGTGGCTCGCTGTCCGCAACAATGATAAAATTGCATATAAAAAAATAGTCTGTACTCGAATATAATTCTTCACATTATGTTTTATATAGATTTATTTATAATACACAACTGCGCTCCTATTGGCCTTAGCGTGATGATATCTGGCCTATAGCCTTCATCGATAAATGAGTTATGTAACACTTAAAGAAATTTCAAATTTTTCAAATCGGACCAGTAGTTCCTGACATTAGCGCGTTAAAAAAAATTAGTTAAAGATCTTCGTAATTAACTCGAGCCGTCATTCAAATTACAATAACTTATGATAGAGTATACGACTTTTAATGAAACAAAGACTAAGTTACTCCTGAAGATATGATTTAGGATGTGAGGTTTTGTTGTGAACCCAGAGCTTTAGTAGTGATGCGTGTTCATACAAACAGACAGACAGACAGACATTTCTAAAAATGATTGAAATGTATTTTATTACTTATTCCTAGACACCTGCAACAGTTTTTTTCACGAAAATCTAAAAAGTACAGACACGTTTGATTTACATTCTTATTATATGTATATATAGATTAATTTATGTTAATCTCAAGTAGGGCTTACAAGGCACAATAGTCTTAATATTTCTAAGCGTTACAAATATCAATCGAAACTTTCGTTCCGGAGATTATTTTCTACAAACTAACAAATTTTACTTCTTTGTGATATCAGTACAGTTTATCACCATTCAACATGCATTCTATAAAACAAAACTGTGTAAATTTACATTTTATTAAATTATCCTACATGACGGGGTAACACAACACAGTTTTTTATTAAACAAACAGTAAGATGTGAGATGTAGCGCTTATTACCACTATGTTAATGAACTTAAAGCGCCTGGGAGCAGCTGACCTACTTTCTCTTGACACCGTGCTCTCTCCCCGTTTGAATTATATATGTGTTCGCGAATGGTATCCTTTGATATAACAGCATATCGACTGTGTTCACAGAATAATTATTTATTTATAAATTTTGTCAAACTTTAACATTATACTGGTTATAAAATAAATGGATCATTGCCTATAGCGTTCACCAAGAACATCTCGTTGTAAATAGAATAGAAGGTAACGATGTAAATACACTTACTTTTATAAGTAATTATTATTTGATTTTTAAAATTATGTAACATATATCTTTTACCTTTGCATAACGTTTTTAATAAATAACGGCGTAATATTGTTTTTTAGTAATCTAGACTTTAAATAAAAAGTGTCTGTTTTTGTCCAGGAAAATAGAGACCTTTTTAGAATATTATCTAGTCTACGTATCATTTTAAGACGGGCTAAATAGTAAATATAATTTTTTTGAGAAATCATTTAAAATTGATAAAACCGTTTTTATAACGAATCTCAAGTGTGAGGAGTAAGAATATGCGTTTTAAGGTAATTAGTAATGATAGAATGACTATAAGTGTGACGTAGCTAAGGCTGGGGGGGATGAGAGTTGTAACCTCCCACGCTGGAAGAAAAAAAAATACATTCCTATTTTTCGGTAAAAAATTATAAATTATAGCTAACCAATACTAAAAAAAAAATAAATAGGGTATAAATAGTGTATTGTCGTAGCTGATGTTGATATGGAAAAAAAATTTTTTTAGTGTTTAAATAAAAATTTCTGATGATGTTTATGTAGCTATTGATAAATATATAGTAGGTGGTGTTTCGGTGGAAAAATGAGCTGATAATTTGAAGGTCGTTACGTAGAAGTTAGCAGAAGCATTTACTGACTATTTAATGCATAGCTGACTAGGTTTCCTGCTTCTGCTGCTGATTTTTTTTTTTAAGAAACATTTTAATAGCTAAAATTTTATGTGGGAGGAAATGACATCTAATTTTGGATAGCACTAATATGAGTGTTGAGGTGAAAAAATATTGTAACAATTTTTTAAATTTTACGTGTATATTAAATAATTTTGTTTTTAATATTTAAATATTTTTGCTTAGTTAAATTAACTAGTTCTTGATAAAAAATTTTTATAAAAAAATTATGAAAAATTAATTAGAATGCAATGTTTTTAATATTTTGTTTTGCTTGGCTTGAGTCACACCTTCTCTTGATTATTGTCGAGTCACTGTAGAGCTGTTGCGGTAATATTTTCATGTATATTGTACAAAAAAAAAATTAGAATGCGTTTTTAGCATAATATATTAATATGATAATAAAATGTTCTTTTTGGGCTGGATAGTCATTATAATTGATGTTGGTAACTGACTTCAAAGACAGGTGAAATTATTTATTGTCAATTTTCAATGTAGCACTGCACTTAATGAGATTTTCACTGAACGATTTTAAATTAGAAATAGATTTTGTTTTTTTGAAAAAACGAAAAAGGCGTTACATTAGACATTTTTATAGATTTTTCACAGATACTACAACAATGTTTCTAGATGTTTTTCTTTCAACAAAAGGGTACCCCCTCCAAGCGTACTTAATACTGTCTATGCTATGCTAGCGTGTATTGTTTGAATTTTAAAAATAAAAGAATAATTAAAAAGACGTCATTTCTCCACATGAAAATTTGTGAGCTGATTTTAAATATGTTTTGTGATAAATAAAAAAAATAGCTAGAGTAAGTCGAGGGAAACATAGTCAGCTGATGCATTTAAATAGTCAGTAAATGCTTTGGCTAACTTCTACGTAACGACCTTAAATTATAGATGACGATTTTTCCACCGAGATACAGCCAGCTGACGTATATATTTTAATAGCTACATATAAGCTAAGGTAAATTTTTATTTGAGAGGATATCACTGAAAGTGAAGATTTTTTTTTCCATGATCGAGACTCAGCTGACGTACAATACACTATGTTATAGCCAGCTGATTTTTTTTTTTGTTGAGATATTGGGTTAGCTATAATTTGATAAATTTTTAGCCGAGAGGAAATGAGTGAATGTATTTTTTTTTTCTTCGAGCGTGGGAGGTCACAACTGCTCATCCCCCCCGCCGTGCCGCAGCTGACGGTCATAAGGCGTCATGATACTATTGTCTGATGCGTATCACCAATTATCTCTCGAGAAGAAATAATTAACCAAATTTTCACCTGGCTCTCGGACTAAAGGGAGCTTATATTTTTTCTTTTATGTAGTTTCTTAATTTTATAAATGGTTTCTAAAATAAAATTTATTTCCTTCCTCTTCTATTGCACATACCAAATAAACTTCATCGTCGACACATATCGTTTTTCTAGTTTCTAAGTCGGTTTACGACTCATAAGATAGGTGCCTGATGTGTTTAGTAACTGAGATAAAAAGTTCCTAGACACACATACATGTTCTTGGCAATTAACAATAAAAAAGCAAAGATTTAGTTTTTTTGTTAGATAGTTTAGTTTTTAGTTAGATTTAGATTAGTTAAAAACTGATAACATAAACAGTACTGTATTTTAGGTGTACAATAAAATACGAAATAAAAAGTAAAACAAGATAAACGGAAACAAACAATTAATTTCAACAAAACACGTATTTCCCATGAAACAACATTACATTTTAACAAAAATTGGTTGTCTGTAAAGTCGGTTTACGGACGTTAATTGTACATAACAACGTCATAAGAAAACATGGATGAAAATTTGACTACTTTTATGAATTGAATTGAATTGTTATCACTGAATTCTTAGAATTTTAAAGAAGGAGTTAATTGAAAATTACAATTTTTTGGATAAATTAATATTTATTTGCACTCATTAATTAAAATATTTTTTTACTTATGCGTCACAAGCCGAACCCTTAAGGCCGATCGCGCCTCTATATCGCTTTTTCCGCGCTCTCGCTTGCACGCTCGGCTCAGGCGGAACGTGACAGTGAGTCATGTTTTTCGTGCGTGCAACCGGCGTTCATCAATTTATAAAAAGTTATCACGTCAAAAACTGAGTCACGGGCATTAGCTTGTGTGCTTAATAAAATTCAGAACACTTAGGCAAAGTACATATAGTAAAAATGAACTAATAGTTGATGGCTCGTTTGCCGTAGTACCTGCAAATATTTTTGCAATACTATTATTATTATTTGACATTCTTCTCACAAATATACATTTCCTTAATACAATTTAATGCTGGGCCGCGGCCTTCATCTAGTCTAGTATATAAATAAAATGCTAGACGGTTACCGTTGTACGCGTATCATTCAAAAATTGCTCAATTTAATTTTATTACTCAACTAGCGGGCCCGCCCTGATTATAAAACAATCCTTGACAAATTATATACCAAAATGTTCCTCATGAATCACTTTATGCACTGGTGAAAACCGCACGAAGATCCGTTCAATAGTTTTTGAGTTTATCGCGAACAGACAGACAGACAGACGCGGTAGAGGACTTTGTTTTATACTATATAATGATATAAGTGTACGTCCAGAATGAACGCTATAATCGAGCGTCGAGCGGGGCGTCGCGTGCGGCGTTCGTGTCAAACAGATGCATTAATACGTGAGTGTCCTGAGTGGCACGCGAATGTCCCTCTTGGACGTTACACGCGCCGCACGCGACGCCACGATCGACGCTCGATTATAGCGTCCACTCTGGACGTACACTAAGACTTCTTACGACAGCTTCTTTCACGATCCATAACGACATTCATTTTTTTATAAACACTAAGTGAATAGCGATGTGTGTCTTATTGCCGTTAGAAGTGGGGCAAGCGATGTTGTGCTTATGTTTTTTCTCTGTACATAAAATATATAGGTAAAATAAGAAAAGACACAGTCCAAGTCACGAGTATCAGCTAGTACAATATAACTTTATGTTAAATGTAGAAAATACCTTAGAATGGAAGCATTTTATACATTATCGATTATAACCCTTTAATTATATGTAAACTGCTTACGTTCTTTATTAGTGTGAAGTTATTATTATTATCTTCATAATTAGATTTAAATTTTTTTAGCTTACATATAAAAAAAATGATCCCGCTGAGAAATTAAATGTCTATGTTAGGGAAAAGAGAAAGGGATAATTTGGTCGCATTTTACTCACTATATATACAGATACAGATAGTTACAATAAATCTTTTTTTTATGTCATAGGAGGCAAACTAACAGATGGGTCACCAGATGTTAAGTGATCACCACCGTCCATAGATACTAACGACACCAGGAGTATCGCAAGTGCGTTGCTAGCATTTGGGGGGAAGGAAAGGGAGGGGGAAAAGAGAGAGGAGGCGAGGTGGGCCTCCGGCGCTCTCACTGACCGAACGAAACGCAACAATGGAAACACTGTTACTTCACGTCGGTTTCTATGAAAGGATGTTACTACCCCGGAAGAGCCGACCCGACCCATTCATGCTGAAACTAGTAATAGCTACAGCGTGACTCTACCACCTATAAAAATCAAATCTAAAATATAATTAATTATTGAAAAATTGAAACGATAAAGATTTTATTCAAAGTGAGCCATAATGAGAACCATAATAGAGTTTTGGTGAGGAAAAAAAAATTTTTTTCGTTATTTACATCGTACTTTCCTTTTACCTCATGCAGCTTTATAGTAATGGTCTTTGTGATTTATTTCATTTATTTGTGCTTTCGTAATTCCGGTAACAAACAATCAAGAGCTTTACCTGTAGGTAACTTTAAAGAAAATGGTAATCCTATTAACGTCTTTTATTCCTTTATAGTCACTATATCAAAAGGAGATTTAGAGAATAGAAAATAAAACTCATATATTTTCTCAAGGACCTGCAACGTATCTCTGTGATTCCCACGTGTTGCATGTGCTCATGGGCACCTGTGAACACATAAAACTGGCTTCCAAATAAAAAAGAATAAAGTAAAAAAAAGGGGGGAAAATTGAATTATATTACACATATTTGGGGGGGCGGCGAGGGGGTTGGTGGGTGGGGCCACACCCTCTAACTAAAGATTATAATTTGGAAAAAATCTTTCTGTTTGGATATATCTCAACTAACCATATTGGAAAAATTCGCGTTACTATTTTCTAGGTTATAGGTACACATAGGTAGATGTATTATTCAAGGAATTACATTATATTGCAGAAGACAGCGTGTACGTGTAACGTGTGTGTTTCTATTGAATTTATACTCGTGCAGATTTATATAAAATAATGTAAAGTAATATACTAAAGTTTGAAGACACAGCCACCTTCATACGTGGTAGAGCCACGCTGAAGTTATTACTGGTTTCAGCATGAATGGGTCGGCTCGCCCTGGGTACTACCACCCGACCCACAGAAACACCGACGTGAAGTAACAGTGCTTGCATTGTTGCGTTGCGTTCGGTCAGTGAGAGTGCCGGAGGCCCAACTCCCGCCCCCTCCCCCTCCTCCCAAATACAGGCTGGCAAAGCACGTGCGACTCCCGTAGTGTTGCTAGTATCTATGGATGGCGGTGATCACTTACCATCAGGTGACCTGCCAGTTCGTTTGCCCCCTATGATATAAAAAAAAAACACTTCTGTCGATTTCGTTTTTCATGAATAGAAAAGCATTTATCACGCGAGCGCTTGTAATTTCACAAGTATATAGTGATCATCAACGATAGTAACTATGAAATCAATAAGATATTCGACCCTCCTACGATTTTTCCTTAACTTAGTATTTGTTAATTACTACTTACACCAAAGAGTAAAACTTAGCTTTAGCCTCTAATTTAGTATGTATAGACTGGAATATGTATGTATGGAAATGTGTGGAAGACTCAACCTTAAATGTGATTTACATGAAATCTATACTAATATTATAAAGAGGTAAAGTTTGTGAGTTTGTGACGTTGTGGCGTTGTAAAGGGTAATCTCAGGAACTACTGGTCCGATTTGAATAATTATTTCAGTGTTATATAGCTCATTCGTCGAGAATGGTTATAGGCTATATACTAAGGCCAATAGGAGCGGAGCACAGATGAAAAATGTTTCAAAATCGAGATGTTCTTTTCTTTTTGAGAGCTTCTGCTCTGTGTCAGCGTTAGCTCAGAATAGTAACTATTATTATATTACTATAATCTATATACTAATATTATAAAGGGGTAAAGTTTGTGAGTTTGTGACAATGTAGGGGGTAATCTCAGGAACTACTAAACCGATTTTGAAAATTCTTTTACCAATATAAAGCCACGTTATTTATGAGTGTCATAGGCTACATATCATCACGCTAAGACTAATAGAAGGGGAGCAACAATGAAAAATGTTTTAAAATCGGGGTATTTTTTCCTTTTGAGAGATTCCGCTGCGTCTTAGCCCAAATTACCTATTCCACGCGTGCGAAGTCGCGGGCAGAAGCTATTAACTAATTATATTATCTATAATCTATACTAATATTATAAAGAGGTAAAGTTAGTGAGGTTGTAGGGGGTAATATCTGGGGAGTTGGAGAAAAATGGTCGAACGAAAACGTTTCTTACGAACACTGCCTTAATTATAAGATATATATGATTGAGTTCTAGAGAAAAGTTGTAGCTTGATAATGCCTATTACCGCCCAACGAAGTGGGCACGGGTCGGCTAGTAATATATATATTTCTTTTTTTATATGGTATGTAATAAATAATAAACACGCACGCAATCCCACTGATGTAAATTGCTTAATGCAGTTCAGAACTAGGTATTTTAAATGAATCAAACAAAGAAAACTATTTCAAATAGTTTTTGGTTAGTTTTAGTTCTATTAAATAGTTCAAATTAATATGAAAATACGACGAACTTTTGTATGGAAGATCTTTAAATTAAAACTGAACACACGATATTTCATGATTAAACTTATAACTATATAGGAGTTTTAGTGTCTTTAAAAATTCATCTTTTAGTGATTTAATACAGCGGCCGAAACTATTAATGGAAATACTATTGTTTTTACATACAGACAGTGCGAAGTTATTATAAGTAAAATAAGTTATTGCAAACTCAGATCCCTAAGAGAGTGAAAAGGTGTAAATATATTGTGTGAAAGTTCGAAACAGCTAAAGTAAGTGCCCTGAAAATAGTGTTCTTTCTATCTATTGGAGATAATACAAATACAATTCCCGTTTTATATAGATCCCTAGAGAGTCAAAACAAGGAATGAAAATTTGTATGATGTACCTTTAAAAAAAATAGCACACGTTTTTATTTGAATACTTTTTATAAAATTGTTTGTAAAATAGTAATTTTTATACAAGAATACTAAAGGACTAGCGGCTAGTTTTTTTAAACTAAATGCCAAACTTTAATATTTATTTTTGATGTTGTATTCGCAATGTTTTCGCCCCCATCCATTATTTACGAAGGTTGTCTAGAGACTAACACGCGATAATGTACTTAGAATATAGATTGTTTTAATCCAAAACAAAGAAAAAACAAATTAAAATTATGGATTTGGAGATTAGATTTTTTTTTAATATTATAGGAGGCAAACGAACAGGCGGTTCACGTGATGGTAGGTGATCACCGTCGTCAATAGACACTAGTAACACCAGGGGAGTCGCAACTGCGTTGCCAGCCTGTGTTTGGGGGGAGGGAGGAGTGGGGGAAGGGGGAGATTGGTCTCGGACGTTCTCACTGACCGAATGAAACGCAACAATGCAAGCACTATTAGGTACTTCACGTCGGTTTTCTGTGAGAGGGTGGTACTACTCCGGGCAAGCCGACCCATTCATACTGAAACGAGTAATAGTTTCATCGTGGCAATACCACCTACTACCCACTTATGGTATTCTATAATCGATTACCTAGTAGTTATACTCTAGTATTTAATCACAATTCCAATTTGATGAAAATGATGATGCAGCCGCAGATGCTAACCCAATAAAGTCCAGAACGCGGGCCATAATTTCCAATCTCATGACGTCGTTGTCTAGTGGTCAATACGTTTCTGCAATATTATCGGAGACTACAAGTTTTAATCATTCTGGAACCGAATGAACGGTCAGTGTGACCCAGTTGCGGTTTATGCGGTTTAGTTTCCTATATGCTCGGATGACTACCGTACCACAATTGATTGGCATATAGAATACTAGCTGTCCCCCGCGGCTCCGCACGCGTTTTTTTAAATGTATTAAATAACTATGGTGTCATAGTTACAAATGTTTTTGAAAAAGCATTTCTGTAATGTACACACTTACTTACAATTTTACATTACGCCATCTACTGTAACATGTAACGTGTACATTAGATATGTAAATACGAATAGTATATCGAATAGGATGGGATTTATCATCAGCAACATACCTGGAACTTTAACCTACTATGTACCACCCTCAGTGCTCATTAACACTATATAAGAAAGTAATGAATATTTTAAACTATACATTATCGAACAATATGTGTTAAATTGTTTATTATATAGACATAACATGCCCATATTGTCGAAATAATTGTATTATTCTTATACGTTGCTATAATCACTGAGTTATGTAGATGCAAACGCGGTAAATAAAACAAAATGACCGCCAAATTGACCAAAATGATAATATAATTCAAATTACATACATTTATTCTTGGAGTCCAGTACAGCGCATGTCTCACGCGCTTGTTTACAGTAAACAAACTATTTTTATTAAATTCACACGAACGAATGCACAGGTAACTGTTCATCACTTCATAGTGTAAAACAAAGTCCTCTGGTCTGTCTGTTTGTCTGTTCACGATGAAGTCAAACACTACAGAACGGATTTTCATGCCGTTTTCACCAATAGGTAGAACGGTTCATGGGGAATGTTTAGGTATAATTTGTCAAGGTTTTCTTTTTATTATCAGGGCGGGACAACGTCTGCCGAGCCCGCTAGCTTAAAATAAAATAGCTCATTAGCTAGTTATCTGCCAGTGAAAGTCCCGTGAAAATCAGTTCAAGCATTTCGGATATTCTACTGCGGCCGAAGGCGAATAAAAAACCAAAATTACTTTTTATAAGGTCTGCTATCTACCAGTGAATATCCCGTGATAATCAGTCCCACCATTTTAGGAATAGCAATGCGGACGAAGCCGCGGACACATAAAATAGAATATGTCAACCGCTATAATTTCGGCTATCTGCCAGTAAAATTCCCGTTAAAATAAGTCCAGCCGTTTTGGAGATTACTCGGAACTACAAAACAAACAAACAGGCAAAATATAATAATATAAAAATATCAGCCGAATATCAAAACCTTTTTTTTTGTTATTTGTAGTTATATACATTCGCCAAAATTTATTATTTATTTTTACATACACACACTTTATTTTTATAATACGTAATAGAATGCAAATAAAAAATTGGAAACAAAACTAACATAGAATAAATTTTTTGAATAGGAACACAAAATAATCTTTGAAAACGTTTGCGATAGAAACTTACCATGTTACCATGGCAACGTATATAATACTAACGCTAACACGAAGCAATCAAAACGAAAAATGCTCGATTTTGAAACCACACTTTATTTTTATAATACGTAATAGAAAACAAATAAAAAATTGGAAATAAAAGTAGAATAAACTTTTTGCATAGGAAAACAAAATAAACTTTGAAAATATTTGCGATAGAAACTTACCACGTTACCATGGCAACGTATATAATAGTAACGTTAACGACATCTGTCAAAAGGAAAAAAAATGCCCGATTTGAAACATTCTTCATTGGAGCTCCGCTCCTATTGGTCTTAACGTGATGATATATAGCCTAAAGCCTTCCTTGATAAATGAGCTATCTAAAACCGACGAATTTTCTCAAATCGGACTGGTAGTTCTTGAGATCATAGCGTTCAACCAAACAAACAAACTCTTCAGCTTTATATCTTAATATATATATTTCTTGTGTGGTGTGTATGACCAAACTCCTCCTAAACACTGGACCAAACTTGATAAAATTTTTTGTGTGTGTTGTGGGGGTTGGGAATGGTTTGCTTCACAATTGGAGCGGAGGTGGGTGGATGATTTTAGGATTTTTTTTGTTTTAGGGGAAAAGTCCGCCGGCCGCTGTCTATATATATATTAGTTTGTGTGGTGTGTATGTGACTGAATCCTCCTAAAGATGGAGAATTTGATGAAATTTTTTGTGTGTGTTGTGGAGATTGAGAATGGTTTAGATTGAAAATTGGAGGAGGGGGGGTGGGATGAATTTTAGGATTTTTTTTGTTTTAAGGGAGGAAAAGGTGGGTATATTAGTATAGATATGAATACATGTATGTAGGTATTATTACACATAAAACAAAAAAGAATTTACAATACTACCAATCAAGATTAAGCTTCGTAATCTGTCATCTTCTATAAGTTGGATATTTACTAGGTAATTTTTTAGTAATATTGAAGATCACGGTCACGAGCCATACCTGAAAATGATTAAATAGATTTTTTGGCTAATGTAAAGAAATATCATTATAACTAGCATTTTATATAACGATGGCTTATGATAAATGGACATACCTATTTCCCATTTCTACTGTTATAGAATCTTGCACATATATATGTGGATTCCTCAATTGATTTAACTATTTTATAAATCTTTCACAGGTATTCGTGGATATGGATGTATTCTATACTCCACCCGTAATTCGTGAAATTGTACCAGCTCAGGGAAGTACACGTAGATCTGAACCATTAGTACCAATCGTACACGTAAATACTGGTGGATCTCTTATGGGGTCACGCACGTCGTTACATAGTTCAGTGCCGTCTTCTCTTCACGAATTAAATGAGGCTGCAGCCCTACCACTTGATGTTGACGTGGACAACTCTCTGATAAATCTGGAGAGAAATATCGCCAGTATTGAGCGATCAATTCAGAATAAGGAAACCGTAATAGAAATCGAATCCGGAGATGAATCGAGATCTACGCGCTTTAAAGCGGCCGGGAGGCGATTTCTCAGGTATCAAATAAATTTAAAAATAAGAAGTGGAACATAATATAATATACATAATATGCGTTTACAGAATATAACCTTTTTTTAGATCTGTACCACTATTACAAAAAGGTAAAGTTATAGAGTATGTTGGAAAGAAATACCCTGTAAGACTACTGATCCGATTTTAGAAATTCTTCTGCTAATATAAAGCTACGATCTAGCTAATGATTAAGTGGTGTTTTATTGTTTTATATTATAATTGACACATGCGAAGACTTAAAAAGTACTTGGAAAAGCCAGTTCCAAACACCATTTGGTTGATTACTATAAACATGGCACAGCTAAGTGTATATTTTCATGGAGAATGTTTATGTTATCCATTATACTGTAACTCGCCACTAGGTGGGGCTAGTTTATGCTTTATTATTATTCACTTTTATATTATTATTTAATGCATAAGAAATCGCGGGTGCTAGTATAACTAAGTTGATGCGATAATGCCTCAGTAGTTTGAGTATTCAGACACCATGTCAATCGACGTAGGTTCGAATACTTGGGAATGAATCGGAGTTTTCGGTGAAGATAGTGGAAGCATAGTGGTAGGGCTTTTCATAAACCTGCCTAGCTATCGGTCACAAGTTGGAAATCTCTCGCCAAGCACGTATCGATGTTTTCTGGCAGCTGCACTTAAAAGCCAGTCCCCCTAAGTTTAGGATGCTTGGCATGTTCGACCATATCGTAACTAACATCAGATGAGATTGTGGTAAGCACTAAAGCCGATAAAGGATAAATAAATAATGCCCCTAAGTGTATATAATTATAATTTTTTGACAAAAGTGTTCGAGTTTTTGTTTTGACTAAAGCTTTTATAATCAAGTTAAGACACAGTTTTAGGAGAGATAAAAATGCATGCATACTTTATACAACTTCATAACGCAAGAAATGTTTAAAGTGTTGATACATTTCGAAGGACGCCTTTCATAAAATTTTGTAATATTCTAGCTACCTTTACAATTATTTTGAATTATCAGTAGTGTTTAGTCTAAAAAAGAAAAAAATAAAATCTACTCTTCACAAATGTGACAGAGTCGAATTTTATTATCGAATTTTAATATTACTACGGGTGCTCGTGCAGTGGTCGAAGTTCGAGCGTAGACAAAAAAAAACATTTTTTTATTGATTGATTTATAAATAGCTACTAAAGAAAATATGAATGTAGAAAATCGGTTAAGAAACAGAGAAGGGAAATGGTTTCCCACTGCCTATACGTATATAGATATTAATAAAAAGTAAAATACCAGTAGGTATATTCATAACCTATATTTATTTAGTGAAAAATTCTTGATAAAAACCATCATGTTTTAGTTGCCGTAGTTACTAACGTTTTGATAATAGTAATTGATAAGTATAATCAGAGATCTTTGATATTATTGATATTAAATAGGAATAATAAATTCTATAAAAACTCAACAGCTTCAAGTAATCAAAAAAAGTAAACAACATTTTGGATATACCTCGTTTATAAATTACATCTTTTTTCACAATGCATTATAATTTTATTATCCATGTGTCTTATATTAAAAGAATAAGCACTTGTTAACATTATGTACTTACATTATTTATAGTACAAGTTATTATTTGAATATAAAAACCATTCGCTAAATATTCATGCTTATCAAAATTCTCAAAACGTCTGGTAACCGCTGGCGGTATACAAATGAACTTTGTTTATACTTTGTATGAAAAATTGCTTGTTTATGACATTAATTATGTTTTTTTCGCGAGAGAAAACAAACGATATTCAGTCCATTACCTATGTTTCAAAGATAAACGGTAAAAGGACTCTATGCATATAAAACACATAAGTATATAGACTTAATTTTGAGATTCTTCCATATCGCTGTTAGGATTCGTCGTTTGATACATAAGATACAACGCGTCGTTCGATCTGCAATAAATACTAAGATGTCCATGATAGAACTACATATATGAGTTGGTAATAGAGCTGCTAAGGCGTATTAAATCGAATCGATAACGGTAACGGTTTTCAAACTGTATATTTTACGAAACTATCTATCGATCGATGCCCATCCATTCCCCAAAATCTTGAATCTGGAGGTGATACAGTAATTATTTGTAATAGTAATCTGGCTTATTAACATCACTATATAAGACTGCTTTATGTTTTAAAATTTTATAAAAAAAAGCCAGAACTTGTATCATGAATAATGATCTACACGATTCAGTTTCCTAACTATAAAAGTAGAAGAAATCAATATTCTTGTACATTTTTTTATATTAAAATAAAATGAGAATAATGTACTATTATTCAAGTATTCAAGAAACAGTTGTATACGTTTAGTTCAAGCCCAAAGTTCAACTTGCGCTAAATTCAATTTGCCATTTTACCGGTGCATTATCTTATCATATTCAAATTAAGCTCGAAGACTGTAACTTCTTCTTAATTCTAAAATTCACATTTAAAGTCCTACCAAAACGTTAAAAACGATTATCAGATATAAGAATTTAGTTATAAAGATCAGAATCATGTGAATTATGCCTGTTACATACACCAGGCGAATAATAGCGTGCGTTTCGCTCACTTAAATCGACATACAAACATCACGGGAGACGCAAAAAAATTCGAGTTATAGAGTTTTCGACTTAGGTGGATTTTGATTCGATATAAACAGGTTGAGATTGATTCTTATAAATTTTGAGTTAGAGAGGTAAAATAAATAAAAAATCAAGTTGTAGAGGTGACACACATATTTTTATTTATTATAAATCAACATTATTTCAAAACATACTTAAAATAAAATAAAAAAAACATCTGTCTTCTTTCTTCTTCTTCATCTTTCTAGTCTCAAATAATCAAGTTGTAAAAGTTGTAAAATAAAACATCACTACGTTCGAGATAAAGAGGTAAAATTTAATGTTTCGAGTTATGGAGGGAAAATATGTACCAAAATGGCTTGGAGGGACTCACTGATTATTTCGACTAGTATAGGGTTGAGATTTCGAGTAATGGAGGTTTTGGTGTTTGAATTTTGTTTGAAATTTTGAAAAACATTTTTTCGCGATGTCCAGTTTTCAACTTATCGAGGTTCTACTGTGTATACGAAGATAACAGAGTTGGAGGTATACCATATTTTTACTGAGTATATAAATAAATAGTTTCGCTACGGACCGATACAGGATTGAGCAGTATTGTACCAATACATAGTTTCAGTAACAGTATACGTTTCAAATCACCCACTCATATACAGAATATTGCGTATAAAAAGTTATTTTATTTATTTTTAGTCCAGTAGATTCTAATGAGTACGGAATCATAATTATATATCGCCCCATCGTCTGGTGATCAAGGATTTGATATTATTTACTCAGATGTCCATGTGTGTTTATATAAAACCGATTAATTTACCATTATATGACTAATATACAAGTATACCAAAAAAATATATCTCTTTGCAACCACTATATCATACGTAACATGAGATATTGTTTAGACATATCTTCAATCACAATATCATTTAAATAATAAAATATTACTTCTTTTGATAATAATAGATATATATATACTAATATTATAAAGAGGTAAAGTTTGTGAGTTTGTGACGCTGTAGGGGGTAATCTCAGGAACTACTGGTCCGATCTGAAAAATTATTTCAGTGTTATATAGCTCATTTATTTTGAAAGGTTTATAGGGTCTATATCATCTATACACCACTAGGAGTGGAGCACCAATGAAAAATGTTTCAAAATCGGGGTTTTTTTACTCTTGAGAGCTTTCGCTGCGTGTTAGCATTAGCCCAAAGTAACTATTCCACGCGGACGAAGTCGCGGGCAGAGGCTAGTTATGAGTAAAGTAATTTATAAGGAAAGGGATTTCATATTGAAATTCTGACTAAAGTCCGATATAATAAATATACCATTTTTATTCATTTCAGAAGTCGGTATCATTGTTAGCAGTAAGGAAATAATAGATTTAGTTAATTTAAGACGCGTTTTCAAAGACTACAAGAGAAAAAAGAGCGATTTTTTTTTATATTGCTGTTTTAATTTACATTGTGAAGTAGTTTTAAACCAATTTAATATATGATAATTACTAATATTGTGAAGTATGAACAAGCTTCTGCCCGCGACTTCATCCGCGTGGAATAGTTACGTTCGGCTAACGCTAACTTTAACTAGCGACTTCGTTTACGTAGAAGGTGAAAATGTTTTCAAATAATACGTTACATTAACCCCGATTTTGAAACATTCTTCATTGATTCTCCGTTGCTATTTGTCTTAGCGTAATGATATATAGCATATAGCCTTCCTCGATAAATGAGCTATATAACGCTGAAAGAATTTCAAATCGGACAACTAGTTCCTGAGATTAGCAAGCAAACAAACTTTATAACATTAGTACAGATATATGAATGTGAGTTTGTTTGTTACGCTTTCACACTTCAATTACTTTACCTACCATAATGAAACTTTGCATACATGTTGTCAGAGATAAAAAACGACATAAAGTAGCACCTGTCATCTAGTAAAAATGTATTGTTCCTGAGGAATAGATTGAATCTTAATCAACGAGAACGAAGCTGCGATCAAAAGTTATTAGTTATACAAATGTAAGACTTGATAACATGTACTTACAAACGACTAAAAATAAATTCCTTTGACAGGCGCGGCTTTTCGATTGGCGCCGAAAAAATTGTGGCCATGCCCGAGACAGAGCATAAAAGGAATTCGACTTTCAAAAACGTTCGTAACTTCATGAAGCTTGGTAGAAATCGCTCCCGGGAGAGGCTCCGTGATGAAGAACAAGGCCTTCTCCTAGATATGCCTGGACCGTCCACAAAACCGGATCGTTCTTTGAGCCAAACTTCCCTCTCATCTGATGAATTTCCACCACCACGTAAGACACCCGAGACGCCTAGGAATAGAAGAATGTAAGTAGTTTTGTTACAATTAATTATAATGTTACGCTAGCAGTTATATTAAATACCGTTTGCGCCGAAAGGAATTTATTTGTACTCGCAAAGACATGAACTAAACACATTCGATATCGCTCAAATATATTATTGTCGCACTTATCTTTATATATAAATTTCTTTTGTACGTGTGTATGCCACTGAACTTATCATAAACGTCTGGACCGATTTTGATGAAATTTTGTGTGCGTGTTCCAGAGGATCTGAGAATGGTTTAGATTCACATTTACACCCGGTCGGTGGCGCTGCGCTTTACTTTTAGGATTTTTTTAAATTATCAATGCAGGGCATCGCCCGCAAGGACCGCTAGTATCTTATAGATTAGTGGTTATTAGTTCGCTTTATTTTATTTCTCTTAGTATTCTCTCCGATGTCCAGAATATAACTGAATTCGGACACCTGTGTCGCGCTTATATCATTATATCATCATTACATAGTATAAAGCAAAGTCCCCTACTGCGTCTGTCTGTCTGTCTGTTCGCGATAAACTCAAAGACTACTGAACGGTTTTTCGGTGATTCATGGGGAAAATTTTGGTATAAAATTTGTCACAGATATTTCTTTATAATCAGGGCGGGACAACGTCTGCCTGGCCCGCTAATGAATTATATGATTAAAAAAACAGTCGGTGGAAATGTTTCGAAAATTGACGTTATATTCGGAAGATTAGACGAGCTATAAGACACGCTATTTTTAAAACCCTATTGTTTGTTTTTAATAATCGTTGCGATTACGTTTTTATGTGGCATATTCCTGTTTCCTACACCTCAATGAGTTATTTGTAACAACTAGTTTTTGTACAGCGTGTAACAATATTATATCTTCAAATATAAACTCGCAATTTACGTCTTAGTTTTTACGATCGGTATATCTATGTTTCAATTATTTTATGGTTGATTGTTTTAGTAATATGAAAAATAAAGAAAAAAAATTGGTAAATATTAGATTATATTTATTACAATTTGATCATTGTTGCAATGTGGTTATTCTTTTATATTATTTAGCTATAAATAATATAGTAGCAATATACAACAATATACTAGGTTAGTCGCTTACAGTATTGTAAGAGATAATAGTTCATGGTCACATTTAACATATAAAATAATAATATCAAAACAAATACTAATATACAACAAAGAAAACCTAAGTTAAAGTTTGTTCTAAAATTTTCAAAAATATTGGCACAAACGAAATAAACCTACGTGCACTGACCAATTCCGAAAGCTGCAAGGGGAGACCCGAAGTTAATAACCTTCCATAATAAAACGGATAATAAACCCTTTTGTTTTATTCATGTCGTTCCCACGTTTACTTTCAAGTGAAAGTGAATTCACCCGATGGTCATTGACACTGTGCTTTAGCATAGACACGTAGAGGATTGCGTGTAATTTTTGTATTTTTCTAGATGACTAGGTCGAATATTAGGCACCTATTTTTTATTTATTTGTAACGAGAATCGAATGCAGAGTAACCTCCATAAGTATTGCTACTGTCTAAACTTTCACCTGTATAATAAATATATTTAGCAGAAAGTTCACACCCTAACCGTAACATAACGTTAATTAACAACAAAGTACGATCACACAACACTTATCGATAATTTTATAAAGAGTCAAATACATTTTAATGATATACAATATTGTTTGTAAACGTTTCTTCAATACGTCGTCAATAAAGTTAATATTGTGTTTATTAATTTTAATTAGACGTTGCAGTTACGAAAGTTCACGTCAGTCGAATCTAAATTAAAAACTTATGAATTAGTAACTTCTCGATCTAAGTTAATAAGCTCGCATAGAAGTTTATTCACCTACAATAAACATTACTTCAAAATTGTTAGACACATTCTGCATTTAAATTTTAAATGTGCATATTTTAGGTCCAAACTTTTTATTCGCTTTTAAATAATGATACGAGTGAAAATATACATACACCATTTGCACAAGTACTAATATAGTTATGCTGCTCATCCATTAAGAATAGTTAAGTATTATTAGCATTAATTTTGTAATAGCCATTGAGAAATTGCACTGCGAGAACAAAAAATATTTAGTTATTTTATTTCTTTTATAGACTTAACATGATAGACACGGCTGGTCCGGGAGCCCTAAAAGCAGCTGATTTTCAAGTGTGTATCACTATCATAGAAGCTCGTCAGCTTGCGGGGTTAAATATGGACCCCGTAGTGTGCGTTCAAGTTGGAGAAATACGTAAATTTACAAGCGTCAAGGAGAGCACCAACTGCCCTTATTTCAATGAGGTATATATTTATGATAAAAGTCATATATCAAATTTCAATTTCAAGAAAATGCATATGGTATGGAAATCAAACTACAAATGGAGCATGAAGATCTTTCACGTGATAGCCATTCTTACTTTATGTGGAACTTGAAATTATATAATAATTGCAATAAGTTCTTGTATGAATCATACTAAACTATGCATTTTCGTTACTACACATACAGGCTGGTAACATTACTTATTGATAAGCATCATAATATTTTAGAAGTAGAGTAGAATAAGGTTCAGTATACCAATGCTTAAACGTAGCTTTATTGTTTATTGGATTATTTACGTTTTGAATCTATTGTTCACAGTATTTCGTCTTCGATTTTCACATGCCGCCAATAATGCTATTTGACAAAATAATTACGTTATCGGTAAGTAAATACAGTTTATTTTGGTTAGTTTGCGATTTCATTTGCAGAGCGACGTGAAGTGCGCCTTTATGTTATCATGTGATATTATTATCTTCTATATATCGGTGTATCGTCTTGAAGTTTTGTACATGGTCGTATTAAATGCAGATGTGGGAAGACGTTATCGTAAGGCGTTACGAACTGTCAATAGCGAATAGCCAGTCTGAAAACAAAACCACTTTAATAGATTTCGTTCGACAAATTTATGGTTAGGGTTGGCATAATATTTGAGTACTAACAAAGACTGAAATAACTACTCATTTCGATCTATATTTTACTTTTATAAGGATATCTGTTGGTTTTTGGTATAATCATAAATTATATAGCTATCTTTCGTACCTCCTACCATTCATCAGATGCGAAATAGAAGTGGCTTTGAGTAACGTATGTCGAAGAAGCAATATTTTTTAGGAATGTTTTACTACTTTACTTTGGTAAAGTGGAAACAAACCTAATCATCGGTCGTCTCGTTTTTACCATGGAAAAATAATTTATTTTCATACGTAATTTATTAGAGTTCACTTTGAATTTAAAAAGGAATAAGGATTTGTAAGGATTACTACAACAAATGGTCTTACCATAACCACAATAAGACCACAACATAAAATTTACACGTAATTATGATATGAACAAACGCATCGCGGCGGGACGATAACAACTCACCGTGTAAAACTGAAATTACACTGTATTTGTGTATTAATAAAATATAAAAAAGCGTATGTTCTAACCTTTAACGATCATGAATAATGAGTGTAACAAGCGAGACAAGTGAATGAACTGTAATTTTCGAACTTCTAACTCTTAACTTATTAAAGAGACTACATTAAACTTCATTTTTCTTATAGTAAAATAAAGTAAAATAAATCCAAGGCCTTCAAGACCTCTGGGAACGTATTGCTAGGTAGCAAGATTATAATAAGTATTTAAAGCTGTTTCTTATAATTTATAAGTCCCATTAAAGTTTCCCATGAATCGAATATCTTATGCGATCGCTTCATATTTAAATAAAATTTAATTATGGCCATAACCAAAAATTTTTTTGTTTTATGGCGTTACTTAATCATTTGAACGGTTTCTAAAGAAATTAACATGGAAATCGATCATACCGTCGACTAGCTGTAACCCGTATTAAAGAAACTCATAATTTAGAAACGGCAAAGGGTAAATGGATTAAAAAAAAGTATGGAACCATCTACGGAAAATTCCTCATAGAATAAATAGTTCTATGTTGATGCGGTCAAATAGCTTTGTCGTGATTTAGCCTCAAAGGAACTGTATTGTCATTATATTTTAGAACTTTATTATTATTTATGTAGATTAGGACATAAGTCATTTTTTCTTCATACACAAAGACAGAATAACAGATAGCCTAAATTTACAATCTAAACTATTACCGTGAAAACATAAAACGTCATTATTTTTATGAGTAATGTCTAAAACTGCTCATCCTAAAAATCTTTCACTGATAGTAAGCAACGTTTAGCTATATAAACTGGTTTTATTAAGTTTTATATTGTATTTAATGCTTACAAAATGGATAGCGATTGCTGGCATATTATAAATGCGAATCTATGTTCATTTGAATATACATCCATCAAACTCGTTTAAACGACTGGACACATTGGAAATATATTTGGTATACAAGTTGTTTGGAATAGGCTATAAGATACATTTTATCGATCATTAATAGAACTATCGTCACGACGTCTTTCGCCTTGTATACGTTTATTTTCTAATAGACAAAGAACGGAAATTGTTTTAAAATAATAATAAATGAGGCTTCCTGCAGTACAGAAACTGCAGGAAGTAAGGTTGATTCAATCTAATGTAGACAACATTATATTATATGCCAGATTTATTGAGATTTTGCTATAGATATATTTTATTATCGGTATATTAACTAAAACTAAAAAAGGGTTATTAGGTATTATGACACTGAAATAAGTTATAATCAATCAAATATTCAACGAACGACATTCAAAACATTAGATCCGTTTTTAAAATCTGACCGTTGATATGTTCGTTACTGTTTGAAATAATATTTCTTCAGGAAAACAACATCACGAGCTCTAAACGTGAAAGTGAAAAATATAATCATTAAGCTTACAATTTATTATTTTACAAATGACATGTGTGGTGAGACTTTATTAGGGATGTTATTCTCTAAATATTGATTTCGCTTTTGACTTGGTAATATTTTACTAAAAATTTAAATAAAAACACAAAATTCTTATACTTTTTAAATGATAATTTGCTACTTCATTAGCTTTTTTTTATTATGATATCTGTATTAATTATCATTGTATCCGCACAGGTGCAAGTTTAAAGATCAAATGGTGTATTGACGAGGCGATGGCATGCAAAATTACTTTTGTTACAGGTTCTACAATCGCGAAACATTCTGCGAGCTAACAAGCTTCTTGGAAACTTCAAGCTGGATGTCGCCACTGTGTGGAGCCAACCTGGTATGTGTTAATGCTTGAATTTAATATGCAGCTAGGAGAACATTTTTTTACAGATTTACCAGCTTTGTTTCTTGTATATTGGTCTTCGCAAGCGTCGCATTCTCAAGTCCAAAGTCGAATAAATTTTTATTGAACCTATGGTCCCAATATAAGTATGTGTTTGTTTTATTGCACTTATTTAAGTACTAATCGAATAATAATTACTGTAGATATTTATATATTTTTAGTATATAATATAAAGTAAATGTTTTTCTAATACTGAAGTTAAAGTTTAATATACTTCATTATTTACAATGTTACTAATTGAAGAACGTAATTCTTTTAGTTATGTCGCTAAAGCTGTTAAATTAAAGTTTGTTTAGAAATAATAAAAAAGGTTGTTTCTTTTAAAATGCTAAATATCATAATCAATATGGTCACATATTTATATACATATACTAGTGGGCCCGGCATTGTCCCGCCCTGATTATAAAAAAACCTGAACAAATTATACACCAAAATGTTCCTCGTGCATCACTTTATCCACTGGTGAAAACCGCATAAAGATCCGTTCAGTAGTTTTTGAGTTTATCGCGAACAGACAGGCAGACAGACGCGGTAGGGCACTTTGTTTTATACTATGTAATGATATATATTGTCCATGAAAAATGTATTATTATTACAGTTACGTATAAAGTTATTTTATAAAAGTTAAAAATCAATAGTATTCGAGTTTCGACGTCTTTCTCAGTTCTACATTTTATCGTTTTAGTATCTCAAAGCGGGATGAAATGAATTCAATTTACACAGAGTAGCAATATCAGAGTAGAATTTGTTTTTATCACCCAATTTTAAGGAAATCCTATGTTGGAAATATATACATGAAAATATTTTATAAATTTATTTTTACTATATTACTTCATAACAATTATATTATAACTAAAAAGGTGTAGATAGGTTATATTATGTGCTTTCAAAGTGGCACGTCAAAGCTTGGCTAGTTAGCACGTCTTACCTCACTATCGTACCAAAGTTAAAGGAAGTGGGTTGTGTACTGATAGTTTGATTAAGGGTGCTTACAATTTAAGCGGTTGGTATTGGACTGCTGCCGCGCGATAGCAGGGCAGTTGGCGCTGTGCACACGGGTGGTTATGTTTTTCATACAAAATGAGTTAAATCGAGAACGGGTGACAGCAATCCGGCCCACGTCCGTTGGCAGGACGGCAACACTGCGAACGCCACGTGCCTCATTTATGATTTATTAGTGAGGAGGGTAAATCGTGATTTGCATTTTGTAAGATAAATAACTTTGACAACTTTGCTACTATGGATGACACAAAAATAGAAACATTTATCGACGAAGACAGGTCTCGCTATATGGAACTCAAAATGTGATAATTATTCTAATCGTATATAGAAAAAAAAAGGTTTGGGATATAAAAAAGACTTTTCACTCATCGTCATCATTTATTTCTGTATTAATTTTTTTTTTAACAAGAGCAACACTAATATTACCCCTTCCTCATCTGAATCGAAAATACAGTCGGACTGCACGCCGAGTTAGACGATTCAGGTCGTACTGCTATACGACACTCGTTCATAAATGTGTGTATCAGCCGTGCGGTAGTAGTCAGACACAAATAGGCTGAAAGCACCCCAAGTGTCCCAAAACTATCGAAAATGCCTTTGTGAGTAAAATGTTGAATGTAACATTACCGTGATAAAAAATAGTAGGAGTAACGAAACGTTCGCCTTGTTATGATATGTATTCATTGTTGATAATGCTGGTTAGTCAGCTCCAGGCAAAAAAAGTTAAGAAATGCGAATTAAACTATTTCCAGTGGAGATCCGTTTATAATGCCGTCATCAATCAACTAAGGTACTGTCAAGATATGACGCTAACTTAGAAATTGTCTAGTAGCATAATATTCCTTTATATTATACTAGCGGGCTGCCAGATGTTGTCCTGCCCTGATTATAGAAAAATTCTGGAAAAATTATATACTAAAACGTTCCTCGTGAGTCACTTCATCCATTGGTGAAAACCGCATAAAAATCCGTTCAGTAGTTTTTGAGTTTATCGCGAACAGACAGACAGACAGACGCGGTAGGGGACTTTGTTTTATACTATGTAATGATACTTATCATATTCAAAAGGTATTTTCTTTATTATTAACTAGCCGTACCCGCAACTCCGCACGCGTTTTTTAAAATCGTATTAAAAAATTATAAAATTGTGAGATTATGTACAATTATAGAAATGCTCTTTAAAAACAATTGTAAGTACGACACGCACGCCACTAACAGTAAAATGTAACGTGTACATTAGATATATAAATACTAACAGTGTGACAAATGAGGTTTATCATCAGCAACATATTTGGAACCTTAAGCCACAATATAACTACCCCAGTGCTCACTTACACTGTATAAGGAAGTAATGAAACAATATTATTATAAAGATTTACATTACACTTAATATACATTGCCATTATAATTAAGATTTTGTGACTATGCCAAAGATAAACGCTTGTCTGTTCCGCAAGAAATTGTATTATGAAATACTTTACGTAATACGTTTATAATCTAAAATCTTATTAGGAAGACCTCTATATCATTAAAGTTATTAATAATTATAATGTCGAATTGTAAACAATGAGCTGATAATTATTTCTTTAATTAAAAATTAAGAATGACTTGAAATCTTGCTAAATTTCATGCAGGCAAAGTCGCGGGTAATAGCTAGTCGAAAATAAAATAATCTCAATTACTTTTTATAAGATTCGCTATCTACCAGTGAAAGTCCTGTAAAAATCGGTTGAACAGTTTCGGAGATAGCACTGCGGGCAAAGCCACGGTTAACAGCTAGTATAAACTAAAATTGCTTGAATTACTTATTATAAGGTCCGCTATTTGCCAGTGAAAGTCTCGTGAAGATCGGTTGAACCGTTTTGGAAATAGCACTGCGGGCAAAGCTACGGTTAACAGCTAGTATAAACTAAAATTGCTTGAATTACTTTTATAAAGATAGATATTTGCCAATGAAAGTTTCGTGAAGATCGGTCTAACCGTTTTAAAGATAGTATTGCGGGCAAAGCCACGGTTAACAGCTAGTCTAAATTAAAATATGGGATTTTTTTTTTATAAGGTCAGCTATCTGCCGGTGAAAGTCCCATGAAAATCGGTTCAACTGTTTTGGAGATAGTATTGCAGACAAAGCCGCGGTTAATATCTAGTTTAATTTAGAGTAGCCTAAGTAACCCGCTGTAATTTCAGCTATCTGCGAGTGAAATTCCCGTCAAAATCGGTCCAGCCGTTTCGGAGATTAGCCGGAACAAATAGACAGACAGACCGACAAAAATTTTAAAAATGACATTTTTGTTATCAGTAGCGTGTATACTTTCGTACCCAATCGGTAAAAATATTTTATTTTGATATTACATACAGACACTTCATTGTTATTATATGTATAGAAGATATAAGATAGATATAGATATAGATTATTATTGTTAAATTACTTTTACGAGTTTAAACCATTAGACAAGTTAACATTTAGAATTAATCAAAAAAGACTGCGAACAAGCGTGGAAAAGATCCAATATTTTACGCATAAAAAGTATCCCCCGCGTACCTTCTTATGACACACATAAATTACCTTGAGCAATATGAAAGGTTTATAAGTTATATAAATTGTATTAGGCATTGTGTTTTATTGAATAGTAGCTGTACCCGCGACTTCGTCTGCGTCGGACCCTATGTAGAAAGAAACAGTGATTAACAAAATCATCTGAATGTATTAAGCCCATTTACTTATCTACTTTACTCTCATACGTAACTCGAGCCGTCATTCAAATTACAAAATCTTTTGATAGAGTGGACAGATTTTAATGAAACAAAGATTAAGTTATTCTCAAGAATATGCTTTATGATTTTCTTGGTGAGGTTTTATTGTAAAGCCAGGACTTCAGCAGAGATGCTTGTTCATACAAATAGACAGACATTTATAAAAATAATTGAAATGTATTTTAATATATATTCCTAGACACGTTTTTACTTTTGTTTCACGAAAATCAAAAAATGTACAGACACGTTAGATTTACATTTTTATTATATGTATAGGAGATCAGCGTTTTAAGTGTAGACCACGGCCGTGCTCTCTTCCATGTTATACATAAAAAATAATGTTTGTCTTAAAATCCGTGTTATTAAGGCTCGTGTGAAATTTTCTGGTCAAAATACAATAGATATCGTGTGAGTCGATTTTACAAACAACATTATTTTCAAAACGTTTCACTGATTTGAGTGTGGTTTTCAAATGAATGTAGAAACTGAAACTGTGATCTAAGCTATAGGTATTTTATAACTCTTTTCTATATGATCTATAAAAACAACTAAAGAAGATAAAAGATACATTTATTAATCCGTAGATACGTGCAATATTAGAAAGATTATCAAGAATTTTGATAATATCATAAAATTTAAAAGAAAAAAAAAAAAAAAATTTTTTAAGAACAAAACGGGGATTATAAGGGGGGAAAAAGGATCTGGGAAAATTTTTAAATGGGGGGGGGGGGGGAAAAGGGGGGGGGGGGGGGGGAAGGGGGAGGTTAAAATTTTTTAAAAAAAAAAAAAACTAGGAAAAAAGGAAAAAAAAAAAAAAAAAATTGGGGAATTTTTTGGGTGGAAAAAAAAAAAAAAAAAAGAGGGAAAAAAAAAAAATATTTTTAAAAAAAAAGGAAAAATTTTTTTTTTGAGAAGGGATTAAAATATTCGCGAAAAGGTGGGGGACAATAAAATTTTTACTAAAATAAAAAAGAAAAAATTTTGACAAAGAAAAATAAAAAAAGGAATTATCATCAACCAAAATTCTTAAAGCAAAAAAGAAGGAGAAAATTATAAAAAATAGAGGAGGAAAAGAAAGGGGTGGGAATAAAAGGTGAGTGGGCGGTGGCAAGAAAAAAAAAAAAAAAAAAAAAAAAAAAAAAAAAAAAAATAATATTACTAGTGAATAAACGAGTACCATTGACATATAAAAACCCAAGACACACAGTTTCGAATTAAAGCAGCGCTCAAAACCGTCCTGAAAAAACTCCGCAATATACATACGTGGTTATAGTTATGCGATAAACTTATGATTTTGCAAATTCGACCTTACCTGAATGGTTTGAATTTCCTTTTACAAGGACGCAAGCGACGCGAGACTATTTGAAATGACTGCATAATCCAAAATTATGCACTCAGTTTTGTGTGCCGGCTGTGAGACGTTAAGTGTGCATCTTGGGTTTTTGTCTATCAATGTTCACTACATATAAATTGGGTTAAATTCTATTCCTCATACATACACATACATAACTGGGATATTTTATTTTGTACTATGTTTTTTAGAATAATGAATTTTATTTTTGATAATATACTAATATGCTTAACTGAGGTCTTAATATTCGTATACAGTTTTCTCAATATTAATAACAATTATAAAAATAACGTGCTATCCTACTTAATATACCGATTTATGATCACGATCCACTGAATATCGGCTGGGGCTAGTATTAGTAAACCCTATACTATACCAGATACCGAGGTTCATCATTAAGAAAATTTATGAAACAAAACACAGTCAGTTAATTTGATAGTGTTTGTGAGAATTATCGCAATGTAAGTAACCCGTTATCTTACCCATACCGTATTGTTTTTTATTTGTAGATTGGCTGTGACCGCAGTCTGCACTTTATTAACTACAACAATTCTACGTAGGTAATACGTAAAAGTTAAATAACAATATTACAATTTACCAAAATTTGTTGAACTCAAGAACTATAACAGCGATTTTTTAAAACATATTTAAACTCAGAGAAAGTAAAGTTTTATTTTTGACAGGATGATATTTGCATTACAGGAATAGTTATAATTTTTCCTTATTTTCACTTTTATTCATGTACTAAACATTTTTCGTTTGTCCATGTTTGTAATTTATAGAAATGTTCGTACTTGACCTTCTATTGAATAATAAAGTTAATGGTAGATGTTATTACAAATTCCACAACAGCCCGTATTAATCACACAAGACTAGTTTAACCGAGGTCCCAGAGAAACGCAAATTTCAGTTCTGTAAATTCAAATATTCATTACCGTAACTCAAATAGAACGGCTATTTTAATACATCGTGTATTAAATATGAAATGAATAGGATTAAAATATAGTGAATGTTCATTTTGTTCCTCGTAATTTAGGTGGAAATTTTGAAATATATTTATAGATAAACGTAACTCTTTTGTAGGTTATATTTATTACGTGTGACAAATTCTACATTTCCATATGGGAGTACGTCTAAATAGACTACGTGTCAATTAATTGTTTCGAGGAGAAACCAGCTTCCCTTGCGTAAAGTGGTTTTATTGAAGTAAATTTATATTCATTCCCACATTCAGGCGAACAACATAAGTATAATATGGATGATATATAACGAATCAATTAGGCCTGAATACTGACGGAAATACGTCTAATGTCTCGTCTGCGCGAATACACAATGAACGAGGAAAAAGGACAGAACATAAGCGCCGACGCTTGCGTTCCACCATGAAGGTTTAGCGCAAAGGACGCGTAGGTTGATGTCTGTTTTGTTTCTTTTTCAGCCAAGGCATTGACCGACCTCTGTCTTACGCGCTTTTTCGATTTTATATTATTATTGTTTTTTTTTATATATTATTAATATTAATTTTGTTCTCTTAAGATAAAACCCTTTAATGTGAAATAAACATTTTCTAATCTGCCATTTACCATTATAAACCTTAACGAAACTAGCATGCGAGAATGCGTCATTGTAGATCGATATATGTTGTCACGTCCTAAATTTTCCGAAATTCTGAGTACTCCTCCCGTAGTCACTCGTTTATGAACCCCTGCATATGTTTGAAAACTACGAGTAACGCCTAACGCTTGCTATTTTAATGTTATACGTTTTAATTAGTGTCTAATACCAGAAAACAGCTGTAGATATAACATATCGTCAAAAGTTTAAGCATTTATCATATTCCTAAAACCTTTACGTACATACACTGTCTCTAGTATAATATTCATACCTACACCTACTATATTTTCATATTTACAAAGGAAAAGCGAAACAAATTTAAACCTTTTATTCGTTAACAAAATTAATATATTGCAATAAAAAAGTATAACTTCAACACAATACATTACCACTTAACAACTACTAAAGCCTGATTATTCCATTTCATAGTCAATAATGTACAGCGTTAATTATTATTGAATTATTTAAATCTTGGTACTTACACTATTTAATTTACTAGTAATTACAAGAAATATACAAGAATACTAGCGGACCTGGCGGACGTTGTCCTGCCTTGATAATAAAAAATATAAATCCCAAAAGTCAACCGCAGCGCCACCTACCGGGTCCAATTGTGAATCTAAACCATTCTCGAATCTCCACGAACACACACAAAAAATTTCATCAAAATCGGTCCAGTCGTTTAGGAGGAGTTCAGTCACATACACACGCACACAAGAAATATATATATTAAGATAGTAGTACTTGGTCACCTAAATTTGAATGTGATATATCTACATTTTATAAAGTCCTTATATTAATTTTATATTGTTTTGTTTAAAAGCATGTTCAATCTTTTAGTTCTCTTACACATACTTTTTCAGACTCCTGAAAGCAGACCGAGTGAGCCTGGCTTGGACATTTTTTTAGGTGATAACTTGATAAGTATATTCTAGAAGAATTATGCTTGCTGTCACGTGTAAGCCAATTTTATTTTTAGTTACGATGCGACGTTACACAGTATAGATAATTATTTCGATTTTTTGAATAATGAAAATTAAACGTATTTATTTTTCTAGCAAAATAAATATTGCTATTAAATTCCTTTTCCTATTATGCATTTAAAATATTATAAGATTGAAAAAAAGGGTAACATTAAAATGATGGGCTTATGAGTAATTAATTGAGATTAGTAATAATTTTACATAGTTGAAATTTCTGCATTTTATTGTTTGTATAGAACAAATATTTTAACTGAATTGGTAATCAAGTCGCAAATGTTATTTCTATTTATATTAACAGTAAACGCTTCTAGTCCATTCATCTTATTTTTTATAGTGGGTGTAGTTAGATAGCAAATGCTTCTCATAGAACACTTATCACTAATCTTTTAGATGTATTTGATTAATTTACACCACAAAAAAATCTTAAAAATCATCCAGAAATAGCTACATAATGCTGCCCTTAATTCATATTAGAATCTCTTACGAAACACTTTGTTTGAACTCTGTTTATATTTAATACAATGTTCATTTAACACTTACAACAAGAAATATATTTACGTTTAAATAATGTCTAATGGAAATTTGTCATCGCGTCACAAAGATAGACAGTTCACAGTTGGAATACGTTTAAGAAACAAATAAATCGACGAGTATGATGTAGTAATAGCAATAAATGTAACTTTTGCACAATAATAGCTTAATTTATTATTGAATTTTTAGTCGTATTTTTAGTAGACTCTTTTATTTACAAGTATATATCCCAAAACAGTCCCAATCAGGACAATTTTTTGGAATCATTTTAATGAACAAATTATTATGAAGAATTATTAATATGAAAAAACGTTATTAAAAAATTTCACATGTGAAAATTGAACAAGTAATAAGTACAATTTTTCGAAATATTTTTAGTAGTAACTTTAAATAACAAAACTATACACTTCTAAAAGTCTGTCATCTTCACTGTCATAGTTATTCGTTTATTATTTAGGGGAATCTTCAAGTAAGTGTGGCAGTTTTAAGGGGTCTTGGCTTTAGCTTCAGGCGTAAATATTTTTGCGAGTTGGTAACTCTGCAACTTTGAAACTTAAGAAGGTCAGTAAAGCCTAATATAAAGCCAGAACGCCAGCCTTCAGGTAGTTCGGTGAAGCTGTTAAGACCTTGGTAGGTCAATAGCGTAGTCAGTTAGAAAAAAAAAGCCAGACTTCTGAGTTGCCATTTTTTTTTCGAACTGACTACGCTATCGACCTAAAAAGGAAAAAACCCCTCCCCGGCCCCGGGAAAACAGTTTGGGTGATATTACGTGTAATAGAAAAGGGAGGTAAGGAAAGTGATGTTGGATTTACAACGGAAGGTTTTTATAACAAAAGAAATATTCGGTTCCCTAATTATTATTTAAAGAGTTTGCACTGTATTTACAGTAAAAATACTACAACTGTCATAAGTAAATTGATTCAATCGAAATACTTTATGAATAATGAACTTAATGTATTAAGTGGAAAACCAATTTATAAAAGAGCGAAGTTTTTTATGGCTCAACTTTTTCTTTCTTTTTTTTTTAAAACCCGATCCGTTTTTCACTTTTAATAGTTTATGATGTAGTACAAGTTATTACATAAAATAAAAATATATATAACAAAACCACCTTCCTTATTGTTTTTGGCTATTTGTCACTAGAACCTATACCTTCCGTATCTTACATTCTTAATGCTATTATTAAAGATTCAGCTGTTTTTTTACTCGGTTTCTTATATAGTATATTCAATTAATTAATGAACTAATCATACAAACTTTTAGAGCTGGCGAAAACCGCAGCGAAATTTCTGCATTGCGAATTATATAATCGTACTTTCTTACGAGTATATAAGATATTTGCACTAAAACTTCTGTATAAGTAGGTAATTACGTAAAATTGTTGATTTTTGTTGGCGTTATTGTTTTTATGATTAAATAATGTGCCATTGGAGACAACTATTTTAAGATAATCCGATTAGAACTTAATCTCATACTATGTTACCCTTCTCATCTTTTGATTTCACGTATAACAAACACATTAATCTGACTATTGAAACTTCCATACTAGCAGATTTAGGTTAACCATGCATATTCGAATCGATAGATACCGAATTTTCTTTTGTAAAAATATTTTAGGCTTTCCTACTTATTCTCTGATACATTATTATTTGTAAAGTAACAAATGTTATAGAGAAAAGTAAGAGACAAGTATTTCATGTAATGGTTTTTTGTAATTGTCTATTAATTTCCATGATCTAGACTCACATATATGTACTATTTTTAATAGGATCATAAACAAATAATAGGAAGTATTTAAAAAATATTGCTCCACAGTGTGGAGTGTGTGTATGCCGTACGCTATAAATTTTGTGAATATTAATTGTCCTCATAAATGATATAATGTTCTCATATAACAACATTTATTCTCCTTGAATTAACTATTAGTTTTTATAATTATTTTCATTATTAAGTAAATACAATGAAGATAAAATATAAATATTTTTTTTTATACGCAATAATATATAGCCTCAGTACGTGGACGTTCACGACTCTAATTATTACCTATTGATCATCATCGTGCATACATACGCTTACCAAAAAGGACAATCAATCAATCCATATTTAAAATCATTATTATATTTTTGAAAAGGTAATCCAGATTATGAAAAAACGTTAAGACTGACATCTCTTTGTGAATTACAGTTCAATCAATCTAAATTAATCCCTAAAATTGTTTTTTTAAACACTGGAACAATACTTGTTTCGGAATATGGATCTATATTTTATTAAAGTGCCGAGTACATTTGAATGTATATTTATATTCCATTCCGATGGAAGCACAGTTTGTTTTTATTAAAAACAGAATTGTTGTACTGTTGTTACTAATTTACAAGTTTATAATTTGGAATTATACTTTCAAATTGTAACAATTTTGTATTAAACACGTCTAGTAAATCACGAACATCTCAGATATTCATAGTTATTCACTTTTGTGAACTCATTTCTCGTAGTTATTTTAATCTTGGTAATCGTGTTGATCTCTGAATGTATTATAAAAATTCAGTTAGATGACATTTCATTACAATATTATTTAATTCTTCTAAGGCAATCTTCTCATTCCCAAGAGTTTGTTGGCAGGTCGTCAGTTCTATCATAAATGGGCTCTTCTAACCGATCCTGATGACATCGCTGCTGGTGCTAAGGGATATTTGAAATGTGATATCAGTGTCATAGGAAAGGGTGACACCGTCAAGATTCCGTCTAAAAGCGAAAAGGATGAAGATGACATCGAAGCGTAAGTTTTTTTTTTTAAATAAAGAAATTAATTAATATAGCTTCTCTCTAAAGAATGGTCAAGTTAATTATAATTTAAATATAGGTAATACAATAACATAAGTTTCCCCAAATATAAATACACACAGTACACATACATAACGATAAACATGCAACAATCAAGAATAAAGAATTTATTTGTGGTATGATTCCACTAAACTGGATTATATCTTGTTATATATTCATTGAGATAGTTAACTTAATATATAAGTAATTTCATAGAAGTTGTAACTATATTGGTGTGTTAACATTCCACGACACATGGTGTGCCGTATTTAGTCGCTCTTTTTGGTTTGATTACTGCAAATAAACGCAGGTACTATGAAAAGTTTAAAAGTAAATCTAAAAAAAAAATGTAATTTATCAATAAGCATTTGCATATCTCTCTGTATCGAATAAATAATTATAATGTAAACTAGCTACTGCCCGCGACTTCGTCCCCGTGGGATAGTTACTTTGGGCTAACTAACACGCAGCAGAAATTCTCAAAAGGAAAAAAACCTCGATTTCGAAAAACGCTTTATTGGTCCTTCGCTCCTATTGGTTTTAGCGTGATGATATATAGTATATAGCCTTCCACGATGAATGAGCTATCTAACACTGAAAGAACTTTTCAAATCTAACGAGTAGTTCCTGAGATAACTCCTTACAACCTCACAAACTCACGAACTTTACCTCTTTATAATATAGTATATATTACAGTATAGATGATTACTACTCTTCTCTCGTATCTATCTCGAGCCGTCATTCAAATTACAATAACTTTTGATATAGTGGACCGATTTTAATAAAACAAAGACTAAGTTGTTCTCGAGAATATGCTTTATGCTTTTCTTGATGTTTTATTATGAACCCAGTACTTTAACAGTGATGTGTGTACATACAAACAGACAGACAGACATATCTAAAAATGAATAAAATGTATTTTATTACTTATTCTTAGACACCTGCAACAATTGTTTTCACAAAAATCGAAAAAGTACTGACAAATATGATTTACGTTCTTATGATATGTATAGAAGAATATAGATAATAACTGAAATAACAATGCCTATTATAAATTGGCATCCTTTCTATAATTATTATAGTACACACCAGTACAGTAGGTTCAGACGTGAAACATCAAAAAGATATGAAATATACATGTTTTCAGATTCACTTTGAGATTTAATATCCGCCGGCTCTGCATTACGAGCGTACTATCGACCTCAGGGGAGGAAAGGATAACAGTTTCGCTCATATTTCATTTTGTTCGTAACCGTTTTATGTTACTGTTTATGTATTGTTCATTCATTATTCATGCCTAGTTCTGATTTAATAACAACAATAATTGTAAAGATAAAACGAAGATAACCGATGTATATATAAGTATAAAACGAAAAGCATTTGTGAAGTATTTTTTCTAAATATGTAAAGAACATAATTACAAAATAACATAAAACTTCGTTTTTTTTATAATTACACATAACAGTAATATTCTACATCAATTATATTTGGTTCTTACTTATTGAAAGTAAACATCATCTGTACAGTTAAACAACAGAGATAAAATTTAGCCTTAGTTTTACTTAGATTGACTAAAATACTTTGTGTACACTATGGACAAAATATTATAAACGTTAAAATATCAATACGTATATACACTTGTTATTCTCGTTTTTTTTAGAAAAGTCCTTCTTAGTGCAAACAGTGTCTTAAATACGTATTGATAACTTACTTTATAAAAGTTTGGGTGCTTTCGAATTAAAGAACGTCTCTCGCCGAAAGTTCGACACCTTGCTCTTTTAACTCTCTTTGGTTAGGTTAGGTTAGACTGGCGAAAAAGGATAACACGAAAGAAAGTACCCAAACTTTTGTAAGCAAGTGTGTGTGTGTGTAACAACAACTAGCAACTCTTAGTGTGTTCCCTCCTTCCTATAACATGGGGTCCGTCAAGCGCCTTACGCCTTACCCTTGTATATACGCACTATGCGGCTAACCGCAATGCGGTCAGCCGTGCGGCTGAACGCAGGATGCGGTTGCGCTTGCGGCTAGCCGGATGACGGGTAGCCGCAGCCGCAACCGGAACGTATGTTTGAGTAAACCGTCGTGGTTTGTGGTTGAATCGACTCATTTCCAAGATAGATGTCGAAGGCGTCACTGCTATTTATTATATTGACTCGCGTTATATAAAGAAAAAGAAATAAAGAAAAGGGTACTGGGTGCATCCTTATTTGCAAAGACACGATGAGAGCAAGTAGATAGTATACAGTAAAAAGGCCAGATTGCTGGCCCATTTTGTATCTCAATTATATTTTTTTCTGTATCGTAATCAATATTTAAATGTCTGTTATCAATAAAATGCGCGAGCGTCGATGAACACATATACAGTCAATGGCGGGCGTCCGCATAGTAGCACTATCCGCGTAGTGTGTATAGCAACCGTCCGGCTGACCGTCACGCATTGCAGCTAACCGCATAGTGCGTAGAGTATTTAACGTGAACGCAGGCCGGCATAACAACGACGACCAACGGAGGAGGGCGTATCACTCGGTGATCACCGTTGTTTTTGGATTGTACCGTGCTTACCATCAGGCATAGTGCAGTCACTTTGCTTGCTACAATAAAAAAAAAGTGTTCAATACGTACCTATTTAACTTTTTTGTAATAACACGGTATGAGTTTAATGCTAATTACCTACCACAACAGTTTTATCCAAGCTAAGATCATGAAAACGTATCGTCTTAGTATTGAGATTTATTTTGTAAAATAAACAAACACGATTCAATAAAGTCATCGCCTTTTCACATCAGACATCAGATCATCAGATAAATCGCGTGTAATTTTAGTATATAAAAAAAAAAAAAAATTAGATCTTCGTTTGAAGTTTCCTAGACTGAGCTCATATGAACAACACATACCAATGTATTTCGTTATGTTCGCTATCCGTGTGTAATTCTGTCTATATAACGGTTTCAAAATTAACCACAGGTAAGTTTCTATTTATGAAAAAGTTATTTGATTGCATTTGTAAGCTATAAAATAAATGTTATACGAATAAATCAATTATCGAAAAACATATATAAGAAGACATTACCGTCAACCATTACACACGAAGAGTACGAAAGACGGGTGGTGTGGTCACGTTTTGAAATGTTTTTGAAAATGGATTGGGTTACGTGGTTGATTCGTCGGTTATACTTATTATTACATGTTTATTATTATTACACTAGTTATACGAAATATTATCCGTAATTCCTCTAATTACATGACTGCATAATGACATAGCACGTAATGTTGTATATGTTGAGGCGGCAGTTATAAAAGTATTGTGTTGCCCTGTGTAGACGTCATCTTAAGTAGCCGATACTGTAATCCACTATTGTATATAGTTAGGGATTTATGTAGAGATGTGAACGGTCCAACGATCCGCCTGTGACTGATACCCGCTCCTTTTCTTTCTCGAACTGACTGCGCTATGGCCTAGCCAAATCTTAACAGCTTCACCTACTCCTTTTATAAGCTTGCTTCGTATTAGTGGGTAGTGCGTAATATTTATGTCACTACAAATACTTTTTGAAGTTAGAACGGGCATTTGCGCCGACATCACTACATATTTATAAAACAAAGTCCTCTGCCACGTCTGTCTGTCTGTTGGCAATAATTTCATAAAATATCGAACGGATTTAACATGCGGTTTTTACCAGTAGATAAATTCATTCACGAGGAAGGTTTAGGTATATCGTTTCTCAAGGTTTTTTTTTATTATCAGGGGATAACATCCGCCGGTCCCGCTAGTATAATATATAAGGACAGCTGATATTACATACAAATATATGTGACCTGTACTGTAGTCCAATTTTTTATCAAGTATCTGTGCACAGTAACGTATACAGTTGTTTTTATCCAGAAACCTGTTGCTTCCGGATGGTGTTCCGATCGACCGCCAGCGCGCTAGATACATTGTAAAGATATATAAAGCTGACGGATTGCCTAAAATGAACTACTCTATTCTGGCCAATGTTAAACGAGCTTTTACCGGAGAAAGTCAGGATTTGGTTGATCCTTACGTACAAGTGTCGTTTGCTGGAATGACAGTGAGTTACATTTTACATAAAGATGTTTAAATTTAATGATAGCTAAATTTCTTTCTTAGTTAACATGATTATAATTTTAACGCAGCAGTTAAACGAAAAATTAGGAAACAAATGCCCGTTTGGAACCTTTTCTTAAGTATAATCATTTGTTGTAATTTTGTAATGACTAGTATTTCATGCAGGTTGAGTCGTTATTTTGTTTTGTTTGATCCCATTTTATACAATTACATTATTAAATTTGTTTTCCAATTGAATACGACGAATGACGAATATATGTTTTTGTAACGATACATATATATACTTATTTAAAAAAAAATGTTAATTGTTGATAGCACTTCCTTGCAAACGAATCGTAAAAACTGTACTTAAAAACTTTAATGGTTACTAACTTTAGTAATAACTCTAAAAACAGTTCAAATATTTCAGGGTACAACTTCAGTAAGAAAAAACTGCTACAATCCACAGTGGAACGAGCAAATCATGTTTAGTGAAATGTTTCCTCCGCTATGCTCACGAATTAAGATACAGCTTAGAGATAATGATCCGGTTCATCCCAGTATAATCGGGACACACTTTATAGATTTGAAAAGTATTTCCAACGACGGGGAGAAAGGTAATTAATTGAATACATTTAAAAAAGTGTTTAGCATTATTTTATATCACTGTATAGGTGCCGGGGGCCATCTTGTTAAAGCGCGTAGAGTTCTGTTGAGATTTGCGACTTGAATATAAGATTAAGAGTCTCTATTGATGCGCGTTAATGCTTTCCTCGACTACGCAGACTCTTGTAATTCTATCTAATAAGGATTTGAGAGATAACATTTTACATAAAACACTTTTCAGAAGTTTTTAAACGTTTGACAAAAAAGTCTGTGTATCGTATTCGTTATAATTATATCTTGGATGGTTCATAACCTTCTATACATGCCGACCAGTAATACAAAACGACTGGTTTTATTTACTTTTTATTACGGATAAGCGATAATGGCCCACTGGTTGGACACTGAGTCAACCGATGTAGCTTGGATACTGTACAATGAGCGGGAGAAAAATATGATAATAAAGTCATATCAGGGTGGTGGAGCATTCTGTGAGTTTATCTTGCTAGCTAGCGACCTGAAGTTGAAAATCTGTCGCCAAACATTTATAGGAGTGGTTCGGCAGCTGCACTTTAGAGTCAGTCCTTCACTAAATTTAATATGTATACCATTCTTAGATCACATCTGCGTTTAATATCAGGTGAGAGTGTGGTAAAAAATCAAAAATTTAAAAAGTAAAATTTAAAAGAAATGTTATGCCCCGAAATTATGTATTATATTAAAATTTGTGTGATGCACCTGGAGTGTCTGAAATATAAAAATAATTACAGTAAATGTTTGTATTAGGATTCCTACCAACATTTGGACCTGCTTACATCTATCTCTATGGTTCTACTCGAGACTACAGTTTGATAGACCAGCACTCAAGCCTTAACATGGGTATGGGAGAGGGAGTGTCCTACAGAGCAAGGTTTGCCCTTATTAACTTTTATTGATTTTTACATATTTTCCATTGAAGCTATAGCTAAACATTCAAGGTATATATATAGCATAAATATCCGACTCTGAGGTGAATTCATACAGATCAAGAAATAATGTTCATAATCCGTGTTTCTGAAAAATCTTCATCAATTTCTTTAAATTTTGACCTAACGTTGCGTTCGATAATGCGCGTATTTGTATTTTGTTACTATCAAACCAAGTTAAACAACGCATGGTAGGTAAAATCTATTGAAAAATAAAATAAAAATCCGACTGACCGATCTTTGAAATCTTTGAATTATTATAACAGCGATTTTAGTTATGCCCTGCTGTTGCCTAATTTTTTTTTTGAACTGACTACCCTGTTGACCTAGTAAGCCTACTAAGGCGAGCGCTTAAGGCACTCAGCTGATTTTGATATCTAGCTCAAGGGTGCACGGCACACCTCGGTTTGGGCTGTTGCCTAGTTCATGCAATTGGCGACCTATTTGAGCTAACCTAAGCTTGTCTAAATATATGTATTGTAAATATTAATTATGTTGATGCTCATAGGACATATTACTAAACGTCTATATTATATAATAAAGATGTTACATATCCAGAAGTTATATTAATACACCTTTTATATGAACAACGGTATATTATTGTGATAGTAATGTACAATTAAGATTCAAATTTGATATATTCTACTAAGACAAATGCCAAATATACTTTTAATATCATAACAATTTTTAAATGATAATTATTCTTCTAATGTTCCGCGGGAAAAGAAATAAAATAAGTGATTTATGAAATAATGAATTATTTCAAATATTGTTGTTACAATTTACAGGCTTCTTGTGTCAATTCAAACGGAAATAACCGAAAACAACGAATTCCCCGTATCAGAGGTAGAAATAGAACCAATCATACCAGCGAATGAGGCGACTCTTGAAAAATGCGAGGAATTTTTTCTTTTCTCGACGATATTCGAGGCGAACATGATCGATAAAAGCCTTGTCGACAAGCATTTGCAATTTGAAATTAGTATCGGCAACTCGGGCAATTGTTTTGACGGGCATAATGAGTCTGTAAAAGGGCCATCAGATTTGGAATCAATAGAACTATGTAAGTAAATTGTCTCGTTTTTTTTTTATTCTTTTGGCACTACCATCTATCTCTAAATTGTAAAATCTTATTTTTACAATATTTATATTACATAAGCATAATTATTATATCTTTTCTACGATGAAATTGTTTCATATTTGAATTATGTTATTATTGTCTGTTTTCTAAATTAATTATTAATCATATAAAATGTACATAATATTTTCTTTACAATTGAATGCATTAATGGTTCAGTATTAATCTACTGAGAATGAATAAGCTTGTCGACTTTCTATATGCGTAGTTACTAAGACACGTCCCCTGTAATAATTATCACACTCTTTGAAGAAATGTGACAAAATACATGTCGCATGTTATATCTAATAATATTATCTAACTGAACTATATCAACATAATATCTAACAACTTATTCGGAAGTGATCCGTAGGAAACTTTAATATCCTATTAAATATTTAAGTACACAGTGGCATATACGTATCACATTATTATCAAACGCACAGTCTATATAACAATTTACGGAACTAACATGAAAACACCTATTTTTAATCTTTCTATTTATTTTATCTAGGCGATACGAATGTAGACATCGGTTACTGGCAAAGCACCACTCCACAATCTAAAGCGATGTCATGTGATAAAACTTACTATTACCTGCCATACTGGGACTACAAACATTGCATGCAAGTGCGCAGTATTTGGCCTGATCATCGTCGACGAATGTACAATTCTAATCTTATAGCAAATATCGTGGAGAAATTTGTAAGTACATAAAATCGTACATTATTTATGAAATTGTTAACTCCATGATCAGACTTTTCATTATTACGTTTCATAAGTTTTTTATTTATTATTTGTTTTAAAAATAATATTGTCCATTATATCTACTTCTTCCCTAAACTTCACCTCTAAAGTAATTCTGATTTTATTATAAGTTTAAAGTTGTTATTATAATAAAACTGTTGAGACCGCTAAATAAACTTATTTATATCGCGATAGACTCGAAAGCTACTGAACGGGTTTTCAAGCAGTTTTCACCAGTAGATAAAGTGATGCATGAGGAAGGTTTAGGTGTATTTGTAAAGGTTTTTTTTTATTATAAGTTAGAAACAACGTCTACCGGGTCCGCTAGTTGAGAATAAAATGATGTTATCAGAAACCCGCTAGCAGCGGTGTGGATCGCATTTCGAGTTTAACTAATTTAATTCATGCGTCCGACACTACAGGAATCATTAGGGTAATCACTGAATCGCGATCATGGTAACATTTAAATAACAATGTCTTATTGGTTACACGCTTGTACATACCTATATTAATAAATTAGATATTCGGTTAAACTTTTGACAAAATAAATACTTTATTATTAAAAGGTTGGAAACGCACTTAAGCCTCCCCTGGTGTTGCTAGTGTCTATGGACGGCGGTGATCACTTACCATCAGGTGACTCGCCTGTTCGTTTGCCGCCTAGAATATAAAATAATCGTTATAACGTTTCTCTATTAACTCGCATAGTTAGCTACCACTCTCTTGTTGACAATTTGTCACTAAACATCTATAAAAATATTCCTTCAGTGAGACTTGGTAACCAAAACCATCTCTATATTGAAAGTGCTTTTTGTTGATATTATGGTATGACGATATAAAAAATATATTACAATTATATATTAACTGCCACGGATGATCTATGGACGATGGTGACCACTTAACATCAGGTGACCCATCTGTTCATTTGCCTCCTATGATTTAAAAAAATCCTACGAACGAGTCCGACATCACTTGTCACTCTTTTTATATTTATAAAAAATATATATTTCAAATTATCATCAGGAGGAAGGTTTATCTGAGGCTCAAGCTGCAATTGATACCGGCATAAGTACAGATAATACCAGCGTGATAATTCTTAAATCAGCATTAGAAGCTGCAAGCAACGCTTGCGCTTCTTATGTTCGACACATGACGAAAGCACCACCCATTGGGAATACGAGACTTGACCGAGAGAGACAGAAAATGTGTTTGTTTGAAATCGTAAGTTATATATACCTACTTAAAATAATATCATTTTATTATTATATACTAATAAATTCTAACATGTTATAAGTAACATAATTATAATCAATGTTACAGGATCAATTAACAACATTAACAAAAAACTTGAAGGTTTTGGTCACAAAGCATTCAATAAAGGATCGCATGCGAACAGCTTATAATTATTTGAATAAACTTAAGTCTTTATGTGAAGATGTAAGTTATAATTTACCTATTGCCCTCGAATGTCTATATTTTGTATGTCTCAGATATTACATCCAATAATCTCCTAATACCTGATTTGTAGCACTAAAATAATTTTGTCGTCGAATCAAAGTGCGAACCAGAGTATAAAGACAGACAATACAATTAAGGACATATAAAAACATATATATATACATAACTGATACGAGTAGCTTCATTTTACAGAAATTAATTCCCAGAGTTATAGTAAACAAATTCGATCTTCTAAAGCGACAGTTCCCATCTGAGTTATTAGTCAGTTGCTTTGGCATAAATCTTTTGTGTAATCGCCTGAATAAATATGCTGATAAAACTGTATATAACTTTATTTATATTACTTGAACTTTTAGGCCCAACATACGTTACCGGATATTTTCTTGTGGCTCGTCAGCAACGGGAAACGTTTGGCTTATCAAAGGATCCCAGCCAGATTTCTTATTTATTCAGATATTCCAGATGAATGTGGAAAATATTGCGGCAAGATGCAAACAATCTTTTTAAAAGTAAAATTTAAATTTATTATTTATGTATACTTACTTTATTGTCATATTCATTGTGTATACTCTTGTCACCTTTCATATTTCAGTGGCCTGGTAAAAAAGCAAGTAAACCGAGTGGTTGGGCGATACCGTGTAAAGTAACTTTATATCTTTGGCTAGGAATTTTACAAGATAAAAAACACTATGTTGACACTTTACCCCCTGGCTATGAACTTGGATCAGAACTAAAAAACGTAGAAAAACTGCGCTTTAATGCTCCACAGTCTATATTTTATCTACAAAAACATGTAAGTAACTAACCCGAACGTGTATATATTATTAAATATATATAAATTAAAAGATTTACTATATATTAATTTATATTTGATTTACAGCAGTTTCAATTACGTGCATACATTTTTCAAGCTAGATCCTTGATAGGTTCTGATTCATCGGGATTATCAGATCCATTTGCTCGAATCATTATTGGAGATAATACAGCAACCACTCAAGTTATAGATGAAACTTTAAGTCCTACCTGGGATGAGTTACTCGTGAAAGATGACATAACGTTATACAGTACGATAGAACACATCAAAGCAAATCCACCAACAATCATCATTGAAATATTTGATCAGGATAAAGTCGGAAAATCGGAATTTATCGGGCGTACTTTAGCCAAACCTTGTATTAAAGCTATAGACGATACGCTCGATAGGTCACACGGGCCTCCGTCACTGGAATGGCACGATATTACAAGGGGTGACGACAGAGCTGGTGAACTTTTAGCAACATTCGAACTTTTAGAAACTCCGAAGAAAAATGATGGAACCATTCAACTTCCAGATTTACCATCTCCAAGAGAGCCAAACGGTAAACTTCCAGTTGATCCCAATAAAGGTCCAATTCTTCCTGTACCACAGGGAATAAGACCAACTCTATCTAAATATCGCGTTGAAGTATTATTCTGGGGCCTACGCGACCTTAAACGTGTACATCTGCTTACTGTGGATAAACCTAGAGTAGATATAGAATGTGCGGGAAATATTTTGTATTCAACAGTGATTCAAAACGCTAAACGAAATCCAAACTTCACAAACCCCATTAAATTTGTTGATGTCGAACTACCCGACCAAGATCTATACCGTCCACCTCTGACAATTCGGGTTGTTGACTGTCGCAGCTTCGGCAGAATTACTCTAGTCGGAACACATACAATAAATTCTATTCACAAATATATTTACACTCCGATGAGTAAGAGAGAGAGAAATATCGAAGAACGAAAAAAATCATTAATTCCCTTGCAAAATGTTGATCTGCGGGCAAATTGTATAATACAAGACGATTTAATTACCACAGAAAATGAAAAAGAAAATTGCCCTTTATTACTTCGTAATAACCGCGGCAATGTATCTTACGGCTCTGGAGTCAAGCGACCTACTCGAGTGAAACACACAAGAAATGACCCGATAAAAAAACGAAAAGCAAGTACTGATACGTTATTAGAGAACGATGATAGTAATAAGGATTGGTGGACAAAATATTTTGCTTCTGTTGAGTCAATGATTGAAGGAGAAAAAGAAGCCAAGAAAGAAAGGCAAGGCCTCTCGTCTTGTCAAGTTTCGTACATTGATGAAACTCGTTCACCTCGAGAAGAAATACATTTATCACGATCTGAGCGTGAGTATAATAAGCGTCGACAACAGGCATCACCGAAACCTATAATAAGTCCAACAATTACCAAGAAAAATGAAATACCGACTGCGGCTTTAGCCAAAGTTCGTATAAAAATATTATAATTACATTTATTTTCCGTATAATTGAAAATGTTTATCATTAATATTTTCTTGTTTATTTCATTTCTTCAGATATATCCCCACGAACTAGAAGCTGTAACTGAATACGAAGAATTTAAAGAATGGCTTCATACATTTGATCTCTACAGGGGAAAAAAGACTGGCGACGATTCAGATGATGAGAACAGAATTGTGGGATCGTTCAAGGTACGACTTACTTTTCTATTTTTCTATTTATTTTTTTACCTTTCTATTTATTTCTTTTGTTTATTTCCCTAACCCCTAACTTATTACTGGATTAATTAATAACATTTGTATTTAAGGGTGCAATAAAAGTCTATAAATGGCCAATACCAAAAGGTATTGATGATCACACAGTAATGGGATTTGATCCAAATTATGGATTCTTCCAAGGTGTTCCAAATAATGAACCGATACACGTTCTAGTCAGAGTATATATCGTCAAAGCTACTGATCTTCACCCAATGGACATGAACGGTAAAGCTGACCCATACATCGTCCTAAGTTTGGGAACAAAAAGAATCAGTGATAAGGAGAATTATATCTCGAAGCAATTAAATCCAGTGTTCGGTAAATGTTTTGAAATTGAGGCAACATTCCCACAGGATTCTATGTTGTCAATTCAAGTATTAGATTGGGATTTACTAGGTTCTGATGACCTAATCGGTGAAACTAAAATCGATCTGGAGAATCGTTTCTATAGTCGGCATCGAGCGACATGCGGGTTACCCACGAGATATGAAGAGTAAGTATTCTTTTGACTTTACTATATACTAATGTCATTCTAATATTATAAAAGTAAATTACTAATATTTTAACTAACAGGCAAGGGTACAACAAATGGCGCGACGCTTTAAAACCAACTCAGATATTAGCTAAACTATGCAAAGATGGAAAATTGGATTCACCTGTGTATGAATACGGTCGTGTGAAGATAGGCAAATCGATTTTTAATATGCCTATGGATGATCAAGAATTGTTCAACAACGCAGATAGTATTGATGAGCAAATGGCGTTGATTGTGCTCCATCGCTGGCAAGAGGTGCCTCGTGTTGGAACTTATCTCGTTAAGGAACACGTTGAAGCGAGACCGTTATATAATCCTAATAAGCCTGGTATGGAATGGTCAATTAGATAAAATTAGTGTAATTTCATTTTCCGTTGTGTTTTTTTGGCATTACTATATGTTATAACGTTCACACATATATTCTAAGAGACATTTTTTATTTTGAATTCATAGAAATAATTATTTTGCCAGTCCGTATTGTTCATCACATTCTTTAGATAGTTGATTTGCTCTGCGAATGCTACATATTTTGGTGCTTTACTTTGCGTTGGAAATAGACATGGTACTGATACTTGCACAATTAAACATTGCATGTTTGCATGATTGCACGGTTTCTAGAATTGTTTAACGTTTACTTATTCACTACTTTGATTAAAGGTGTCGAACAAGGTCGTTTACAGATGTGGGTTGACATGTTTCCTATGGATATGCCTCTACCAGGACCACCGCTAGATATCTCACCCCGTAAGCCAAAGTCTTATGAAATGAGAGTCATTATATGGAACACAGATGATGTGGTGTTAGAGGATGATGCTTTCTTTTCTGGTGAAAAGATGTCAGATATCTATGTTAAAGGGTAAATAATAAACTAATAATATAATAAAAACTGCCAATGGGTAAAAGTTACATTTATTTTAGTACTAGCAGGCCCGGCCGACGTAGTCTCACCCTGCTAATTAACAAAACCTTAACTAATTATACTTCAAATTCTTCCTCATGAATCACTTTATCTACTGGTGAAAACCGTATGAAAATCCGTTTAATAAATAATCGCGAACAGACAGACAGACGTGGCAGAGAACTTTGTTTTATAATACGTAATGATTTTAATAATACATAAGTATATATGGATAAAGTATACATACCGCCAAAATTAAAAGTTATTTATTTGGTGGTGCTTAATATCAACTATGTATTATAATACAAAATATCTGTGATAAAACTAAAATTGGTTTAAAGATTCAGACTATTTCTTATTTACTTAGTTTAATGTAGTGTTATTGTATACTCTATCTATATACCTATATATGTATATACCAAATTGTGTGAAACATTTATCAATAGAGATTTTTACTGTAGTATTTTCATGTAGACTTCGTGTTCGTTCGGACTTCGCCTCGTCCGCGTGAAATAGCTACTTTGGGCTAACACTAACACGCAGAGGAAGATCTCAAGAGAGAAAAGAAGCCGATTTTGAAACATTCTTCATTAGTACTCCGGTCCTATTGGTCTTAGCATGATGATATATAGCGTAGTACCTTCCTCGATAAATGAGCTGTATAACACTGAACTTTTCAAATTGGGCCAGTAGTTCCTGAGATTACCCCCTACAACGCCACAAAGTCACAAACTTTACCTCTTTATAATATTATTGTTATTGCAATTTAGCCATTTCATTGTATTACGTGTAGAATTATTACAAAGTACGTAAACGATGGCCTTAATTATTATTTTGAACAGTCAATGGGTTCTACACACTGTATAAATATCTATAGTAATACTAATAATAATAATATTATAAAGAGGTAAAGTTTGTGAGTTTGTGACGTTGTAGGGGGTAATCTCAGGAACTACTGGTCCGATTTGTATAAATTCTTTGAGTGTTATATAGCTCATTTATCGAGAAAGGTTATAGGCTATATATCATCACGCTAAGACCAATAGGAGCGGAGCACCAATGAAGAATGTTTCAAAATCGGGGTTTTTTTCCTCTTGAGAGCTTCCGCTGCGTGTTAGCGTTAGCCCAAAGTAATTATTAAACGCGAACGAAGTTGCGGGCAGAGGCTAGTTAATTAATAAAATGATTTCATCTTACATAACCATATCATACAAAATAGTTATATAAAAAGAAAACATTTTTTAGTCGAAGCAATATTGATTGTTTATATTTATCGGTTTGGATACAAGCAATGCCAAGTTACTCGACTCGTTTGGAACACAGTTTTGTAGCAGTGTTTATTATTTGATACCATTTCAGTTGGTTAAAAGGTGCCGACGATTGTCAATGCACGGACATACATTACCGTTCTCTAACCGGAGAGGGAAACTTCAACTGGCGTTTCATCTATCCGTTCGAGTATTTGGAGGCCGAAGAACGTATTGTCATAACTCGAAAGGAATCCATGTTCTCATGGGATGAAACTGAATGCAAAATTCCGGCACGTTTGGAATTACAAGTTTGGGATGCTGACCATTTTTCGGCCGATGATTTCTTGGGTATGACTATACAGTTATATTTATAATATATGTATTTTTTATTGTACCCATAATATATTCCGTTTACGCTATAATTTTCTATACAGGAGCCATAACGCTCGATTTAAATAGATTCCCACGTGGAGCGAAATCGTCTAAGCATTGCACTCTGGATATGCTACGCAATGACGGAACTGTGCCAATGGTGAATATATTTAAGCAGAAAAGGGTGAAAGGTTGGTGGCCTTTTTATTCAAAGGAAGACTCCGAAGAAATGGAGCTCACTGGAAAAGTAGAAGCTGAGATACATCTCCTAACAAAGGAAGAGGCAGAAAAAATACCTGCAGGTCTTGGACGAAATGAACCAGATCCTCTAGACAAACCTAGGTAATTTTGATTTTAGATCTTTGTGCAATTCTGTAATATTTATTAAATAACTATTGTACAACTGATTTTCCTGGGTTAACTAGTGTATAAGTCAGCTTGTTTCTGATACGATATAAAAATGATAATTAACTTTATACGGAATTCGATTTTAGGACAAAAGAAAAGGTATGTTCTTTCAATGTCAAAATTTTTGTTGCCAGCCGTCCCGATGCTTCATTTATGTGGTTCCTGAATCCGCTGAAGTCAATCCGATACATCGTGTGGCATAATTACAAGTGGACCATCATACAGACGTTGGGAATTTTAGTGGTCGCAATGTTAATCTTGCTTCTTGTTGGTGCTATCCCCGGATACACTGTTAAAAAACTGTTGGGAGCTTAAGCACCTATATCTATTACTTAAATACATTTATGTACATTATACGTACACACTATACATAATATTGTTTGCAAAAATGATGTATTATAATATTTAAATATGATATTTCGCATAACGTTATCATGATATTGAATAGGGTAAATGCGGGGATAGTTGGCCAATGTTTTGAAACCAATTGATATTTTCCTCCAACGCTCTTTTAACCGTGAGGATATTTCCGTTAGAGATTTATCGAAGAAAATTCATGACAATACGTATTAGACTTGTTTTAATAACACTAGTAATAAATCAATAACTATAAATTTTATTTCTAAATATTTTTACAATTGCGCATTTTTACTACAACAATATCAAAACAATCACCGCACCGCAATATTAGCTTTTTGCCACGGCTTCACTCGCTTTAACATAGACTTGCCATATCTCTCAGGCACAGTACTATTTTTCTGGATTATGTTATGTTAGTATGATAAGTATGTTATATCCTTTTCTATGCCCCAGACAATATGTATACTAAATTTCATGATGATCAGTCAAGTAGTTAAGACATGAAAGTGTAATAAAGAAATAAAATCACATTCCAATTTAAAATATTAGTAGAGGTAAGAGTTATATGCACATCGTACCTAATCCAAGGTTAATTTGATACTTTCATACGTTTTAAGACATTATTTTCTAGATAGAATCTCATATCTCTGAGACATTTCGTTATTACAATGAATAAGCTTGATATTTCACCGAATGCAATTATTAAGCTCTATTGTATGAATTCAGTATGTAAACAGGTTCTACCGTCCTTAAGCCAGGTATCCTAAAAGTAAAGGCTTGTAAAAAGTCATTAAAACTACAGTTAAAGTCTCAACAAAAATCGACGCATCCAAAATTTCACGTAGGATTAGAGGCTTTCTGCATTGAAATGGAATACGCTAAATAATTTTTTTTCCGATATATAATAACCTATTATGGAAACCGTACTCTTTTAAATGACAATAAAATAAAACCATCCCACCTTAATAAATAAAAAAGTTAATTTTTTCAATAAACCCATGTAATTCCTAATCGGTGGTGTTTGTAGGCAAAGTAATAACTTCTTCTAACAATAGCTAGAGTTAAGTTTTATTGATAGCTCAAAACAAATTCCTTTCAGCTTACTAAACGCTCACATATTTCTAAGACAGGGGTTTTACTTTTCTTACGGTGTTAACTACTCGTATGATTTTACTATGTTTGTAAATTTTAATATAAAATTTGAGCTATATATCCTCCTAGAGTAACTATCCAACATTTACCCTACATTACTGAAACCGATGTATTCTACTGGTTTTATAGGATATATAGATTCATTCATCTGATACATAGAGAATGAGATAATTACAAGCGAATGTATGTTATTTATGGATATTTTATGGTAATCTTAGTAAATAAGTACATTTTATTTTAGTAATGAGAAAAAAGAATCATGTATGTGTTTTGTTTTCAAAAATTTTGTACCTTCATTATTTATTACATAGTATAAAACAAAGTCCCCTACCGCGTCTGTCTGTCTGTTTGTTCGCGATAAACTCAAAAACTACCGAACGGATTTTCATTAGGTTTTCACCGGTGGATAAAGTGATTGATGAGGAACATTTTAGTATACAATTTGTCAATGATTTTGTCATAATCAGGGCGGGACAACGTCTGCCGGGCCCGCTAGTTTATTAATATAAGATCGTACATCTATCGTATAATTATTTTTCTTAAGATTATCGAATAAATGTCAATTTAAAGATAATATGATCGACAACGTAGTTATGCAGTAAAATCGACTTAGAATTTTATAACAAGATAGATCTACTTATATTTTTAATTTAAATGTTAACTGAAATAAAAAAGAAATACAGTCAAAATCTGTTATAACGACATCGAAGGGACTGCTCATATTCAGCGAAAAACCGAAAGGAACAACGGGAAGTTTAATGTGTATGGAAGAAAAAAAAAATCGAAAGGGAATAATAATTTGAAATTAAAACCACTTAAAAAAGCTCCCAAAATGATGCTTGTGGTTTTGGTTGTTTAGTAAAAAAAAATGAAAAAAGTTTAAATTTTTTCTAAAAGGGAAAATGGGGGGGAAATTTTCGTTTTTGGGGGGGGCGGGCTCTCCGGTTTGGCCTCCTACTTTTTGTTTCGTTGCCTTGAAGACAAATTTGGAAAAGGTTATAACAAGATAGATCTACTTATATTTTTAGTTTAAATGTGGAAAAGAAAGGGGGGGGGCCGGGTAACTGAAATAAAGAGGAAGTAAAGTTTTGACTGTACTTACTTGAATGGTTAAATATGTATATATCATATATTATATTGAGTTATACTAGCAGAATACGCAGTTCCGCACGCGTTTTTTTTAAATTGTATTAAAGAAATATAAAATTGTGAAACCCTGCATAATTATAGAAATGCTCTTTAAAGACAATTATAAGTACGACACGCACGTCATTTACAGTAACATGTAACGTATACATTAGATATATAAATACTAACAGTGTGTCAAATGAAGTATATCATCAGCAATATATTTGGAACCTTAACCCACCATATAAATACCTCAGTGCTCACTTACACTGTATAAGGAACTAATGAAACAATGACTTAAAGATGTTATTATAATGATATAATATGCGCATATTGTCAATAAATAATACGTTTATAATCTAATATCTTATTAGAAATACCAATAATATCTTCAAAATTACTATTAATGATTATAATGTTGAATTGAAAACAATGAATGAGCTGACGTCTTGAAATCTTGCATAAATATAAATCAAGATATAAAACTTTATATCTCTCTAAGCAGTTTTTAATATTCGATAATTTAAATAGTGTTCGTTGACCTCGATTCAATATTCTTATATGTTACTATGGTTATTGAGTTATGTAGCTGAAAGCAAAGTAATTTAACAAAAATGACCACCAAAATGAACAAAAATACAATATAATTCAAATTACATACATAGATACAGATATATGAATTACAATTAAATTAATCTTGGAGTCCAGTACAACGCACGTTTTACGTACATGTTTACAGTGAACAACATATCTTTTGCTAAATTTCATGCGGACGAAGTCGCGAGTAACAGCTGGTCTAAAATATAATAACCTAGATTACTTTCTATATGGTCAGCAATCTGCCAGTGAAAGTCCCGTGAAAATCGGTCCAACCGTTTTGGAGATAGCACTGTGGGCAAATGCACGGTTAACAGCTAGTCTAAATTAAAATAGACTATATTACTTTTTATAATGTCGGCTATATGCCGGTGAAATTCCCGTAAAAATCAATCAAACCGTTTTGGAGATAGCACAGGGGGCAAAACCGCGATTAAAAGCTAGTTTAAATTAAATAGACTAAATTACTTTTTATAACGTCGGCTATATGCCGGTGAAATTCCCGTAAAAATCAGTCAAACCGTTTTGGAGATAGCACTGCGGATAAAACCACGGTTAACAGCTAATCTAAATTAAATAGACTTATACTTTTTATAACGTCCGCTATCTGCCGGTGAAAGTCCCGTAAAAATCGGTCGAACCGTTTTGGAGATAGCACTGCAAGCCAAGCCACGGTTAACAGCTAGATTTAGAGTAGTCTAAGTAACCCGCTGTAATTTCAGCTATCTGCCAGTGAAATTCTCGTCAAAATCGGTCCAGCCGTTTCGGAGATTACCCGGAACAAACAGATAGACAGGACGACAAAAATTTTAAAATTGTCTTTTTTGTTATCAATAGCGTGTATACTTTCTTACCCAATCAGTAAAAAAAAATTATTTTAATATTACATACAGACACTTCATTTTTATTATATATATAATATAGCATTATATTGGGTTTATTATTTACATATTAGTATTAATTCGTATATTATAATTTGAAAAATATATCAAAAATAAAACTTCCAAACGACTTGCACTTTGCTCGAGTGTAGTTATCTTGAAACAATCTATCAACATATGTAGATTTTATAAGCGGAATACCTACTACAGGTGTATACTAATTTATAATTATATTGTTGTAGGTTTAATCATAAGTATCTACATGTCATGCGTTACACACATTTAATATGTTTTTTTTAAATAATAAATGTCTATATTATGAGTGTCTATCTAATCACGCTACGTTACTGGTAGTTATTATAAAAATATTAAGTCTGCCGTGAAACATAAGGGCAATGTATGCTAGTCAAAATAAAATAAGGTCAAACTAATAAGCAGGGCACTGGTCTTCATATAACATTGACGCTTGATGTTCTCCTTGAAGCGATTCCAAATATTTTACATAGCTTTTCAAGAGACACCCAGTAATAAACTTATTAAGTACTGCTAGTATTATTCTTGGATCTGGTAATATAGTAATTATTTCGTAATTATAGTAATTGTGCCCATAGATCTTTTGTGACTAATGACTGTTGAAAAATGAGCATAGCATTACCTAAGTGAAATATCTATTAACAACCAATGGTTTTTGGAAAATATTGATATTAAAATTATCCTAAAGGCGATCCCTAATCATACGAATACGACGCATAAACCATGCATAAACGCATCAAATATGGGATAACATTTGGAAATAATATGCAAAGTTTTGACTGCATTCGAAATTTTTCCTGTATCTAGACTTCAACATGCATTAGGACACATGAATCTTTTTGTAGTTTCTTATACCTTTCTGCAACAGTGAACAATTATTATAGAGAGCGAACATGTCAGAAAATTCGCTGATGTCCTCTCATATATATAAGCATAGCATTTTATTCAAAATTTACATATAATTTTAGCCAGCATTGGGTTACAAATACTATCAAAGTATTCAGATTTAACAGTATTTATTATTAGTTTAATTTTTTGCTATTAATTAGTTTCTAATCTACAAGTTACACTCAAATATAAACGAACAATTGACCCTTATTTTATTTTAACTTGTATAGATTTTAAGTATGATTATAAAAGTTATTATTTAAATGATGTATACCAAGATTTCAATAAAACTATGTGTGGATAACCAACTTGGTGTTTCATTTTATTCTCTTTAATATGTTAAATTGTAATGTTTTATAAAGGACAAGAATAATGAACAAAACTCATGTCAATAATACGATGCTGCTCAAGATGTATTTGAACCGGATTTGTTTAAGCTTGGGTAGTTTAGAAGCCACCTTCAGTGACGGTGGTGCTTGCGGCAGCGACGCTGAATTCTCCGCTGGTAGCGTCTTCTACAAAAACTTGGATACCGTCCTTGCCTATCACACAACTCTCTAGCTTTCCAATTCATAAAACGGGATCCTTTTTGTTCTAAGAATCCCAATGCCGTTGCGTTTTCTAATAAACATTCAACTCTACTAAACAAATCGTCCGGATCCTTACTTTTGTTTGCGCGAAGATGTTGAATAATTTGGTTAATGGTTGCTCCATCTTTAGTTTCCTGAAGATATTTGATAACCAGTTTTTCCGTAGTACAATGCGCTATACGTTCCACCTTATCCGTCGTCATTGTAAGTTAATAATTATGAACATTATAAATTTTGAATTCAGTAAGATATCAATCTACGATACCATTCATTGTAGTATCACTTATACGTCAGGGTCACAAACTACTAAGAGGAAATTACGTATGTCAGGATTGACTGTTCTATAAAATAGTGTATACCAACCTTTTTCTTAAATCTGTGATCAAATCATTTGTATAGAAAATTGCAACGTAATATATTTACCTAATTTATAAATTAACTAATCAACAATATCTGATTAGATATATGACGTGATAAACGCCTGGGTTTTAATTAACCTTAGTAATAAATCACAAAAGTATATCACTTTCTATTCCACTATATAATCGACTTTATTGCCAAAAATTAATTGAATACGTCAAATCGTGTTAGTCCAAAGATCGATTACGTACGGATAATGCACAGGTTAACGAAGGTTCAGATCCTTACGATGGAATGATCTTTTTGATTTTGAAAATTCTAATTATTATTATGAAAGTTTACGAAAAGCAAGGTATGTAATTAGAGCGCATATTGACTATTATTGTAACACATAAATTAAGATGATATCTTTACTTTAGAAATTTTGAGAAAGTAATAAAGTAACAAAGTTTTAAGATTATTTGTAGTGAGCTGATAAGCGCCGTCATAGGTAAATAATAGAGCAAAATGTTTGATCAGTCACAAGCATAAAGTTTGTGTACAGTTTTGTATCCTCCACACTGCAAGCTGACATTTACGGATTCTTTTAGAAGCATTGTTCAACTACTTCTTACGCTTAGGATTCCGTTCTCCATCATAATATACAGCATAGATCGAAACTTCTTTGTATAATAAAGAAAAGAAAAAAAAAAGAAAAGGGGGGATGATCCCAAATTTATTTTTTATAAAATGACAGCCTCACTGACCACCTCCAGATAATAGAGGTTTTAACAGTCTAGACCACTTGCCTTATTTTTCTGTTTTGCGTAGACACCCTGTTTACCTGATATTGACCTTTTTGCCAGTTTCTCAACTTTTTTTTATGGGAAAGGCGGTTTTAACATTTTTTTTATACATAGATATGTCTTCATTTTATAAAGAGGCATTATTTAAGTAGACAGTATGTATTGTTTCATTCATTAAAAGCCAAAATTAAATCCAGGACCTGCTTAGATTATGATTATCGTGAACCCTTTTTGTATCCCAAGGAACCACATTTTTTCTCCTAACATCGACCTCGCTGCTTGTCGTCATACCTGGAGGATATCTGGAGGTCGATATAGACCATATTGGGAATCATAGGTATATAGCATTAGTTCTTTATTAGTAAAATATATTGGTTACGCGTTGTTCCTAATCAATAAGGTCCCCTCTAAAGGCTTCATTGGTACATATAAACATGGTTTTCTCAATTATTTTCATAAGTCGTTTAATAAAAATAATAGACTTTGTTTCGTAAACTTTACTATTAACAAATATAATAACAATATTGTGCAGTCTTGAAGGATATATTATATAACACTTAGAAACGTAACAGATCACGTTATTTTTAAGAGTAGTGCCATAAGATATTCAGTTCTTTGAATAGGTTTTAAAATGTTCGGTGTTTATGTATTTTAAAAATTCGTTTTTTAAATGGAAAATAAATAGAAGATATTACAACTAAATATGCCAACTCAAAAGGTTATTATATACCAGGTGATAGGTTAAACACTCGCAGTACTCTAGGATATAGTATTTCATGGGCACACAACATATAAAATAATAATATCAAAACAAATACTAATATACAATAAGGAGTACCTTAGTTAAAGTTTGTTCTAAGACTTTCTAAAATATAGATATAAATGAAATAAACCTGCAACGGGGGAACCCAATGTTAATAACCTTGGATAATAATATGGACACTAGCCCCTTTTTTTTAATTCGAAAAATTATTAGAGATGTGGCGACTCTTCAGCAAAGAGCGCCGAGTATCCGCCTTCTTACTTTTTATGTATTACTCAATCAAAAGTATGTAGGGGGAATTACGTTAAATAAAATCTTGATTGTTTATTAATCTTTTTAATTTATAATTAGTTAATCAAAGCAACCTTTGTTTTGATAATTAGTTTCTAAAATTAATTGCTTGTAACGGAAAAATCTATCTATGACATTTATCAATCAAAATTAGTATCTTAATTAAACATTTATAATTATTTCATTTTTTGTAAATAAACTAAGTAATATTGAAATAAGATTGCATGTACAGTGTGACGTATGATGCCCAGTAAAAAAATATGTCGAAAAATCCTAAACAAAAACTGCTTCATCCATACACGAGCCTTTTTTTTACATGTTTAATTTTTAATTGAACTCTTTCACTTTAATGAACTATATCAGTAATATCTTTACACCACAATATTTTTTTACAAAAAAAAAACAAGCTAATCACATCTCTAAAAATTTCCTATGTTGTTCGTTCTTACACGCTTCATTCACTGAACACGATCCGACGGTCAATGACACCGTCATGACGCGTGCTTTAACAAAGCCGCGTAATGGATTCAATATAATTTTTGTGTTTCTCTAGATAATTGGGTCAAATATTATGCACCTATTTTTTAATTGATTTTGAACGAGAATCGAGTACTGAATAACCTTTTTAAATATTACGACGGACTAACCAGTTACGCGGTATATACGAAATATGTAACTATGGAATATTAATGTTATGCCTCTTTCTTCTAAAGTGCTTTCTCAGATGATATATGTGTTTTCATACTTATACTTAAAGCTATACTTATTATGTTTATTATCTTGCCAAAATATAACTCAAACTTATATTTAACTAGCGGTCGTGGCGGACTTAGTCCTGCCTTTAAAAAAAAAACTAAAATTCAACCGCAGCGCTACCTACCGTGTCCAATTGTGAATCTAAACCATTCGCGGATCCACTGGAACACGCACACGAAATTTCATCAAAATGTAAACACAAAATGTAAAAAACACACGTACAGAAGAAATTTATATATAAAGATAACACGATATTCAGCTTTGCCTTGTAAAAATATTGGCGGATTTAATAATAATTTAAAACTAAATAAAATTCCATTACGTACTTCGGTCTAAACTTAAACGTAAACTAAATACTGGCTGCTATTCATGATAGAACATTGGAATAAATAGATGACACTTCGTTCTATCGTTCATTTGTTTATATCCTTTTTTAGAAAGTTGTTCCTATCCAAATTCAGTGTTCGTATTTTTATAATCATGTAAAATATTAATAATGTCTCTCAGCAATGACTTGCAAGCAAAGGAACAGGAACAAAATACGGCTAAATTGGTAATGAATACATTTTACAAAGTAGCAGATAAAAATGGCATTACTTCTACCGATATCACCGAATACCTACAAGATAAATTCGGTGACGTGTGGAAAGTGAACGTCTTGGCCGGGAAAGCTGAAGAGACGTTGAAGAAATGCGCCCAACTTGGGTTTTTGGATCAGCGTGGAGATCGTTATATTTCGAAATTAGCACGTGAGCTTCGTTGTGGTGGACGCAGACGCCGCCGCACGTGCAGTAAGCGTCGCCGTCGGCGTCGTCGTTGTGGCAGCAGACGCCGGCGCCGCCGCCGTCGTCGTAAGAAGTCCTGCTGTTGTAATTAGTTTTTGTGTAAATTTTTTTTTAAATTATCAATGCTTTTAAATTACATGCGTTTTCTATAAATATAGTTTTATTATAATGCGAAATTCTTTAATCTATTATATGGTAATCGCTCTTTTGTTTAAACCAAATATACGTAGACAATATACATATAACATTTTTGAGAAAAGTATTGCTATCCAGCAAATTGAGGTTGGGCGAGTTTAGTGTTTGTTTTTCCTACATCTCGATCTTCTCTTTGTGGTTAAGGAACACCGAGCATTTCGAAGTCTCCCAGTTCCAGAACCCGAGTTCTTATAATCTATACACTATATACATGTATAGATTTATAACCTAGATACGGTATGATTTACGCTTTATCATCATGTCGTTTTAATATGAAACATCATTTTACAAATAAAAACATTTGTATATTGTGTTAAAATATGATTATCGATTAAGATAAATAACCCTGTAGACATGTGTTACAACGTTTATTTAATAAAACTAAACAACTCTTCAGCCATCTTTTTAATTGTTCTAGCACTCACAAAGAACCTAATAAAATATTTCTACATGTTCCCAAGAATCAACAAGTATTTATCCTTTGTATTTAACAGTTATGTCCTTGTGTTTTAATTTCAATTACTTATAATTCACAGTGTTTTTCATTATTCTCCTTTCAATTTTAGTAATAAATCCAAAAACCTCATGACTTCTGTCAAGTAACTTCTGAATCTCCTTTTTTCTCTTTATACGAAACTAAAGATAGAATTTGCAATACCTACATTATAAAATTTAAAATTATAATATCAAAAAGGTTCGACATCGATGAGTTTGTATACAGATACAGCCAGTCACAAGAATTTACACAAATGTCACATATAGTCGGTGTGTATTTTTCAGATTTCTTTGGTATTACTTCATAGACGAAAATACAAAAATTTTGCAAAAATACTACGCAATCTTTATTTTATATAATGTTATTGAAGTTTTTATAACTATAATTTTTATAAGTATCGCGCTTTTAGCGAAGTGTATTTTCTTGCCGTGGAAGAGTGGGGCAAGAGGTGTGATGCTAATAACAAGTAGCCGGTATCAAGTAGAATTATATAAATATTCATATCTTTTATAACTTTCATTAATTACATATTAGTATAATTATTATAATAAAGAATTAAAGCCAATATATAATTGGTTTTTGAATTTTTCATCCTATAGAATACAGAAATATTATATTTGTAGGCCAGGCCATTGATTTTATTTGTAGTATGAAAAAAACATGAATACCTGCTATCAATCAACTTGATATCTCAATCAAACAGTGTTTTTATACTCAAAGAAGTATTTAATAAGAAGACAAAAATCTGTTGTTATAAAAGTAACAAGAGACCGGTCCGCCTTCGCACGAGTGAATATTTATTTTTAAAACATTTTGGGATACAGAAGAATAATTTTTCCAGAAGCGCAGCACAAACCGTCCGCTTCAACAGTCCATTTTTTAACAAAAAGTTTAGGACAAATCTTATTCATTGCTCCGATCCGGACACTGTTTTCATGAGTATAATCAATTTGCAGATCGTAACCGAATGCCGATCTATTACTATGAGCTCTAATTATATCCCACGCCCTAGTTGTTAACGACTGTTGTCTCTCTCTCTGTGCCATAAGTAGTTCTGAAAAGAACTATGTAACTGGAACAAAATAATGTGCTATGAAAAATGTCAAACTATTCAATGCCGGTTGCGTTCACTACGTAGGAAGCCGACCGCGCGTTTGAGTCGGGCGTCGCATCAGGCCACACTGGTAACGGCGCGGCTACTATGCGCATTTATTTTTGTATTAGTATTTTGTTTAAATTGTCATTTTTAAATCCGTAATATATTTTGAATGGAATGTCGAATACCAATAATCGATAGGTATTGAAACAGTCTTGAATATGAAATGAAATTTATTTGGATAAAGATTAATAGAAAGGTATGGATAACATAACCTGATTATGGTCGGCATTTCTAACAAGTTTTAAACTGCAGAAAAATGGTTATAGTCATATAACTACAATAGTTGGACATTGGTATCGCGAAGTTTTTATATAATTTATATTTTAATTATTTATATTATTTATAATACACTCATCAAAAAAGTCTAAGCAACATGTACTAATTTAAGTTTTAGGATGGTTCTTCACATTATTACGTTGTATTTTATTTTTAAAATGATATCTTTAGGGTTCTATGATGTAAAAATAACAGCTGTTGTCTTTATAAGTTCTTTTAATAACAGAAATGAACAATATTAGAATATACTGTAGAAACTAAGATACATAAGAAACTAAACTTTTTTTACAAAATGAAATTCTAAAGAAAATGTATTTATTGTGAAAGAATAGAACAATTTAATACAAAGTATGGGCTCCTCTGCTATTAGAACTTGTCGGCAACGATTATTATTGAATTAATGAGACTGTTTATGTCATCTTGCGGTATTCGCTCCCAATGGAATTGTAGCAAATCCTTCAGCTGTTGGGTTGTTGTCGCTCCATCCAAGTCCTTCAAAACACGTCTCTGGAGCACGTCCCATGCGTGCTCGATGGGGTTGAGATCTGGCGATTGTGCAGGCCAGGGCAATACCCGGATGTTCTCCGTTGCAAAGTATTCACTGGTTCGCCGAGCTGTATGTGAACGCGCATTGTCATGCATTAACCTAAAATCGGAGCAAAGGTTTGTGCAAATGGGTAGACATAAGGTCTGAGAATATCCTAATGTAATTTTCAGCATTCATGTTTCCATTTACAAAAACGAGCTCAGTTCGCCTGTTCTTCATAATACCCGCCCATAACATAACTGTTGAGCCGCTGTATGGATGAACTTCCTGACGCACCTGAGCCTTTCAGTATTTCCAGGCCGACGATACACTCGCACCCTTCTTGTATCAGGCTTAAACCCGAATCGCGACTCATCGGAAAACATAATTTTTCCCATTGTTCCTGGGTTCATGTTATGCGTTCTCTACACCATTCATATCGACGAGCGCGATTCCCGTGACGTATCGGTGGGCACCTGATTGGGCGTCGAGCTCGTAGGCCGTACTCATGCAGTCGATTTCGCACAGTTTGAGGACTTACATGAACACCACTTGAAATTTGTAGCCTCAAACTTATCTCTCGAGCGGTTAACATCGGCTGGCGTCTTGCAGTCAGTTGTATGTACCGGTCTTGCCGAGTGGTTGTACTCCTTTTCGGCCTGGATGCTGTCCAGCGGGTTCTCCTGTATTATTGTAGCGCTGGCAAAGACGACAAATAACACTTCTATGAATGCCAAAATGTCGAGATACCTGAGATTGATTCTTCCCGCTTGCAACATCCCTACAGCTCTTTGCATTTCATCTGCCATAAATGACGTCGTTATGACGTAAAGAATATTAAGAATTAATTTTGTCGCTAACTTTATTTAAATGGTTGGTAAAATTATAAAATCAAGACTAAACGTAGCAATTAAAACGCACTTAAATTAAAAAATTCGCAGTCATTTGAATTTTATGAAAAAACAAAACATAATAAATTTTTTTTTTACAACCAGCCAGTATGTCATCAATAACAAAAAAGTTTACTTACCTACGCACTTTGTTTGAGTAAATACTTAGAAATTAATTAATATAAATGGTAAAATTTGTAATATCACGCATGTTGCTTAGACTTTTTTGATGTGTGTATAATAATTTATATAATTAATATTATATAATTTTTTTCTTCTGTCATTAATAGTTTCTGCAGCGCATGCGATGAAAGACACTTTTTGGCAAATTTTTTTACTCCTTGAGTTACATTATTGGAGTTTTAGCAAAGATCCCTAATCTTTTTTAGTAATAAATATAACCTATGTTACTCAGGGACAGTGTAGCATTCTAATGATGAAAATGAAAATGTTTGAACTTGGTCCAGTAGTTTTTGAGTTTATTCGTTGCAAACAAACAATGGAAATCTTCCCTCTTTATAATATTAATGTACACTAGCTTCGGCCCGCGAGAAATAGTTACTTTGTGCTAACACGCAGCGGAAGCTCTCAAAAGGAAAAAAAAACAATTTTAAAACTATCTTCATTGGTGCTCCGCTCCTGTTGGTATTAGCGTAATGATATATAGCATGTAACCTCCTTAGATAAATAAGCTATCTAACACTGAAATATTTTTTCAAATCGGGCCAGTAGTTCCTGAGATTAGCGCGTTCAACCTAACAAATACGCTTTATGATATTCGTATAGATTACTTACTACTCTTCTCTCGTACTTTAACTATAGCCGTCATTCAAACTACAATCACTTTTGATAGAGTGGACCGATTTTAATGAAACGAAGGCTAAGTTATTCTCGAGGATATTTTTTATGATTTTCTTGGTGAAGTTTTATTGTGAACCCAGAACTTTAGCAGTGATGCGTGTTCATAGAAACAGGCAGACAGACATTTCTAAAAATGATTGAAATGTATTTTATTACTTATTCCTAGATATCTGCAACGATTTTAACGACTTTTTTCACGAAAATCGAAAAATACAGCTTCGTTAGATTTACATTCTTATTATATGTGTAGAAGAAGATATATAAAAGATGCTAAATATCTATTACAAATCAATATGTCAAAATGAATTTACAGTTTTCAAAATACTGGCTGTAATTGATGATAAACAATTTATATAAACAGATGACAGTTTATTAACGTTCATTTGTTGCTGTCGTTTTGTAGAAAGCCGTTCCTATCTAAATTTAATATTGGTGTATTTACAATCATGTAATATTTTATAATGTCTCTCAGCAATGATTCGCAAACAAAGGAACAGGATCAAAACACCGCGAAATTGGTAATGAATACATTTTATAGGGTGACAAATAAAAACGGGGTCACCTCTACAGATATCACCAAGTATTTGCAACAGAAATTCGGTGATGTCTGGAAACTGAACGTCTTGACGGGAAAAGCCGAAGAGACATTGAAGAGAAGCGCTCAACTTGGATTCTTGGATCAACGCGGAGACCGTTATATTTCTAAATTAGCACGTGAGCTTTGCTTTGGTCGAACGAGGCGCCGCCGCACGTGCAGTAAGCGTCGTCGTCGACGCCGTCGTTGTGGCAGCAGACGCCGCCGTCGCCGTCGTCGTCGAAAGTCTTGCAGTTGCGGTTAGAATTTGTGTACATTATAAAAAGGTACTTTCGTATTAAATGCACCGCGCTCGCGTTACCTTTTTTCGCAAGTCTATCCAAACCGGAATAAAACGGCAAGCATGAGCATGAGCATGAGCATTTCGAGGGGTTGCATTTGAAATTCGCATCGAAGGTTGAGGGGGTGGGAGCAGCGGTGGTGAGGGATGATTTCTCCTCCCCACGGAAAATTATAGTTACTGAGATATTCATGATCAAAGTTTTGAGGTTATGTGTCACCTCTGAACAATCATTGGTAATTTTGTATATTACCAACTTGATATGATGTTTAAGTTAAAACAAAACAGTTTCGTCTCGGTTTGGTTAGGTTAAACTTGCGAAAAAGGGAGCCGGCCATCGGCAGCGGTCGGCGAGAGCGGTGTAAATTTAATACGGAAGTACCAAAAAAAATTATCAATGCTGTTGTTTTACTTGTTTTCTATAAATGTAGTTTTATTTAAATCGAAACTTATTTTGCTAATTGTGCACTAAGTAATTTGTTTACACTACATATGTAAGGTAATTTGTTACACTCTTACAGGGAAGTAATACTCGGTACGTGAAGCGTAACAAGAATAGATGGTTGGTGTCTACAGTGATGAATTGAGTTGATCTATATATCATTGGAGTAGTGCGTTAAAGAAAATTTGGTTCGAGATGCAGTCGCTAAAAGGATACAAGCTGCAATTCTATCGTCTCACCCTGGATTATGGAGCCGATATAATAAATAACTATGAAAAGAGATTATTATGTTTCATACCGGATTAAAGAAACAATTTACATTGAAAACGTTTTAATTTTTTTTGGTGGTAATTACGGTACTACTAAGGACGAACCATAGATTTTGTATATAATAACATACATTAGATTGGGCAATACATTAACTAGGAGACCAAAAGCACAATTTATTTAATACTAGCCGGCCCGGCAGACGTTGTCCCGCCCTGATTATAAAAAAATCATTGTAAAATTATACACCAAAACCTTCCTCATGAATCCCTCTATCCACTGGTGAAACCCGCATGAAAATCCGTGCTGTAGTTTTTGAGTTTATCGCGAACAGACAGACAGACAGACGCGGTAGGGGACTTTGTTTTATACTATGTAATGATAATTTATGTAATATATACATATAATAAAATATAGATTTATTCAATATAATTTATTAAATCACAATAGCCTACCATAAAAATACCAAAAAGTAAAATAAATTATTATAATAAAATTGTTTGTTCATAGTTGAGATTTTAAAACAATTAGCGATATGTATCGAAACTTTTCCGACATTCGAGGGCAGATTAATTATGATATTTTTTTACTTCCGCCCTACATGTAACCAATGCTGCCCTACCTCAAATTCGACTCTAGCTACAACCCTGATTATATACATACTACCGCCTCTAACAAAGTTGTGTCAACGCTTGATGAAAATAATAACAGTACATGATTATTTTTTGAAAACTGGCATTTCTCGTCACTACTGTAATCTATACAAATGGCCATCATAGCGTGCCTCCTACTGCCTATTTTACGTTGAGCATCTAATGAAGATCAAAATTACATTTTATAGCATATCATATCAATGGATATTTTATTCTTATATCGATGCATAAACTTTACCTATCTGTGAAATTGTAGTTTATAATTTCGTTGGGTAACGATGACCATAAACTAATTTGAATTCTAGACTCGCGCTTCTCACCACCACCTCGCCGAATCAGTCGAGTAGACATACTTAGGACAGTAGTCTGTATCAGGAATATTACTTGTCGCAGGTGAAATAAAATCTCATGTAAGTATTCAAATATTTTATTTTAAAATTTAAATTCAAATTATCTCTCATTAGCATGCACGTACGAAATGACAGTCATTAAGGCTGTATTGAACGATTTCATCTTTAAAGATTAATGCGATTAGTATAATATCTACTTGTAAAATGAATCACGTAAAAAGCTTTACAGTAGTTTCTTCTATGATAATATATGTGTAGTTAACGTATAAATAGAGCCTTAACGTATTTTGAAGTCTTCAAGAGAGGCAGTTGGTACATACAGCATTTAGCCTATAGAAAATTCGATACCATCTATATTTTAAATTTTGACCATGAATTTAATTCAATTACAAAAACCTTACACTATTTAGAGTAGAGACAATGTTCTTTTACGACAGACATCTATTTTTAAACAAACATTTTCAACAAGTTCTTATATACTTAATATTTACGCAAAACAAACTACCAGCTCTCGAAGCAAAAAATTGATCGACAGAAATCGATATATAATCGATACTACAGGTATGCACAGAGAATCCATTACTTTAAAAAATAAGTTCATTACTTCCTACTATTACATTCAATTCATGAACAGTTCCTTATTATATTTTATTTTATATTACATATATGAAACACATCAAATATAATTAATTCCTAGTACTCACACATAATCACAATATCTACTAGTTACGATTGTAATAAAATGACAAACATTCGTGTACCAGGAAAATCTATATTCATTACAACATCTTTAATATTACATAAACCGGAACTACGTAAAATATTTTTTAGATATTTACTACCATCGTCTTAACTTGGTGACATTGAATAAAAATGTAAAATTCGTCAAATAAAGGGATAAATAAAAAAAAACATCTAATATATACAACACAAATCAAATATACTTGTCATATAATTAATTATTTATTTAAAATTCCTTCAAGTCGTCAGCTACATTAAGTGATTCGAAACCTAAAAATAAATATTAATCGGGAATAATAAAACTAAATTTATGATTGTTTTTGAGAAAGTTCGAATAGTTCAATCCATTATGATACCCAAGGTTTATAAAATACGCTATATTTACTGTATACTATCGAATTACACCATTAAATAGTTAAAATGAGATAGTAACCATTTTAAATACATGGAAGTATTAATTCAATTCTAAAGTTTACAATATTCTTTGATTTCTCCTATATTCCTGATAAAACCAATGTCATGCAAATGTAAAGTGTTAGTATGTATGACAACGGTGTTATGTACATATATACAAAACGATTATCTTAATTAAAACATTATAGTCATTACATATAAGAGTAAAAATCCTTAATAGTACATATGTTAAAATATCAATTACAGTGTGATTATAAATTAATAAAAATATTAAAATAACATTTGTACAACTGGCATTATATTTATATGAAATCTTGTTTGTAAAAAAATCGCCGTTAAAAATTAAATATTGCACGGTTTTATTAAAACATACAGGTATAATAATTTTATTGTTGTGTCTTTTATGTGATGCACAGGATAAAATTTTGGATAATAATCTCAGCTATCTGCTATATTTAGATGTGACTATATGAAATGTTTGATTTAAATCAATTATAAATGTAATTGAGTGCACTATTCATATATTAAAAATGAACCAGGTGTTAGTGTTGAATTATGCGTTATAATCTAGTCCGATACGTATTTAAACGGTTATTTGAGACTTCACGTATTACCGTTACAAGTTCCTTTGTAATCTTGGTTTAATAATAACCTTGCTATCGCCAATAATAGAAAAATTGATTGCATTTTTGCTTGTACGTCACCAATAGTGCATAACACATAAGGCGATCAACCATCAATCGTAGCTTTTTATAATACTAAGGGACTTAAAACTAAATTTCACATTATTTTCTGGCAAAACTGCAATAAAAATGACAAATAAGCAGTATTATTATTATTTTTTTTACAAATTAAGTCGGGACACCGTTAGTTCTTCACCTATTTTATTTCAATCCTTTGAGTGTACCCATTTATCACAATAACGGTTTATTGTACAGCAATTATTTTTTGGACAATTACAAAATTTTTAAATTCATTATAAATTGATTACAATGTTGGTTAAGTAAACAAATAAAAGCAATGACTAAAAGTTAATCGTGGGACTTTTTAATAAACCACAGATTATTAATAACTACAAAATAGTTCACTTATGCATAAAACGTTATTGATGGAGTTGATAAGTTATTTATTTATTGTTTTCGACTATATCGTCGTGAGCGTAGCGAGACGATAATTATTTGCTAGCTAATTTGACAAGTTTTTCTATTGAGCATCTAATTTTATAGTATATATTTATTGTGTGCTGAGCATAATCCAAATTATCAGATCACTAGCGTAATAATCTCGAATTTACACTAAGCTATATATAGAAAAAATGGAAACATGTGTGTTTAAAGTCATGAAATTGATAAGAAAAACCAAGTAAACTTAAGAAATTCATGAATGGATGTAATAGGTGCCGATTGATTTTGCCGCCCCGAGCTTCTACTATTTTACTCAAATTCTGTCACTCACAGTCCTGTCACGTTTTTCTTTCAAATTCATTATTGAGTTTTATCAATATCGATTACTCTTACTGTAATTGTATATCAGAATAATATATAAGCGGTAATCAGATATATAAAATAATAGAAACATTAGAGAGATAATAAGAAATGAAATTTCAAAGAAAGCTAATAAACTAAACCAAAATAGGAAGAACTTAATGAAATAAATTATATATTTTTAAAAAGATATCACAGATTTTGAATCCCATGCAACAAAAAAAGTTGTTTGTATGTAGCTAGGGTTTAATGACTGATGATCTGTGAATATCAAAATCCCAAAAATGGATTTTGAGCAGTTATGACGCTGTATTGGTACATAGCACACAGGCGACACCAGGGCGTCGGCGGGTCGCTATTATAAAATGAATTTAATTTTATAATTACATATCAATACATATAAAACTTGTTTTGAGTTAGATTTTTTAAAATTTGCTGATTGCACGTATGAATGCACAATAAAACCGGTTTATAATTTCATTTAATCTAAAATGTGGAATAAAATAAATTAATTACATGTTATAATAAAATAGGCTGTATAAATGTTCATATATAAATAGACGGTGTATCATCATGCTAATCATTTTATGTGCGAGTGGAGTATCCGTTTCCACTTTCCGTTATTTAGTGTCTTATTGGTATATCTATTAGAAGCACCTAGACTCGCCCATGACAACTGCTCATACATAAAGAATAAAACATATTTTGGGAACACAATAGTGGAAATCCTATTTTAATACGAGTGGATAATAACAACTACTTACTACTGAGCAATAAAATAAAACACATTTAGGTTTAGAAACGGGATCGCACTACACAAATAACAATACTAAAAATTATAATCAAAATATCGGACCTAGTCGGACAATTGTACAATTTTTATACTATCATTAAAATTTCAGGCCAATTCACAATCCAATTTCATTTTTATATTATTCTTAGAATTTTATAACTATATTAACTATTTAAAATACAACTCAATTATACAGGTCGTTCACTCCTTACATTTTACGTTCATTGTGTTTAGTTCACTGTCGCATTGTATGTATTCATTAAACCTGTATGTCATCAAGACTAGAAAACTACGGTGCTAGAGTTACGCCAACAGATGTCATATTATGACACCATCGGTATTCCAATTTATTACATAAAAATATACAACATTTAAAGAGATAAAACCATTTTAAAATTATCCACTGACTTCAGTTTACAGAAGGCACATATTTTTTATTTATTTATATATATATGCATGTATGTATATGCCCTAGTGTTGCTTACGTAGACGATAAATAAAATACTGTTCAGTAGTAAATGTTATATAGAAATTATTCCCACTAGATATTGTAGTATTCATAACGATAAAACAAACTGTAATAAGTATATCATAAAAAATAAAATTAAAATGTTGGTATTATCTTGAGACCGATAACCCGTCATCACTTAACTAATTATTATTCTAAAAAACTACATGCCAAAGGTGAGATATAATTTTTAATACAGCGGTAGAGTGCCGGTGGCGCGTGGCGATGGATACCATCGAGCACACAACAGACCTAGCACGGCCACATACGATGAGAATTTTTAAATATTTAACGCAACGATATGACAGTTTCAATTTTCGATGGCGATATGACAAGGTTACATTTCCGATGGCGACATAACAAGGTTACATTTTCGATGGTGATATGACAGGTTACATTTTCGATGGGTTGTACATGATTACTAATCGACACTGAATAAATTGTTTCGATTTATTAGACGGTATCGATATCGCCAACGTTGATGCGGTCTTCGGCCGCTGTTACTGAGAATCCCAAAATACGAGAGTCGATCTTCTGCATCTTATTTTTTTTTATTTTCTTTCCTTTACTTTTAATTTCTTGATAGTCGGAACCCGATACGGTACGGGGATTCACTGCTATGGCGGGGGAGCAAAGATCATCAGAGGGTGTAACCATGCCGACACGTAGGAGCTTCGACCTTAACAATCATATTATTCAGTTAACTATCGTCGACGTAATTAAGGGTTTAAAGAATAGACAAGTTTTGTACTTTATAAAAAGGGTTCTGGTTTCAGTTCCAGTACTGGAAACCGAATCATTTTTATTTCGAAAGTCTATTCATATTTCTATTGGGGATACGGACTTACTTGCAAAGCAAAATTTAACGTCCTCGTATTTTAAAATGATTATTATCAGTTATTATACATTACCTTCTTTCGAGAAATTGACGAGCAAAATCACTCGAGTCCTTGGATTCACCGAGGTAGCATTTTACATAATCCTTCACTTCATAAGGAGACTCGATGTCTTTCAGAAACCCGACGAAAGTAGGTACTGTATCATCAAAATAAAATAAATATATATAGTCCAATTCATGGTACAAATGCATCGAATATATCTAGTCGGATTATAAACTCTATCACAACCTTATTATTTTTAATTTTTCAATACAGCCCAGATATATTTCGACTAATTTTGAAAATACAATGTTCGCGCTTACCGAAAACAAAAAAGGAAATTTATTATTATACATTTTCAGAGATGGATTGGTCGTAAAAGGAAGGTAGAGTCGCGATTATCGCATTGCCCCGCTGTGGTTACGCGCCAACAGAAATTTTCAATATTCTGCAATAATTGAAAATAATACTAAGGTGTTTGTTTATCGTACTATCAAACCGTACACTGAAGATTTAAGCTTGGAAGATCGTAAGAAAAGCAGCTAACCTTGCACAGTTAGGACACCAGTGGTAATCAAAGCAGTGAAGGCGCGAATCCAACGAAATCTCGTATGTAAGTAGCAAATCTTAGCTGTTCAGACGGGGCTAAGCAGAATCACGATCAAGAGGGTATTAAATGGAAACTTGGGACTACGAAGTTATCATAAAAGAAGACAGATATTATTTAAACGAGAGGTTGAAAAATAATATACTTAGAAAGAGACTGGGCTTTGTTACGGCGGTACGCGGGAAAAATACCGCGATATTTTGTTTTCGGACGAAGACATTATTAACAAAGAATGTTATAACAAATAAAATTATGAAGCGTTTGTCCCACAGCAGTAAAAAAGCGAAAGGACGTATTCCGAGGACCTAGCAATGGCATTATCCATCGTTATTCATGGGTGGGTTGGATACTCATATTCGGGCTTAACTGGGGTATTTTTCCGTAAAAAAGGTGTGAAAACCAGTTCTGTTGTATACCAAAATACCATTCTAACAAAATAGTGGAAACCATTTCTCAAACAATATTCGAAAACCGGCACTGGATATTCCAGCAGGATTCTGTGCCAGCTCCTAAGCCACGAAGCACACAAAACTGGCAGCTCACCCTTGTAATTTACTTCATCGGACATGAACGCTGGCTCTCTTCCGGTCCAGATTTAGACACTGGATTATAAGATATGGCAACATTTGGACGAAAAAGTCGACGCTAAACCTCATCAGAATGTAGTCTCTTCGAATATATCTGGTTAAAGCAGTGGCAGAAATGGACATGAATATGGTATGTGCTACGATCAATAAATGGCCACGTCGATTAAAGGCATTTGGTATCAAGATGAGGAACTGTATTTTGAATAATGTAAATAAAATTGTATTGCACATTTAATTACCTTTCATTTTATAAATAAATAAAGAAAGAAAGAAAATATGTTTATTGCAGCAAATACACGGACAGTATGATATTACAAAAACAGAATAACAAAGATGTAAACATAGAAAAAAATAAAGAAGTTGAACGTTAAAATCTATTTAAATTATGCCACGGTTTTACTGCAAAGGCGCACAATTCAGCACATGCTGGCTGCCACCTTTACAAGTGACCCCAGCGCTGATTTTCTATTGTGGCCAAGTGGGTTTAAATATATAATAATAATAATAAAATATGATCACAATAACACCATAAATGTGAAGTATATTATGTATAAATGTATGTATGTAATAAGTAGATATTCATATAATAAACAAAGTATTAAATAGGCGAGTTATATAAATTAATGAATAGGTAAAAGAATAAAAAGGTAATGTGATTATATCGCCGAGACATCCGAATTTCGAAACACATCTGGGAGTCGAGTAAAAACATTCTTAATTTATTTTTAAATAGAATTAAACTAGTCGCAGATCTTATAGGCGGTGGTATATTGTTCCAGCACTTACTAGCATTATATCGAAAACTGCCTCTAAAATGCTGCTGTAAAGTGAGGTGGAGTTAATATCTTAGTTAATATAAATTTTACCATCAATCTTGGAGCTCCAGGAGATGAGCTCGTTTGAGCACCAGCTCTCAAATTCTGCAGCAGGAGATGTTTCTTTCTTCGTAGTCGTTATTAAAGTCGGTTTCTTCTTAGTTTTGTTTGCGTCGGTTGTTTTAGCAGGATCCATGGATTTCTCTGGCTTCGGATTTTGGCTTGGTTGAGTATCCCAGAAACCACCTGGTGATTCAACTAAATCTATCACTAGAGGAAACAATCGATATGTAAACAATTACTATGGAGCATAATTTGTCTAGGTAACAAAAATTCGTTTACTTAAAAAACACTTACCTCCATTCTGATTGTTACCCCATGGGATGTGATTATTCGTAGTTGGCACTATGACTTGCGACTCGTCGATAGTAGGAGGACCTTGCAACACCGTGGCTACTGATGTTACAGCTTGTTTACGTGTCTCCGCCTATTCGTACATATATATCATTGTAGTTTATAATTCGAAAAACAATGATTAATAAGTAACTGACGACGATGATGATTTTGAATGATATAAAGAAAGTGGGTGGTTCGGCCTGGCAAAGAAAAGCAAATAATAGGAAAAATTGGAAACAGCTGGACGTGGCCTATGGGTCAAGTGACCCCTGACTCCTAATACAGGAAACCTAATATATTAAACTTATGTCAAAAAAGTATATACATACTTATTTTCAACGATACACGCTATAATAATAATATTTTTTAAACAAATTTTAAATATTTATAATCATCGATAACAAGACTTCGGAAATGCATAAACTACAGTCAGCAGATTCTGGCCTTTAATTTATATCGCAGCCCGATAACAATGTTTGTTATAGATATTGTGCGAGTATATCAAAGACTAATTAAGAATCAATCACTCACGACCTTGTACGGAAAGTATAAGAACGCTGTATTACAATTAAACGTAATCAATAATCTATACATATAATAAGAAAGTAATTCTAACGTGTCGGTACTTTTACAATTTTTGTGAAATAAAGTTGTAGGTGTCTAGGAATAAGTAATAAAATACATTTCAATCATTTTTAGAAATGTTTGTCTGTCTGTTTGTATGAATACGCATCACTGCTAAAGTACTGGGATCATAATAAAACTTAATATAAAGCATATCTTCGAGAGTAACTTAGTCTTTGTTTCATTAAAATCGGTCCACTCTATCAAAAGTTATTGTAATTTGAATGAAGACGCGATAGAAGAGTAGTAGTAACCTATACTAATATTATAAAACTGAAGGGTTTGTTTGGTTGAACGCGCTAATCTCAGGAACTATTGGTCCGATTTGATTTTTTAATTATTTTTTTTCAACGTTAGCTCATTTATCGAGGAAGACTGTAGGCTATATATCGTCACGCTAAAACGAATAGGAGCGGAGCACCAATGAAGACTTTTGAGACCTTCCGCTGCGTGTTAGTGCGTTTAGCGTTAGCCCAAAGTAACAATTCCACACGGACGAAGACGCGGGCAGAAGCTATTCAATAATATGTATGCAACTTTCAATAACAACATCGACATTACTTTCTACAAGAATATACATAAGGCTTACTTTTTTATATTGGTATATATTCGTCATTAAAACAACATACATACATACATAATACAGTATAAAGATAATTTTAATATTTATCGTGGCCAATCAATCAATAATTTATTATACATTTTAAAATTTCCACAAATGTTTAGTCGATACTATAATTGGTAGATTATTATAGTATTGAAATGTTACTGGTGAAGTAACATGAATAAAGGGTACTTCGGTTAGGAGGAGTGAGTGAACGTAAAACCTTCAACTGACCTGAATTTTCACCAAAGTTTGTTGACCCGCCGCATTGTTGGCCGGTTTCTTTTTAGCCCAATTTAAACCAGCCTGCATTTCCTATAGTAAAGTGAACACGAATTACTTATCCACTTATTTTTCATTAAACAACATCCCAATAGACAATTTAGAGGTACGCTAATGTCGGGTAAACTATCTTTTATACCTGTTCCCTAGCCAACGCCGCAGCTTGCTGTTGAGCGATTATGTGCATCATGTGTTGTTGTTCTTTTATTTGCTCTAGCTTCTTCTCTCTCTCTAGGCGTTGTATCTCGGCTAGTGTAATCGCATCCTTGTTTGTCGCTTGCGTAGCTTGGTTGGATACCGCTGACCACGGTGCCTTCTTCATGACCAGTTCAGACACTTGTTTCTGTTGCTGTTGTTCCTAACAAATAAAAAAAAATATCTATAAAATACTAACACAATTTGATTGTTACTTTGAAGAAATTTATAATTTAATAAATTGATATTAATATGCTACTTTCGCCTGGAACTAATCGATGCACCTGTTACACTAATAATAAACAAGTATTGTAATCGAGCCAATGTACTACACATTACTAAAATTGTAATAACCGTATGTATATAAAATCAAACCTGTTGTTTCTTTGATGCTTCAAGCTGTTTTTTCTTTTTATCTTCTGCGGCAGCCAGTTTTTCTTCCTCTTTCCTGTAAAAATACTTGTACCTATTACATTATTGTACTTGATTGTATCTCATGTATAGGGCTTTATTAATAGTGTATACAAACTTTTTACGTTCTATCTCTTCAGCTGCCTTGAGGTCCTCAGCTTTCTTTTTGTTGTCCTTATTAACGTTCTTTTCAGAACCTTTTACCATTGTAAAACCGTCCTTTACCAACTCCTAAAAAGTGAATATTATTGTAAGTGAAAAAAATATTTGGAATCGCGAAAGAGAAAGCTAATTATATTACCTTCTTTTCCTTTTCCAAGTCTTTCTTATTGCCTTTCTCTTCTTTTTTAGATTTAGACGGTGAAGGCTCTGCAGATCGCTTCTGAAAAAATTCGAGTACGGTTTATTTTTCAATTAAAAAAATCCAACAAACAATATAAAGACAAGAGTACCATTTTACAATTAGGAAATCAAGACTAAAGATTGCCACTAACCTCTTTTTCAGTTTCTTCTTTCTCCTTTTCTTTTACTTTAATTTCTGGCAGTTCTTCCTTTTTTTCTTCTTTAATTTTTTTTGTCTTATCATTTTTAACCTTTTCGGCCTTTTTGGTGACCTTTTCGCCTTCATTTTTTGCTTGTTTGAGTGTTTTATTATCCGACGATTTTGTTACAGTGGCTGGTTTAGTCACAGCCGTCTCTGTGATATTAGGGTCTGATTTGACGGTTGCCTCGATTGGCTAGAAATATATAAATGTAGGTCAGCGTAATATTTCATGATTTCAGCGATATATTTCGGGTGTTTATGATATAAAATCGTTTATTTTTACCTGCTCAACGGTCTCAACAAGTTCGCTTAGCGGTGGCGGAGGCGGAATAGAAGTAAGAGTTTCCTTTTGAATAAACTTTTGAAGTTCATCGAGATTTGGTGTTACACTTGCCGTTGTATTGAAGTTATCATTAGACTTGTTCGCAATAGACGTTTCAGAGCACTGTTGGTCAATAGTCATGAAAGATAACGTTTGTGGTGTAGATATATTTTGAGAAGCCCTCAATTGTGCCAAAATCTGATCTTCGGTTTTCATCTCCTTATGTATATCATCAGGAAGCATGGTATTTGATGAGATGGCGGATGGCTGAAATTAGCGTGTCTATTAGCTTACCATAAACATAAAACTAAATGTTTGTCTGCATTTTGTTTTAAGTCATTAGAAAGATATAGCTGAATTTCATAAATATAATGGAACTCCTAACATCATTACATAGTATAAAACAAAGTCCTCTACCGCGTCTGTCTGTCTGTCTGTTGGCGATAAACTCAAAAACTACTGAACGGATTTTCATGCGGTTTTTCACCAGTAGATAAAGTGATTCATGAGGAAGGTTTTGGTATATAATTTGTCAAGAATTTTTTTTATAATCAAGGCGGGACAACGTCTGCCGGGCCGGCTAGTATATAATATTATAGTATATTATTATTGCATACAAATATATTTATAATATATGTCTTATAAAGTCAAAGAAAAGAACACAGAATTTTATGTTTAATGGTCGATTTTTATTGGTTTTAGTTCACCCAAAGATAATAGTAACTTATTCACTATGAATATCTATGGACACAAATATAATCGATTCGTTTTAATTATATATATGTATGTATATCCTATCTCGCCAGGTTAGACTTTATACGACTCATATTTACCCGCTTCTTCATCCTATATGATATAAGAATAAAATACCGGTTCTTTCTGCATTGCAAATACTTTTTAATAAAGGTTACACGAACAGGAACATTATTTAGTAAATTAACACTCGTAGAAGACTGTTAGAAAAAACGACACAGAAATATGCACACATAATATTAAGCTATTTATAAATAAAAGCAAACTCCTTTAGTAAATAAAATAAATTAATTAACTAATACTTTAAAATGAAGTATTATAGATATTTTATAGATATACCGTTATTTTTTATTGTCAATAAAAGAATATAATAAAAGAAAATATGCAAGAGCTTCCTGCTAAATATCAAATTATGTATAAAAAATAAAAATATATGTTTTATGTACCCATTGATTTCATACCAATATAATATAATAATTTCATATAAAAGTAGAAAAAGAAGGTAAAAGCTATGGATGAATTGTGTGAAAAATGATATTTGTGGTAAAGGTGTGAATACTGAGATGACATCTGATAGGCGAGAGTGGAAAAGGAAGACATGTTGTGCCGACCGTACTTAGGTGGGATAAGGGTAAGATGGCGATCATTTCACACCAATACACAATCAATACAATTTAATAATAAACTGATAAACAAAAATATAACTATGTTCAAAAGAATCCAAACGTAAATATGTGTTGATACTGTTTTTATTAAATTAATCATGGGTAAATAAAATATAATAAGAGATGCAAGCAATAAGTTACACAAAATCACAAGCAGCAAGCATTAAAAAAAGAAGAACGACGATCGATCAACATACCCAACAATGTTTTGTTTGTTTTTTTCGAACTGACTACGCTATTGACCTAGCAAGGTCTTAACAACTTCACCGGACTACTAAGGCGAGCGCTTAAGGCACTCAGCCGATTTTATTTGACAACGAGCTCAAGGGTGCACGGCACACCTCGGCTTGGACTGTTGCCTGATACATGCAATTCGCGACCTATCTGAGCTAACCTAAGCTAAGCTAACTATTCATACATATATGAGTTGTTGAAACATATATGTGTACTAGGCATACATACCTCAACAACTCTTATATATATTTCGTATCGAATACCGAACAATGCCGATATATTTATATTCATATAATTAGTCACCTTCAAGGGATCGTTTTACGCAAATAATAATAATAAATTCTACTTATGCACTAAGAGATAATGTGGCTTTGTGTTAGTAGATGCATTTTCAGAATCGGATTAGTAGTTACGGAGATTGCCCCCCTCCCAATAAACGTGCAAAGTTCATCCACTATATAAATTTTAATATAAATATATTATGCAAGTTGTACTATGCAATTAAAGGGTGCTAGAATCTGTTTTTGAATATGATTTTTAAATCCTTAATTTTATATTTTTACGAATTTGTATTATGTAGCGAATCGCCTCAGTTTTGCTTGAATAAACAATGTATTAATATGAAGTCGTAAGTGCCTAAACGATTTAAATCCATTTTTTGGCGCTTTCATGAAAGTCAAGAAACTGCGTAAGAATATTCATAAACACAACTTTTTTTTTTGTTAAGTGTAAATAAAAAATGTAATACGTTCTAATACATCCATTTGTATAAACATGCTGTAAAGGGCAATTTTGATCTATATTAAATGCCTCACCGTAGCCAAAGGATTGAATAGGATAAGGGTTAATTCTACATTTGTCAGAATATGCAGTATAAACGGAGACTAAACCTTTTTTTTTATATTATAGAAGACAAACGGACAGGTGAGTCACCTGATGTTAAGTGATTACCACCGTCCATAGACACTTGCAACACCAGGGGATTCGCAAGTGCGTTGCCAATCTGTCTTGGGGGAGAGGGGGAGTAAGGGAAGGGGGAAGGGGAGGGGAAGTGGTCTTCCGGCGCTCTCACTGACCGAACAAAACGCAATAATGCAAGCACTGTATTTCACGTCGGTGTTTCTGTGTGTCGGGTGGTACTATCCCGGGCGAGCCGGCCCATTCATGCTGAAGCCATAAATAGCTTCAGCGTAGCTCTACCACCGTTTCATTACATAGTATAAAACAAAGTCCCCTACCGCGTCTGTCTGTCTGTCTGTTCGCGATAAACTCAAAAACTACCGAACGGATTTTCATGCGGTTTTCACCGGTGGATAGAGTGATTAATGAGGAACGTTTTCGTATATAATTTGTCAAGGATTTTTTCATAATCAGGGCGGGACAACGTCTGCCGGGCCCGCTAGTAGTTTATAAGATACAGCAAAATAATATACTGTAGAATTGCACAAGATTCGAAGCGTCAAGCCATCGACAGATCGAGATGGAGAAGCATCGTGTCTGCCTTCTGCCCCGACAGTTTGGAGACATAGGATCCCAAGAGAGAGAGAGAGAGAATTGCACAACGTAAAAACGCTAACAGATGTCTGCGACGGTATATGTCTATTTCCTAAGAATGGATAACCCACAACTATTTGATTCTTTAAGTATGTATGATTAAAAAATATTTCTTTATTTGCGAAGTAACTTTAACCGTTGACGCTATTATTAAACGTTATTTGATTAAATATTTTAGTTGCATTCAGCATTCAATGTGAATCAAAACTGCCTTTTATAGATATGCCATTTCAATGAATATCTTAGAAGGTATCAGTTTTAAAATGAACGCGCAACAAAAACGTTGTTCGTGTAAGTTTCTATGATTTTGATTAAGTGATGATATAAAAGAACAAAAAAAATGAATTTAAATTGTGAACAGCTCATGACATTGGTACAAACAACCAATGCGAAGTCGGGGCGGGTTGGTATTATTCTATATTGTCCTAACAATTAACGGTAGCCATAATTATAACCTATGTTTTCCTTCGTCTTTAAACAAGATGTCTTTATGTGTATTCATTACATTTAATTATTTATGTTTGATAGCTTTATAATAAAACCTGTATAAAAACAATTACAGGTCATCCGTTGTTAGCGCATCACGCAAAAACTATTGCATAGATTTCGACCATTTTTTTTTGTTTGAGTTTTAAACATCTAACCTAAAGAAAAATAAACCACGCAAACGAAGTTCTGAGTAGCACTTCGCGATTTAATAAAATTGAATATCTCAGCAATCATGCGAAGTACATATTTCATGAGTACCGACGAACTCTTCACTTATCTTTACTCCGAGTTTGCAGTTTTCATAACTATGGATAGACTTCCAAAAAATTTGAGATGTGGCTATTTCAATATCTTCACGACATGAGACGTACATAAAGAGGAGCCCATGTACATATTTATACATACTTGCAAACAAAGAAGTAAAAATAAGAAATCTGTAAATGTTAGTTATTACAGAGAAAATACTCTAGGGGATTTAGAATCGCTGACAGAGAACGAACGATTCAGTGTTTTTTTCTATTAATATCTGTCTGTCGGTTCGTTTGTATGTGTAACATGGATGGACTACTCAAACGATATTGATGAAATTGTGTATAGTATCATAATGGTTTATACACTGTGGTAACATACAGATTAAATTATTTTCATATATGTATATTTACATATACGTAAAAAAAAACAAAGAACTGTACATAACTGTGGACGAACATATATTGTGGACTAGCTGTGCCCCCGACTCCGTCCGCGTGGAATCTAATGTAAAAAGCAGTGACTAATAAAATCATCTGCATATTTTTTTTTCGAACTGACTACGCTACTTACCTAGCAAGGTCTTAACAGCTTCACCGGACTACTAAGGCGAGCACTTAAGGCACTCGGCCGATTTTATTTGACAACTAGCTCAAGGGTGCACGGCACACCTCGGCTTGGGCTGTTGCCTGATACATGCAATTCGCGACCTATCTGAGCTAACCTAACTATTCATACATATATGAGTTGTTGAAACATATATGTGTACCAAAAATACATACCTCAACAAGTCATATATATTTCGTATCGGATTATTTTCTAAACTATTTCAGTTTGATAAGGGGAAAAAAACCTTTCCACTTTCATGTGTAAGCGTGTATGCGTGCACGTTTGTGGAGGTGATATGTGTAATGTTGTCGCAATGATGTAACATTTTGTTTCACCGTATCCCGCCATCAGCGCACTCAAGGGTCCCACGCCGAGGGAACGGACCTAGACTTGAGCCGCTGCCTAGGGGGGCCTGATCTGGTAATCTGAATGTATTAAGTCCCTTTACTTATCTACATTTCTCTCGTGATTAAGTCGTGTCGTACAATTACAATGATTTTAATAGAATTAACTGATTTTAATGAAACCAAGACTAAATGTTACTCAAGGATATGTTTTATAATTTTCTTGGTGAGGATTTATCATGAATGCAGTACTTTAGCAGTGATGCGTGTTCAAAGAAACAGATATTTTTAAAAATGATTGAAATGTATTTTATTACTTAATGCCAAGACACCTGCAACAATTACACAAAAATATAAAAAAGTACAGACACGTGAGATTTACATTCTTATTATATGTATAGATGAATCGAATTAAAATTTTCGGTATTTAATACACCAGAAATAATATAAACCACATTTGCAAGGAACCATAGGTAAAACATTTATATTTTTATGTACTTTAATCCGACTTTAATGAATTTTATTTTATGCCATTCAAAATGTTATAGGACCAGAAACGGTTTCAAATACATTTAGAAATCATAAAAAATTAAAGAATCAACTTCATATGAAAAAATTTAATTGCACCATCATTGCACTTTTTAACTAACAAATACTTACTTAGAATTGTCATATTATTTCATAAATAATTGTTTTATATTCTTGTCTCTTAACCCTTCCAACCATATCTCTTATATACAACGTCGTCTTCGATTTACATACCTCTTTCATAATTCATAGTTGCTGTACCTATGGGTACGTATATATACGTGCGTAATACATATATTTTAGGATATATTTTATTGTATTACTCTCGATGACATAAATTATTAATATAATAAGAACAGAATAGTTGTAATTAAATGTAGGATTCCAAATTTATCTTACAATATACTGCTTAAACTGTTTTTAAACAAATTTATGAGATACAAATATTCCCCTAAAATATTTAAAAATCTGTTTTTAACTTAAATCCATAATAACCACTTTTGTATAAAAAATAAAGAAGCTTAAATAATATTTACGTAGACTTTTAATCCGTAGAACAGACAACCCTATTTAAAATAAATTATTTCCGTTTTAGCATATTTACTTTATGTAAGTACCTACATTTTACGATTAAGTGATATTAATCTTAATAATTACTGCGATAATAAACACGTGGCAAGTCACAGAAACGACTACTAGTAGTAGAACATAGAATGGGAAGATAAATATTACACACATAACTTGATAACATTCAAGGACAACCGGAGAATCGAAGAAGACTGCTACCTAAACCGAAACGCACAATAGCAGTCTTCTTCGATGTCGCCAAGGCCTTCGATAAGGTCTGGCACGAGGGGCTCGTCCATAAACTATTTCAGTCTCATGTACCCGATAGATAAGTTCATATAATACGACGATTATCTCGCCGATAGGACTTTCCGCTTTAGAGTGGATGGCGAAATGTCTCCGCCCAATCCGATACCTTCAGGTACACCCCAGGGCTCCATTCTCGCGCTCTCGCTCCTCAATCTGTTCATCAGTGACCTAACTCGACGTAAGGGGGTCGAGGTAGGTTGTTATGCTGACGATACAATTATCTACGTTTCCGGCTGGCGGTCGGACTTTCTTAGGAAGCGCATCGAAAAGGCCGTTTGCAAACTTGGTGAATGGTTTTGTCGATAGCGCAAAGAAGTTAATCCTGATAAGAGCACCGCAATATTATTTGATTCCAGGCGGCGCTCTAACAAACTTAAGGCCATCGGGCTATATGGAATCGAAATTCCTTGGACCACCGAGGTCAAATATCTCGGTGTTACATTAGACAGACGCCTCACGTTCGTGTCACATGTCGATAGAGTGCGAAACAAGGCCGCTAAGATCTTGGGTCGCCTGCATCTGTTACTTTGTCATAGGAGTAAGATGTCCCTCAGACACAAGCTCACATTCTGACATATAGCTGTCCCGTTTTCGCGCATATGCCAGAGCGACGCTTTAGTAAGTTGCAGATTCTTCAAAACCGCCTCTTACGTAAAGTTACTGGTGCCCCATGGTATGTCCGGAGAGCCGATCTCCACAGGGACCTGGAGATACCATGTCTGGACGCACGTAAAATAACTAGCTACCAACTACTTTCAAAATGCCGCGAATTACCCTAATCCGTTAGTGGTATCCGCCGCAAATTATAAGGCCGTACTGAACGCCTCGTATTACAAAAGATGTCCGCGAAATATTTTGACCGATCCTCCCGATGATATAAGGACAGTGAACGGTCAGTACCAGCCTTAAAACAAAGCGTGTTCACGCCCACGCCCGCGTAACCACAGATCACGCCGCCGTGATCTGGGGGTAAATTTCGCTTCCTCACACACTACACCACTACACTACTACACCTCACAGACTAGGCCTCCCTCGGCTGTGGCTCAAGCATAGGTCCGTTCCCTCGGCGTGAAGCCCTAAATACGTTGCTCGCGCGATACAGTGACACAAAATCTTACATCACTGCAACAACATTATACATATCATCTCCACACACGTGCATGCACACACGCTTATATATGCAAGTGGAAGGGTTTTATTCTTTTCCCTTATCGAACTGAAGTAGTTTAAAAAACTTATCCGACACAAAATACATATAAGAGTTATTGACGTATGTATGCTTGGTGTACATATATATTTCAATAACTCATATAAGTATGAATATGTAGCTTAGCTTAGGTCAGCTCAGTTTTGCATGCAGCGAATTGCATGAATCTGGCAACAACCCAAGCCGAGGTGTGCTAGTTGAACTAGTTATCAAAATAAAATCGGCTGAGTGCCTTAAGCGCTCGCCTTAGTAGTTCGGTGAAGCTGTTAAGGCATTGCCAGACCAATAGCGTAGTCAGTTCGAACAAAAAAAAATCAAGGACAACCCATTTATCATCTGGATATAACTTGGCCTAAAGTCTCGTCGTATGATTTTAGTTATGTAAATTAGCATATGTTGCTTATCTAACTACTAAGAGTCAAAAGCAGTTTCAGCCAAATTGTCAAATCGGGTGGGGTACAACGTGTTATGAAAAAAAAAACAGGAAAGAAAACATTGTAGAGCAGGATAACATGTTAGGATCTTATTATCGTTGGTTTCAGTCTCCTCAGGTTAGCCGATTAGCTCGTTGATGTACTAATTTTATGTGTCCTGTTTTAAGTTATACTTCTTTCAGTGAATTTGTAACTTACAATGAAGTTATCGCATTTTTTTCTGTTACTCTACAATCTATATCCTTTCCAGGAAAATAAACAGTAGGTTGGTCCTAGTTTTAATTACGTTTTTCCTTTTTAATCTACGAGTTTTTTATAGGAGAAGTCACGCTGAAGCTATTAATTTTTTGAATGATTGGTTGGTTTTAGCATGAATGGGTCAGCTCGCTCGGGATAGTAATACCCTCCCACAGAAACACCGACGTGAAGTAACAGTGCTCTTGCATTGTTGTGTTTCGTTCGGTCAGTGAAAGCGCCGGAGGCCTAACTCCCTTCTCTTCCCCTCCCCCGAACATAGGATGACAACGCACTTGCGACTCCTCTGGTGTTGCTAGTATCTATGGACGGCGGTGATCACTTAACATCAGGTGACCCACAAGTTCGTTTGCCTCCTATGATATAAAAAAAAATTGTTTAATTATCTACCATAAAGTCTCTCGACAAGCTATTTGGGTGGTTTTTATCCTTTCGAATATATTTTTCTATTCCAAGATTCCCTTATGGCCTAACAAACCAAGGAGCATCGGTTATTGACTAGAAGTTTGATTACTATTTTATTTTGATTTTTTTACAGAGTTTCGACGTTGAAGTAAGAGACCGTCCACCATAATTGAATCCCATAATTCCAAATAGAGTTTTAAAATTATTGTTTTGTACATAAGTTTACTGCCCAGTGATAGTTATATCCAGCGGTCAATTAACCAAAAGAATGTCCTCATTTATAAACCTACTTTTTAGCGTTTGGTTATTCGTTATATTCAGGTGTGTCGCTTATCCAGATGTAAACCTAGATATCTTACATGGTTGACATGTGGGACTTCTACGTTTTTAAGCTTCATCGATGGACTACCTTTATCCTAAAGATATCAACGTTGATCTGGATTTGTTGGTCTTAACTCTCCATTTTTAAAGTAGTTAAAATTTAAGTCCCTTTTTCAGAATTTTAATCCCATTGATGTATTCGGGAATGGATGAATACTGAAAACGTATTACTTTTCTCTAGTCTCTGCGTGCCTAATTGTTCTCTGTGTTTTCTAAATTGATATGGGTTTTCCTTGTTACTTTCCGTAGGGAATAATGTGTAGCTGTAAATTCATCGCTACTTTCAAGATATGCGTATATACCTAAATTGCGATTATGTTCAAGAATGTGCTTAAGTTCCTTTTTTTTCTTTATAGTTTAAGTTATTTTTAGGCCTGTGAATTTTTGCCATAGTTTCTATAGTTTACGAATGCTTTATTAATTTTATCAGGAATATTAGACGTTATCAGTAGTTGGTATCAAGATTTGTACTCATTTATTGGAAACACAACTCCATGCGGTAATTCAAATATTGGTATTAAAAAATTCAACAGCATGATATTATTTTCTTTTTGAAGTTGAATAAGTACAAGTAAACTCTTTATGTATCCTTGTTTCACAAAGGAAATGTATTCTTGACCTCAGCTTTTTTATTTCTACTAAGTCAGGAGAGTGATTCAATTTATGTTGTACCAACTACAATACGGTATGAAGTTTTTCCTTGGTAATACAAAAGTAATTAACATCTGATATTATTTCTTCATCAGAGATCCAGTACGTTCTATTGAGATCAAATTCATAGTCCTTGTCTGCATACATTTGAGAATTTTACGTCTCCTATGCAGAATGAGTCTGGGTACCCCAAAGATTTATTTATGGTATTGTAGTCGCCTGAATCGCATGCAGCTAGGAGACAAGTTCCTATTTCCTAATTTTGAAGAACTACTAACTACTCCTTTTGATGATGTGTTTCGGCAGGCACTAAAGCGCGTATACTATAATATTGCTTATCGTACCGCATATTAACCACATTGAACGACCGAATGAAATCCTCAGAACATGATTATAACTGATACTGCTTAATGTTGATTCTGAAAAAGAAGTTTGAGGAATTTTTTTTAACTCCTTTGAGTAGTTAGACAAGTTGTTAACATTCCTTACACACCGTTTTAATGCAGTGAATGTAATGCCATTTTTCATATGAGTTTTACTAATATTTGAGTCATTGTTATAATTTAGTTCATTAGCATTTGTAAGGATTCTTTGAAGGTACGATTACCAAGGTTGTCAGACATACCCCGTGTTATTACAAAAAAGTTAAATACGTATTGAATACTTGCTTTATAAAAGTTTGGGTACTTACGTATTAAATGCACCGCGCTCATCGACCGCTGCGCGACAAGCTCGTGTTATCCTTTTTCGCAAGTCTAACCTAACCTAACCAAACAGAGATAAAAGAGCAAGATGTCGAACGTTCGGCGAGCGCGGTGCATTTAATACGTATGTACCCAAACTTTTATAAAGCAAGTATTTAATACGTTATTTAACTCTTTTGTAATAACACCGATAGTGTTCGATGTTTATATTAAACGTTATCATGGTGTGGATGTTTGATGTGGATCATGGTTTTGTGTTTTTCTTAGTTATTAAATTTTGTTTAATTTAGGCTTTAAGCGGACATTACACTCTCCGGTATAATACACGACGAAGTTACTTGAAACGAAAGTATTGTAGAGGGAAACTCATGGTGTCTCGGAAGCATTCGTCTGCACTTCACGTTATGCTTTGTGCGTTATTAGTTACTTCACGTTATGCTTTGTGCGTTATTAGTTCCTCTAACAGTATTTTACTAAGTCTTAAGCCCAATGTCTGTGGGTGGGCTTGCGCTTATGATACTACGGGATTAAATACATGATAAGGTTGCGAGTTATTAATTAATATTGTACTTGAATAGTAAAATATGTTCCGTGAATAAAACAACGTTGACAATGACGTATTTTTAATACCTATGTCCACAGTCTATTTTTTGATAAATAATTTATTTTAAACATAAAAGGTGTTATTACAAAAAAATTAAATACGTATTGAATACTTGCTTTAAAAAGGTTTCGAATTAAATGCACCGCGGTCGCTGAATATTCGCCATCTTGCTCTTTTGTCTCGCTTTGGTTACGTTAGGTTAAACTTGCGAAAAAGGATAACGCGAACTTGTCTCGGGCGATCGCCATGCATTTAATACGAAACCTTTTTAAAGCATGTATTCAACACGTATTTAACTTTTTTGTAATAACGCCGAAATATTTTTGATTGATATTATTCCCTTATTTGTGTATTCCCTTATTTCTTCTCAATTACGCAAGGTATTTTAAAAGTTTTTACTATCGTTTAAAGAATTTCTACGAGCATTTGTTTTTTGAATAACCGACATATATAAAACAAACAAAAATCAATGTATTGAAATGTAGTCGAAATATAGTTTTGGACGAGAAAAGTTACCCATGTCTATCTTTTGAGGGGAACAAGCGTACAGGAACCATTTTATCTTCGAGATATTATTAGTAAACATATTATTTGCGGCATTATATTGAGTAATATAGTATTAATCCATACCCGATTTAATACTTTTCGTTACGTTGAACATTGAATGTAGATCAAAATTGCTATTTACATTAAGCATTTCGATTAATATCTCAAAAGATATCACTTTAAAATTACATACAACAAAAAAAAATATATATATGAAGATTCTTCTGAGCTTCTATGATAAACTGTAAATATCAACACTGCAAAAATCGATCGTTTAGACACTTTAGTACATTACGCCCATGCGGAGTCGGTGTAAGTTGCTAGTTGTATATAATTTGTATATGTTATTCATTTAGACATTTATACATAACTTTTTAGTTACTTCATTATTAATTTCGTTTAATCGTTACAATTTTCGACTCTTTTCAAAATGATTAAAATTTGTAAAAGCATATTGTTTTACATCCACTTCAAAGAAGTGCAACTTCTCACGTGCGTTTGCACTCTTTTTATTATAATAATAGTAACTAGAATAAAATTTGTAGCTACATACATTCCTAAGTAAAGTTTAAATAAGATGGATGTGAAACGCATTTAGTGTCAAATATACAAAGCTCATAAAAGCTTAGCTTCGTTTAAAGGTGCAGGTTCTGATGAAACTGCAGCTGTATTCACGAAATACGCACAAAATCTTTCTCTTAACCATTAAATATGATATTTAATAAGATCATAGTCATGTGTAATCACCACAATATCAAAGCAAGTCTTAACAGTGCCAATACTCCATACTGGAAAAGCAAACGTTACAGAGAATTATATCATTATCCATGGCTGTATTTTTTAGTAAGCCGTTTGACACCCCTTTATAGCCTATTTTCTGGCTCATCATACCAATAATTACTGAGTAACAACAACGATTTATGAAATCCAGATCTATGTTAATCAGATCTCCTCTTTATCAGGGCGATCTAATGAATCCAGTGAGTAATCAAAGAATCCTGATGGACGTTATATATACAGATTACTCGAAAGCATTCGATTCAGTGGACCACAATCTACCTTTACATAAATTGTCGTCTCTAGATATTTTTGGTAATTTACTAAAACGGTTTGAATAACAATTAATGTTTTTAAATGTATTTAATTTGTAATAATTCTATATTAGTTACAAATGGTCTTTCAACATTCTCATTCGCTATCAATTCGGGAGTTCCTTAAGGTTCTCACCTAGGTCAAATCTAGTTAAATACAGGGTTATTGGTAATTCGACGTATTCTCGTTAGAAAGTGATAGGAGTAACTGTTTGTGATAATTTTAACCCCTATATAAATTATGCAGAAGTGAACCGCGTTCGAGTTATTATGTTTTTTAACCTTTTTCAAGTCGAAAAACAACATAAAAAATTTATTTAAAAAAAGTTTAAAATTAAATGTCATTTTTTCTTCTAATATATAAAGCAGATTAAACACTGGTTTTAATTTTAATTTGTCGATACTAAAAAAACAATTATTGGTCCAAATTTTAAAATGCGAGATGAAAACGATATTATTTCAATATTTTTTCATGATATCTTTCCACTAAAATGCCTTAAAAACAAAAAAGACGTTATGAAACTTGGCTTGCATATTATTTTAAAAAGATAACCGTTTTCTTAGCTCTTGAATTATTCCTATATCAAGCACTTTTAAGCTAAACTTTCTTATAATATCAAGGTAACCACATTACATATCCTGACCAAATTACTAGAACTTATATTTTAATTTAACTTGTTTAATGGAATGATACTTTCCAAAAATTCAAATTTAACGTTTCTATTATGCTTCCTAGGTTTAATAAAATACGTTTCATTTTACATCCCTTATACATACGCATCCCACACACATTCATACACCAATATAGGTTTATACTTTCATGTCAACAAAAATTTAGGTCATATAATATATAACATAAAACGCATGTACTTAAATAAAAGAAATATATTTAAAACAGCGGCAAGACTATTCCTAAATTAGACTAGTTTTAAAATAGGTTTTTGTTTTTATTCTTTTTCTATTATTACAAGTTTCTCATATTATTGTTACTTATGTTAAATTTAGGTTTACTTTTTGTTATTTTAAATGTAGATATATCATTACATTTAATTAACCGTCGGAGCATGTGATCAATTTTATATTATCTTAAGTATGACAGAATTGCAATTTAATTATAAAATTGTTTTGTCTTTATGGTATAATGAACTTATGCACTCTGGGCAAAAACCAGAAGAAATAGGATCGTATTTTTTTAAGCTATTGCATAGCTTCTATCGCGGGCCTTGAGCGTGGGGACCGAATCCAGAAATTCCGTAACGAAAAAAAACCTAACACACCCCACTCCGACCGGCACAGCGGTGATACTTTTTAGTTTTTCCATCTATCGATAAATACCAGAACTTTTAATGACTTTTTGAAATATCACGCTTGTCTCTTTAGTTCAGCAACCCGCGTTTAGGTGGCATTGGTTGTATTGGAAAACTACCGTAATCAGCTGTTTGTGAGAAAGTATATAGGTGTATTTATCATCTATGTACAACAGTGAATATCTGTACTCGTATAATTTGTGTACAAAGTGTTTTAAATATGAATAAACAAAGTGCATTTATTAATGAAGAAAGTCACGAAAAAATAGTGAAAGAAAATGAGTTAGTACTCTATATACATTCATTTTATTATTATTATCACAAATGCAGTATTATTTTTTGAAATAAAAAGAAAAAAATTAATTAATTTTTTTAATTATTTTTTTTTAAATACTGCATTAATAAAATAAATAAATAATTATAATTGCATAAGTTGATAAAAAATGCTATGCAATAGCTTTACCGCGGCAGTCTCCGAGTGCCACACGTCTTTTTTTTCTTTTTTGTTATTGATAAAACGGTTCATGTTCTTTGATTTAGATGAAAATTATAAGATTTGTGCATACGTATTTTTTAATAATTCAGTAAAAAATCACGGAGTCGATTCTCATAATATGGACGCTGAAACTGTATTACGCTCTGTTGCTTCATCGTAAGGTCTAGCTCAAATAGAGCTAAATAAATAACATTGCCAAATATGTCATGTATGTATAAAGAAAATTGTAACCCGTCGAACATTCAACCAACAACTAACACACTACACGGCATATATTAAAAAGCAACTGTAAACAAAAATAAGACGCGGGACTGTTTTATCCCTTTTTATATATAACACATCTGAACTAAATATTCCACTCCCACTAATATATCCATGAGATTCCTTTTGAAGTACGTTGTCGAACATATCAACATAGTAGACGCTATCTGGTTTCGTAATACGAACTGGTGCTATAATACCGCGATATACCTATTTTTACGACAAATTTTCTATTTTAAAACGCATACATCTCGAAAAGTCACCGAAACAATATCAACTGACCACGATTTTTTTTTTCGAATTGACTACGCCACCATCATAATACGAAAGTGGACTCAATCAAAAAGGACTTAAAAAAAAGTTCAACATAACTCTTAATGTCTTTAATTGAAACAAAACTACTTTAACCCTAAGAAATTATTAAGAAAACCTAATATCTCTCCATATCTACCAATTACAAGATACATAAAATAGTATTTGGTTTTTAGCTATGGGAGAACTAACATATATCACATAAATATCAAATTAGAAAGACAAGTGAAGGATTACCATTATCGCTTATATTAAACACCTTTATTTTAAAGAGATTAAATAATTGTGATCATTGATTAAATAGTGATCATTCAAAGTTAGTAATATAGATTAACAATCCAAAATAGTTGAAACATTTTAAATGTTTCAAAAATTAAATTGCCAAGGAGAAATATACGACAAAAGACACGTTTATTTTCCGCCGAAGTATGTTTTAATAACATGTTACAGCACAAAATTATGGTTCTAACAAAAATAATAATAAAAAGATTTATAATGATCACTATAAAATCAGTAACCGCGTACATATTTAGCACATATATACTTATCTATACTATGTAAAAAGGTAAAGTCGTAAACATCAAGTCGTTAATACTGCAAAAACCTGTTATATTTCAAATTGCCAATATTATTTCTGTCAATAGATATTATCGTAACGTTGTTCATTAAAATAACTACATATTTATTAATAATCCTTTTAGAAGGACAGATACGTTGAAGATTTATTAATTTTTAATTATACATACTCCTTACATTTAATTTTTTTTTGTGATGGATAGTATACAATAGGGATAATTTTTTTGATTGATTTTACAGAAAATAACTTTACAATATAATAGACGTCGTTTGTATAACATAATTAGTACCGTAACCGGTTTTAAGAGATTAATTTATCGATCTACCTGTTTCATATGTCAATTAATCATAATTTGTCAAAATATTAACATGTTTTTACAGTGTACCTTCGATGTTACGTTCTTATCTGTATCTTAATTAGTATTAAGTCATTTTTTTAAATATGACTACAACAAAATGATGAAAATACTTGTATCATTCCCAAAAACGTTAATTCTATTACGCTTAGCATTAGCAATGGTAACATTATTCATTTCGTGAAGTACCGAGAGGACTCTAACGAAACTAAATAGAAAATACATTATTTAATTATTGGACCAAAACTTTGAAACAAATACACCACGAAGAATATTTTAAGATATCCTTACAACAACTGTCGAACTGTAGGGTCGTATAAATATATCTATACATAAACAGAAATAGAAACTGCGTCTAAAATAATAAGACACCATAGAAAATGTGAATATAGAAAAAGAAAAATGTGACAAATTGGAATACCATGGGACTTAATAGTACTCTGAATATTAGACTAACATGAATATTAAGTAGGATTAACATAATTCGTATCTAGATTGTGTTTGTAATTCCCGCACAGAGAACTTTTCTATATCAGTAGATTATTAGGTGAGTGGTATATATGTCACTGGAATAGTATAAGAAACATTGGTTTTTATAATAAAACTACCGACTTACTACAATCCCCATAGGACAAATTTCAAACATCAGACTCTCCACCGTAAATCAAACTTACTTATGTAATACAGTCTTAAAATCAACTTTTCAGTCTTTGAAAGTAATAACAGCCAAATTTTAATAAATTCTTTTAAACTTAACTATAGTCGTAGTAGAAATTATATCGTAAATCTATATTAGTGCACGATAATTAGGAAAATCCAAAGAAAATTACGATTCCTACAAAAATAATTTCGTCCGAATATTAGAAATTATAAACAAAACACTTTTATAATAAAGTTTTTAATAAGAAGTAGTATTAAATAATGCTCTCATTTAAATCACTACTTCTAGTATATAAAACTATTTAAATACCCACTAATCCATAAATGTAATCACAATTCGATACGGTTATTAACCCTTCTTAACCTACTAGAAGTAATATATCTAATGTGGTATAACTTCAGGACACTGTTGATAATTGGAAGAATTCAATACCGACACTTTCAAACACACGCACTAGAAAAAAAAAGTATAGAAAAACCTTAATAAATCAGGCACCTTTACATCACGCGCAAACATAACATAACATACGACTCAATAATAACTAAATAACTAATAAATGTTAATTCCGAAAGTACTTCCAGTAACTTAGCATATTCATTATTTTCTTATCTGGGAATTATTATTATAATATTCATTCAGTATTGCAATATAAAGTAAATTTACCTGAATAAGTAAAAATGATTACTATCAAGGTATGATTGTCATATTTGTTTAACGGTTATAAATTTTTTTGCAAAACAACTTCAAAATCAACATAAATAGAAGATTTTATAAAAATATAAATAAACAAATAATTGCTCAAAAATTATATCCAATCTACGTAATAACGTGTAGCCACGTATAAAAAAGAAATGTATAAACAAAATATAATCTAACCTAAAAATGACAATAAAGAAATATTTTCAATGTCCCCATACCAATATTACGACAGAGTTTTCATGATTTCTTTATTTCACAAATATATTTTTGAATGAGGCAATATTATCTTGAAAATATTGAGAGATCCGCTACGGCTGTTGTTGGTAACCATTTGTTTACCGATCCTAAAATTAGGATATGCGACTACCAAAAAATGGGTTGTAACTGATAAAATATGATATATAGGCAATGCGTTAATAATAACGCTGGTTATTATGCTATTATTTTCTTGAAATAACATCTCTACTAAGAAGATATGAGCAAAGACTGGACAGTGAAACTACAAAAATAAAAAAAAAATTGTACACCAACAAAAAATAGTAGGGAATAACTTTGGAAAAACATAAAAAAAAAGAAACTATTATATCCGTGTCTGTCGCCCTTAGTGATAATTGAACAAAGGTGATCTCTCTTAAACACGGCACAGTTACTATAATTCGATATATTTTTAATATACATTTCGATTTATGCAATCCTAAATTATTCAACACATTTTGCGGTAGCACGTCATATACTTACAAATATTATCCCATGACAAACATAACACCTATCTAAATGTAATACATTCGAATTTTTTACCCAATCCGTTACATAAATTTACGCAATTGCAAACAATTTTCAAATTGAATATTACTTTATATGTGAGGTATTAAATCGACTGATATAGAAATACTATCAATGTCACAATAGTATAACAATCATAGATGTACTTAATTATAGATAGGTATGTACATTTCGTTATTCGTGTGGTACATACATAGATAAACCGAAGATATTTTATAACCTATTATTATACACTTATTTAGTTTGTATTTTCACTTTTTATTTTCAACTTTTATAAGAGAGCATCTTCTTTTCGTTCTCATAATAACTATCTTCTTTATCAGCTTTGATCTTAAATAAAATCCTGAAAATGATATTCATTTAAACATTTTTTCGTTGTCTTGGTAGTTAGGATTACCATTCTTATAGATTACCTCTTGTACTTAATTAAATTCTATACTTTATACACGTATTTGATTTAGTTTCAATGCATTTTTATCATATTAATACTTTATAGTCTTATATTGTTATTTTATTTAAAAAATATATATAAATTGAAAGTAGTAAAAAAATAAACAACGTTTTAAACTAATATAAAAAATGGTAACCCTAATCGAAACACAACAACTTATTTTATATTTTTAGGAATCATGAAAAAATCATTTTAAAAACTGTATAATTAAATAAATCACAAACAAAATCTTATCAGTGGTCAAGTAGATCTTAAAAGAAATGAACTGAAAACTATATTCCTTGCTAAACTGAAAACCATTAGCTATGTACCTTACTGTATATATATATATATATAAACTATATACCAAATATTGAAAACTATATACCTTACAGAAATCTAATACAGAAATAAACCAAACAAAGCAAAATAAAATATAAATCCGGAATGCAAACGAACTGTATCTCATAATTTCCCATATTAGTTAGGCAGTGGTGAACGTTACATTTTTTGTTGCTTATCAACATAATTTAAGGTACGATATTGTTTTGGATATCGTTAACAATTACATAACTGCTAAATGTCAGTCGTATTGGTGCATTAAAATTTAAGGTACCACTACATCTGCGGGCCTATACAGGATATAACATCAACTATGTAGAAAATTGAGTTTGAGGAAAACCACCACAAATCGCAATGGAAGTAAAGTCATCACTTTACATTTTGCCCTAAAGAAACAATAGTTTACTAGTGCCATATTTTTAACAAATAAGGCAGAGGAGGTAATTGAAAACAATCATCGTTCATACCGGCCGAATGAGGCAACTTCCTTGGGCATTGGTAAAAAGGTTGCAAATCGTGAAATCGTATTCAAAGGTGTTCGCTCAAAGAAAGGACAAGTAGCTGAGACAGTTGAAGCATCAACGACAACTTTGAGCGCAACCTCTTTCAACACCTTTGTTCAAAATTCTTACAACAGCATATCCTTCAACATCAAGTAAAGAAATTTGACAGCGACGAATACTGCAAGATTGATCACAAGGTAGTCGCGTTTGTTTTTGGATGGCACGGTGCTTACCACGAAATATAGTGTCAGCACATTGTCGTGTTTCAATATTTAAAAAAATATTAAGATGCATGCATGCCTTACTGGTACTACTGGTATCATGATACCACGAAGTAAATTGTGACTTAGATTATGGCACAAAAAAGCAGTACGGGCAAGAAGTTTCAGGTCTCATTTGCCCAAGGTTATAGCCACATTAAAAAAAAGTAAAGGTAAAGTTTAAATAACACGGGAAAATAGTAAGATACGCTACTAAATAAATTAAAAGATGCCGTTAAATTTTAACATATCTGCTCCTTTTGCACAACCCAAAAGTCGTGTTACGATTGCCGTTTTATACAAATACGGCTTCTAAACACTAAACCATCTTATTAATGATCTATATTTATCACTATTAGATTAATATTTGTTTCGAAAAATTTAAATGGAGTCAAGAAGTATTATTAGGGTATAATGGGAATTTATTACAAAGAAAAAAGAAGATTATTTTACTTTCATTTTCAATCTGCGAACTTTTAATTTCCATTCGATTTCTACATTTTAGTACAGGAAATGTATCAAAAAAATAAAAAGGCAAATAAAGTGTTCATTAAATATTGAACTCATTAGCTTGATATGTCCACTGATTAAAGTGATAGAATATCATCACAGTATTTTATTTCCCTTTTTTACAATATTGGTGAAATTTCTGTTAAAATAAAGGTCCAGCTAATATATTGGAACTTAATATTTTTAGTCCTTACATATGAAATTAGCGTTTTATATGAAAAAGTTAAACGAAAAAAATCAAATCAAAAAAATACTATGAAATAATATATTTAATCGATCGAATTATGTACCATTGTTACATATATCTATTATTATTGTTATGTACCTTTTTTACAGGTAGTTCATTTGCAAAAAAAATGTGGGAGCGAGAATCAATAAAATCTATGAAAGCGGTTTGGACTGCCTCATCGGAATCGATTTATTTTTCTTGCAAAAAATTGTCCAAAATTTTTCCGAATTCTTTTTTTACGTAAGTCCGAATAAAGTACTAATCTGTTGGTGCAAAGTTTGAAAAGTATGGAGAGTGTTGGAGACATTCCAACCGCAGCTCTACTAATTTAGCGGCTGTCTGTCGTTAAGTATGGGTTTGTCCTGAAGAAACAATTGGCTAGAGATTGACCCGTCACGGTTGTTTAATGGGAGCGTTTCCACCATGGTTCGCAATTCTTGACAATTTAGATATACTGTAATTTTCTGGTCATATCTTAGGGAGCTGTAATGTATGAGACCAGCACTGATCTATCAAACACTGACCAGTACCTTTTCAAGTTAATTTTCGCTTGGCCCAGGATTTGGCCAGTTCTCCTGGAAACAACCACAGTGGTGAGCCTTTCCGATTACCATAAGGATCCCATATTTCGTCACATGTAACGATACGATTCAAAATTCCATCGTTATTGCCACAGTTGAGTTATGAAACGCAGCACTCACTCAATACGTGTTTGTTGATGTGCTTCAGTCAATTCATGCCTGTTACTCGAGCTTTTTCCCTTTTCCAATTTGTTTCAAGAGTATTAAGTTTATTTTATCACATACACCAAAGCTTTCCGCTAACTCTGTCGTGATTTGACACTTTTAATTTCTCGCTAATCACTTTTAATTCTTCATTGTCAACTTGGGTGTCCGGTTGTCCAGGTGGTTTGTTCTGTAGGTCAACATTTTCAGAACGAAAACGTTGGAACCAAAAAGTTCCGCGGTTTTTTTTTTGCAGTGGCTTCCCCATACATATCCTTAATCCTTCAAACTGTCTCTGCAGCGCTGATGCCACGATGAAACTCGTACTCGTATATATGTTTTCCATTTTGTGAAAAGAACAATGACAAAGAAAAATCAAATGGTGCGAAAATAAATGAGCAACTAAATTCGCAACACAGATACACAAACCTAAATTTGAAATAAAATGGGATTGGAACTCCTACCAAAATGCCAGATATTTCATAACAAAATGGCCAGTTCTACAAAACGCTAATTTTATATGTAAGGGCCTAATATAAGACTGCACATCGTCGTTCCTACAAAAATATTATGATTTTTTTTTCAATTTATAATTCATTAACTAATCGGTGCTTTGAAATAGCCAATAAATAATTGAGCCAATAGAATAAAAACGGCAATATTTTTCATTACTTATTTTACTTCGATTTTAATGAAAGTCACAAATTTCTTCAAGAAGTATGTTTAATAGGTTCTTGTATATACATTATTATTAAAACAATATTTCTAAATAATGTATTACTAGCAATTACTGTACTGCAAGCATTGTGAATAAAAACAAAGTGTACACCGTTTTTAAAGTGGATATTGCTGTTTTGACTTCTATATGACTTCATTATTCTTACAGACTATTTAACGATCTACGAAAAAGGTCTCAGGATTTTTTCATATATATATTGGATCTAAAGTTGTATAAAGTCAAAGTTGAATTGATTGTCAATTACACAGTTTTTATTTTACTCTGAACGAATTAAAAAAATATATTATTTTTAGAATGAATGTCATTTTCTTAACAGGATATAGTCTCCTGAAGAATCACAAAATATACTTTTATTTTACAAAAACATTTTCATTCCATAAATATTAAATGTAGTAAAAATAAATCCATTATTTTTTCAACAGATAGTTATAGTAATCTATACCTTGGGTTGAATAAGAGTAATAAGTTACAATATATGACGTTAAGGTTCATATCGACAATCGTGTTTATGATCCTAATCTGTTACAGCCTATCACGCGCAATTTTAGGTTCGTCGCTTATTTCGCCGGTAATTTCCATGGCATAGATGCACCACGCTCTGGAAGGTCAATTGTCGAAAATATCGATAGAATCATGGAAATCGTTGAGTGTGACTGTCATCTAAGCACTGTTTGATTCGAATGCACAGAAGTTAAACATTACACACAAAATCATTTGCAACCATCTGAATAAGGTTGAATACACAAGATTCGAGTATGTATGCCACAGGAATTAATGCAAAAAAACTTCGTGGATCAATTTTCTAACTGCGAATCGATGCTGAATCGCAACAAAATCGACCCACGTCTGAAGCGGATGGTGACTGATGATGGAAAGTAGATATTTTACAATAACGACAAGCATAAACAGCCGTGGTAGAATCGCGGTTAATCGGCGCAAATGTTGGCCTAGCCAGGATTGACGGTTAGGCAGGTTGTCTGTGTTTGGTGGGATTGGTTGTGATTTACTATGAACTGCTCCCCTACTCTTGTCTGATTTGCACTGTCAACAATTGGGCTGTCTAAAGGAGATGACTAGCAAGAAACGACCAGAATTGGTGATTATAAAAAGTGTTTTTTTTTCCAGGAGAATCCTTGACACACACAACAGTGACTGGATACAAACTCCGGGAGTTTGGTTGGGAGACTCTCATACGTCCACTTTATAGTTCGGACCTGATACCAAGTGATTACCACTTATTTCTATGTATATATGACGAACGATTTTGCTTGTAAAATCGACTGTCCCAGTTTTTTGCGCCAATGGGGATAAGGGCTTCTATGACGGCCATTATTACTTTCAAACAAGCAACAAGTTATAGTACAAGATGGCACGTATATAATCGGATCGTTTTAATTACGTTAAATAACGCCTTCGACTTCATGCAAAAATAATGGACTTTTTTACTACACCTAACATTTCAAATTTATTCTATTTGTGTTTTTGAATTTATTTTAAAATGTTTGATATTTCAAAATAGTTATATTCTCACAGAAATCGGTTATTAAACAAGACTATGACGAAATAAAAAAATCAAAAATAAAATAAATTCAAAACGCCTTCATTAAAGTTGAAATATTTCAAATTATTTATGTAAAATAAATGTAGTACACGCCCTTAAACTTTTATTAAGTAGACGAAAAATTATCAACCCACCTATCTCTAGCGCTCATATTCTGTTACATGAAGTGTTTCGCTAATCTTTGGGAATGTTTCTTGTTAAGTAGTCACTTATGCAATAGTAGAAATGTTTGAAAACTTTTACTTTGCTTTTTTGTATTAAAAAGTGGTTTTAGATACATCGAATAGATTTTTGAGAATGTTGCGTTAGTACTGTTTGAATTGTCATGGTTATAGTTTAAGTTTTTTGTCTTCCTAGATATTTTTAACTGAGAAATAAAATTTTTAGTAGTGTTCATCAATTTAAAAATAAAACAATTCCGTTAGATACAACTAAAGTAGCTGTAGATCTTGGCGACGAAGGTTATAGCCAACTTTAGATAACTCGTAATCTTGGTATACAGGGGACAACTGTTTGTAGTACTTTCAAAAGCTTTAGAATTACTGAATACCAGGCCACGGTCACCGTCGCTACATTTCAGTCTGGTAAGACCGTTTTATTGTTTTAAATATATTGAGGAATCGAAATATATTTACAAGTCAGGAAATAAGTGAAAGTGAACGTTAAAAAGCAAGTTGTTAGAAGAAAATCAACGTGCTTTTTCCCCAGTCCGAGTACCAGAACCAGAACACCGAAGACCGAGATTTAGATTAACGCAAGAATACTTCAATTGGACTATGGAGCAATGAAATATCGTTATGTTATCAAGCGAAAGTATAAATATTAGTACCCTGTTACAGTAATTCCACTTTCATCCGAAAACAAAACTTCCTTCCATTACTCCCTATTCAAAATTGACATATTTTTGGGCGAATCAAAGTCTTGCTTTTCCGTATTATGGAAACGGTTCTGGTGCTGGAGCCAGTGAACAAGTACGCAGATTTGGTTCCGATAACCTTCTCTTTTCTTATCTTTCTTTCACTTCCACTCATATTCCTATGAGTGATATGAAGTTGGCTATATACTCTACGTCAGCAAGAGCTAAGTTAACTTAGCCTAAACTATTCTAGTTGCATCTAGGGCCATTGTCTACGTACTCACTTAATACAATACATTCACGTAAATCAACGTAACCCCAAATATAACAGAATAGGAGCACTTGTAATGGATGGGCGGCTAATAGAGCTTGTAAGTGTATATAGATTTATATTAGTCTTTTATTACTTTTACAAAATGTACATTTTTTACGTGAATTAAGTTTTAGAATTCACACATAGTAAGCACTTACCTAATTGTGCAAATATCGGCTATGTGTGATTAAACTTTATATTAATTGTGCGATTTAACACACGATTACCGATACAGTTATTATACATTTTGGGGCTAATGAATTACGTAATTAAGCTACGTTGTTGCTGATGAATATATAAAATTGAGTTTATTAGTTTACACTAAGCATTCAACTTAACCGAGTTAAGGAATCATGAAAGTTGTTTGTAAAATATTTTTTTGAAATTATTCAATAAATTAAAACACATAATAACATATATAATTTCTTATGTGCTAAGTAACTCACGGAGAATTTTTAAATATTGTTATTCTTTCTTCCACAACCGACAAACTTTTCACCTCTTCTACTCCGTTTTAAAACGTAATTTATCTATAAGGCGATGTAGATGACTATCTTTCGGATTACTATAACGAGACACACATGAGCACCTTAACCCATGTTAGACTTTCTAATTGCAGGTTCTGAAAGAATACTACCTAATAATATGACATGGAGTTGTGTATTCTGATTGTGTTTCTGTTAATACATAAGTAATATGAATAAATATTCATAATAAAAATAGACTAGTTTAATTGTGCCTTTGCGACATATGACAAAGAAAAACTAAGAGCAACCTATTGAAGAAAAAGAAGGAATAATCGCCGAATTTGTAACGTTACTATCTGCGTAAACAGTTTTGTGGTTCAATACACTCAAATTTCTTCTATACAACCTGCGTAAACAGTTTTGTGGTTCAATACACTCAAATTTCTTCTATACTATAGCCACAAGTGCGTAGTCCTGTTTGAAAATTAAATTTTTTGTCGAGATGATCATGAATCTGACGTCAAAACATTCTTTGCTGGCTGTCAACGAGTTAACGAACGTCGTTATTAATTTTCATGAAATTTTGTCAACGTAAAGTATATATCACTTTGTACCAGATATTTAAAAGGATTGTCTATTATACTTTTAAAACATTTTTTATTATCGACAGATTTTCATTACATTATGTACACGTAAAGTGTATGTCGCTTTGCCTCCGATAGTCAATAGGATTGTCTATTATACTTTTAAAATATACTTATATTATCAATAGATTTCATGACCTTTTTTACACGGCCATTTAACATTCCAAAATTGAGCGCATAAATGTCATGAGTAACAGTTTTAGAAATCATGTAATCATTACATAGTATAAAACAAAGTCCCCTACCGCGTCTGTCTGGCTGTCTGTTCGCGATAAACTTAAAAACTACCGAGCGGATTTTCATGCGGTTTTCACCGGTGGATAGAGTGATTAATGAGGAACGTTTTAGTATATAATTTACCAAGGATTTTTTCATAAGCAGGGCGGGACAGCGTCTGCCGGGCCCGCTAGTGTATGTATAAAATAAAAAGTCAAAAACAATTATTGCTTAAGAAATCCTGTCAAGCCGTAGGCAGATGCTAGTTTTTTTAAAAATAAAACCTTATTTAAAACGATCCGTTGTTTGCGCCTTCATTCATGTTAAAATATTCTTATTATTCAAAGAGAACCACTTATTTCTCTGAATAATATGCGATTCAACACACTTTTTTTATTTTATTACGAATATTCCAGTAATTTTATACCCTATTTCATATAATAGTGAATGATGCCTGACTACTTTATATATATATACACACATATATCATAAAGACTACGAATACCTGGAAATTTGGAATGGGAATCATTCGATTTACATAGGCATCCTATAATTAAAGAGTGTTGTAGTAAATTCGTAATAGAAATGTACAGATTTCAACTGTCGAAGAAACATTAAAAAAATCTCGTAAATTTGATAAATATAGGTAGGTATGTAAAATTGTGGGCTTTTGTTTTTATTGTAATAAATGGTTTACCGTCTTATTTTTTACAATCTCTAGAACGGAAAAATCATGTTCAAAAGAAAGATTTATTACTTAAATTTCCGACGAACTCCGTGATTAATAATGGAATAATTATAATAATCTTAATATTATCCCGCCTAACGAGAGTCAGTATAACATGCTTTCTTCTTCCAATATCCTCTGTCAGCTACCATTTACTCGAAAATTTCCTCACACAAGCCATCAATAACTTCTTCAAACTTTCACTACTCTTGAATCCCTCCATCTTCATAGTTTTTTTTTATATCATAGGAGGCAAACGAACAGGCGGGTGGGTCATCTGATGTTAAGTGATTACACCGGTCATTAACCTAAGTTTACTAGGTGTGTATCCATACTTTTGAAAGTCTTAAAATAAACTTCAACTAAGCTTCTCTTTGTTGTTTTATTCGTATTTGTTATGATATTATTATTTTATATGTTATATGTGACCATGAAGTACATTTAAACTGTAACAAACATTACCATGAAAAATTGTATTATAAAAAAATTCAATCTGCATAGTTTTGATAGTCTATGTCAATTTTCTTCCATTAAGCCAAAATCTATCTTTGCAATAATATTTTAAATTACCTATGCATTATAGTCACCAAGTAGCTCCTACATGATTTTGGACATGAGAACTTTAGGCGCGTTAAGCGGTATTTTTAGCAGGACATAAACTTATGATTTCACGTCAGCGACATATTAGCAAGCATGACTCTATTGCGCTTGCGCGGCTTGTCTCAGCCTGGCAACGCGTTGTATAGCGGCTTATGTACATCTAATATTGATATTTTGTATTGAGATTGTAGAGCCTATCATATGTTTAATTAATTAATAAACTATATAATTAATGTTCTTAATGCCCAATAGATCGGAAAACCAGCCAGCCTAATCATAATAATTTTAATTATGAAATGTAAATATTGTAGTTCATATTATAATTAATGTAAAAATTCAAAAGAGACACAGTTATTTGTTTTTAGTTTTCATTTCTGCCGGCAATCCTTATGATTGCCTCGACTTTTTTTATTTAGCTTACATTACTATATAAAGAGCTAACCTACGACCAGTATTATGTTATTTGTATTACATACTAGTTTCCCGCTCCGTTTTCGCAAGGTTTAAGGTCGTTTAAGGTATAAGGAATAAAATAATGTTGCATAGCTTAAGTTAGTACCGAACCCTAAGGTTACTTCTATCACACACTGAAATGAACCTGTTTTTCTTTTTCTTTTGTATTTATCATTCGTAGTATATCTTTAATTCACAATTTGTCGTAATGAGTAAAAGTCATCCATTACTACTGGAATCTCAAACTAACATAAAATGGTATCTTTATAATCGTTTGACATTTTTATCATATTTTCGACAACATTAAATAAAGCTAAAATCTTTAACGCTAAAATCGGTTAGCCGTCTTAGAATATAATCCCATAAGAAGGAAACAACCAGAGAGAAAAATTGTATAAACGCCTATTTGGGTTTTGCCAATTAACTAATAACCACGTTAGCTCAAAAAAATACCTATATTTTTAACAATACCAAATGATAGGACACTCCATTTTATTTACAATGTATAAAACTAAAATCCTCAGTCGAATAAACATAAAATTTTTATAATACGGCATTATATTGTTGCAATAAGCAATACGACATTCGAAACAAGCATACGTAAAACATAATAAACACGTAACTTAATATTTGGTGGGGCCTTTGAAAAGGATCTCATCTTTTTTAATTAGAATTTATTAAATGTTTTGACGGTTCACTAGCTAATCTAGGAAATGTTACGCTGAATATTCTATTAAATAATTTAAATCACAATATCAAACAAGTGGTTAGGTGGTATGATACGACAATTGTAATCTCGACCGATACGATATGGTGGCACGCTTCACTGTTTCGAGTTCCGGGTTTAGCCTGTATAAAATATTCTGTAAGCAAGCGATGTGGAAAACATCTGTTTCCATCTGAGTTGCAAATCGTCTACATCAATACGTTACAGTGAGTTTTAGTGTGTCACGTTTCGGAATCACCCAGCATATACCAAACTCTGTCGAGGCTTACAAGCCGATGTGGTAGGGAATGCTGACGATGAATCGTACATCTCACGGTAATGTCGTTGCTTTTAAATTACACTGTGATTAACATCAGGTACAGTTATTATGTGGCAGTTACTATGTCATGCTGACATAAAAAAAAACGTAACTAGAACACACTATCCATAGCTGCCATAAAAGTCAACTACTTTCCAAATTTTTCCAATCAAAACCCGACTGGCAAAGAACGTTACCGAAAAGAAATCATTACATAGTATAAAACAAAGTCCCCCACCGCGTCTGTCTGTCTGTCTGTTCGCGATAAATTCAAAAACTACTGTACGGATTTTCATGCGATTTTCACCAGTGGATAAAGTGATTCATGAGGAAGGTTTTGGTATATAATTTGACAAGGATTTTTTGATAGTCAGGGCGGGACAGCGTCTGCCGGGCCTGCTAGTATATGTATATATTTTACTATGATAACATACATAATACGAAATATAGCATGCATACGACATAACTAGATAAAAACAAACTTATTCTTATATATATATGTATATATAAGTATTTGAAATCAACTGTTCGTCCAATAGAGCTAAACCTAAAATGTGCTCATCTGTTTATTTGATTCAGGGTATAACCATATCTTATAACGTATTTTTATTTTCTATTAAAATTATATATTCTGATATTTAACTATTTACCCACCTGTTCTTTGTTATACAAAGACTCGAAAGACTGTGTTTGTGACGTTAAAATATATTAAATATCGTTCATGATTCCTTGCTAATAAATCAAAAAGTATTTACAGGCCAATGTTGCCATTGACATATTTAAAAAATAAAAATAAGTAAAAAATATAAGGTTTTTCAATGTCGTGTCCTTATCTTTATTGGCGAGGTAAAATCAAACTACTTAAGTTTCATATATGAATAAGGTAACGTATGTTCAAATTGTATATATTATATATTAGAGCTAAAACAGAACTTTTCTCTTTTTTGATTATCATGAAAATAATGAGGATGATGAAGTTTATCCTAAAAAAATATTTTATTATTAATAACTGCTCAATTGTGATTTTCTATTTCTATATATATATAAATATATATATTGTTCAATTTAGAATTTTACAACTTGTCAAAGGGTTAGCGTATTAGAACGACCGAATATCCTTCTAGAGTACTGAACAATCAACAAAAAGCCTGCAAAGACGACTAAAATAATTTCGAAGTTTAACTAAGAAAAATCCCATGTGATTTATATGAGAAATAGAAAATTACGATGAGACAGCTATTAATATTTTTATAGCTCGAATATATTTTTATAGTAGATAAAATAAAAACGGTAATGTCTTCTAACTACCCTGATATTGTATGATGTTGTTATTCAAAGGGAATCAATCACACTATCTACATAATTTACTAAGCTTTCGGCAAGCAAAAAAAAATCCTTCCCCGTAGTCAACCAAGTTCATCTTACTCAACTGTCGTGTATCTAATGCTATTTATATATATATATTCGACCAAAATTATGACACAACGAGTAAAGGCAAAATATAAGTTAAAGATAATTTCGAAATGGCAAGATAATGTATAGCTACCTAAAAGCGATATATCATTAAAAAAAAACTTAAATATATATTAAATTTGTTGATATTTTTGTCTCAACTGTTCACTGGTGAATCTGATATGACTTTTAATAGTTTTCTTTGCTCCGTACTTAAACAACTTTAAAGATCCATACGTAACTAATAAGGTATGAGAGGAATCTCAAAATCTAACATATCTCTAATAAACCTCTAAGCCTGTAATTAATCTCTCATACGACTTAGACAAAACAATAAATACTATAGCCAGATATAATCATTACTGTGTATACGTTTTCTGTTTACACACATTTTGAATAGTACCAATAGATTAATAAAAATAATAAAATGGCATTAATGCATTTAAAACCCGTTAGTTTATATTTGTACTCAAAACCAAAACTCATCGTGTCTAGGGATATCAAATGCAGTGAAAGTTTTTTATTCAATTACAAATGTAATGGTATATTTACAATAGATACAAAATCAGTTGAAAACCTGAAACCCAAATTAAGAAAATAATGATAATATTCCCTTATGCTACTGCCATACCTACGTGACGAAGTTTCGTCTAGTTATCGTGATAAAATTAAGGTCAAAGTTAATTCTAATAAAGGCATAAATGAAACGCTCCGACATTTAAGTCACTCTGATAAGTCTAAATTAGTGTTCGGTGAACTCCTCTAATATGTGTGAACAACTCGGGTCTAGTTAACGTGTCGCGTCTATCGTCACGCAGCCTGATACTGGGTAACGCATGACAATAATGTCCTTACTACACTTGGATTTATTGCGACCACAGACAAAACTTCGTAGCAGATATGGGAATAGCATTACCACCGCCGGGCAATTAGACAACTTAACTAATGTAAAAATTATACTAAGAATAAATATGAAAGACAACTGTGTTACAACTGTTGTTAAATGTATGATGCAGATAATGAGTTATATTAAAGTGAATTTAAATTTAAATAACATAATTTCAATTAATTCAATGAGGTTGAAATATCTACGTTGTCTATGATTTTACGAACCTTTTTTCATTTTATTTATATTTTATAAAGTATTTGTATAATGAAAATAATTTAATCCATATTGACGTGTAAACACTGTTTCGCAAAATCAAGACAATATTAAAATAAAAAACGTACCTGTTGATCCCAGAAATACATGGGTAAGTTGTTGACACGAGTTTCGTTACGGGAATTAATAACGTGTTGCATCCACATCAAGTCTGTCGGTGCAGTTGGCTGGCTCCACAGCGAATCAACCTAAATCAACACCCGGTTATTAGCTAATTATGATTAAACCGTTTCTCAATAAACTACTACTTGTTTTAAATACGAGAGAAATGTTACTGTCATGTAGAATGCATCAATTTAAAGGCCCAAATATCATTGTACAAATTAGGTCTGTCAATATGCTACGAAAGTTCGAATGTTCGAAGCATACAACTCTCACTGTCGCGCGTTCTGTTTGCACACGTACTAAGATCTCAATAAATCAAGCATCCATTGACATAATATTACCCGTATAAGTCCCAATAACACACCTAATCGATGTAACTACTAACTACTGCATACACATCAATAAATGTAAATATTTAGGAATAATTACCATCGGATTTTGCCCGTAAGGTGGGTTCCTCATCATATCAACAGTACCAAATTGTACATTATCTACTGGGTTGGTATTCGATGGATTCATGTTCGAAATATTTATTACCTAAAAATATTATAAGTTATCTCGTAATTATATTTATATTGAACTGTGATAAAATACTAGATACAGTATACAGTTTTTCGACAAACTAAACTATTTCATATGGTTCAACTAAAATACTAAATAATACAAATAAAAAATAAAACTCAATTTTGTAATTATTGAATCATTTATAAGTATAGAGAGCATAATTATACTATTATAATATATTCAATCATAAACTCTATATAAAGAAATAATAGGCTATTCGATAATGTGGAAAATAATATCCTAATTATTGATATCCGCATAGATCATGCAGTTTAAAAACGACTTACTTTAAATTGACTAAAAACTGATTGACGGTTTATTTAAACATACCCAAGAAAATGATTTGACATGTGGGCACGTGATCCATAAAATGTCTGGATCGATGAATCATCAGTTAGTGCTTTTATTGTTATTGATTGCAGTTCGTTAAGTTTCTTCGATGTCTTGCGATCTTTAAACTGCTATTTATTAAGATATGACGTATATTTTACGATTTTCATATTACATTTTTGTATTCTGTCTGATCACGGATCAACTTCGTCCATGCGGGCAGTAAAATCTACATAAACTGATGTAAGACCTTTTGGTTTTATAGTGATTTTTATACTGCTGGCTTAAAATATGTAGTAATCCACCTTACCAGCTTATTATGTGACCTTCTATGAGCCTGTTAATGTACCTACGGCATAACTTCGAGTTATCATGATGGTTGAAGCGATGAATGCTCAGTAGTAGCGTATTCAGACACCGCGTCGATCGATGTAAGATCGAATCCTACAATAAGCCCGAGCTTTCGATGAAGTACAACGTCGTGATGAAGCCATAATGTGACAGTAGGGCATTTTCTGATCGAGTTTATGCTCTATCTAATTTATTTTCATTTGCACATCAATTTGACAGCGACAAATGGAAAAATATGCAAACTACTATCAAAAGTGACTAGGAATCGCAGAGTATATTAGGCCTATTATTAATAAGTGATAGCCATGATTATCGGAAGATTTTATTTTATGAGATTAAAATATTTATCAATAAAATTCAATACATATCATAAACACGTTGCACTGTCGCATTCTGAAATACTCCAATACCCACAAAATGACATGGCGTTTGGTGCCGTTGGTTTTTTAAATAAAGAGACATATTATTTCCCTTACAGCAATTTTATTGTTAATAGATTATTAGTACATTGATCAGTAGGTGCCTATTAAAAAAAATCGTATAATGTACAGATCTGTTTTAAATAATGAAAACCACAGCTTACGTACACGTTTTTGACACATACGAATACATTATTTTTCCAGTGCCTTAAATACTTATTTGTGCACTGACACTACAGGCCGTTTGCAAAACATTTTCTTGTTAAATCAATAATAATAAAAGTATGACAAACCGTAAATTAAGCAATAAATTTTTGAGTTTTGTGTTTATTTCCTGGTTATGACATCACCGAAGACAATGGGACGCCATATTGCTCAGATTAGCATTTTAGTGATTTTTTTTAAATAGCGAGGTTTATTTTATATTTTTCGAAGAGACAAGGACGACTCAAAAGCGCTTACTTTTTAATGGACTTGGCAAACACTACTAAATAAAACAAGATGGTTTCCAGAAACCAATCAAATAGCCTATTATTCCTTTTAAAATAGCTATACATGCTTTTCTACATTTATCTATTACTTAGATTGTAAAAAAGTACGTGGTGATCGAATTGTTAAACAAGTTGAACATCCATCCGAAGTCTACAGGATCAAGTTTAAACAACGTTTTTTTTTTCGGACCCGTCCTATATTTTTTTTAATTGCCAGGGCCCTTTAATCTCAAACCTCTAATATACTAATTATACACTCCGACCGTGGCTAAAATTATCATGTTACATCTTCCCTCAGGCTAGCCTTACATAATATTAACGTAACCCAATAGTTACGTGCAAGTTAGATAACCTTTGTAACAAAAGAAAACAACGCGCCAGATCGCATATGCGTCCAGTGTATTTGTGGATATTAGGTCCCTAATGAAATAGCTACGAGCCGCTTTCATACAAAAATTATCCGGAATATGTGTATATTGAGATATAATTATATAAACTATCTTATTCCGACTTATACACGCATAACTAATGCATTATTTAGTATAAGTTCACGTTACTTTGCGTTAAGAACCTTTGAAAAAACTTTGTCATAAGGTGCTCTATCTTGAGATTTTTTATATTCAGTCATCTCAGCCTAGGAAAAGAACTGTAATAGCCAAACCTATACCAATAGTGATTGTGTTCCTATCAGGATTGATGCCTTCCCGGTATGCCAGTAACCCCATAATGATTGTTTCACGTTTATCGTTTTGTATTACCGAGGGCAAGACACAGTCACAAACACGTCACTTAATATCTTAGATCCCAACAATTGAAATATATTTCTAAGTACTAAAAATCTCAATACGTTTGACTCATGTATTCATCTAAACGAAGAAGAATGTTAGTTGAAAATCTTAAACTCGGTTTTATAATACTTTTTGGAAAAAACCACACTGACGAACGGTAAAGCGTGGTGGCGTAGAATTAGTTAACGATAAATATCCTTCACATTGCTATTCTCGTTTTAATATTTTAATTAAAATAACTTCCCAACAATTAAGTCATCAAAAATTAAGGATCAGCACGTCTACCTAGGGACTAAACAGTTCTGGCAAGGCGCGATAAGATAACGTACGTCAGACTGACAATAAAAACAGCACTGTACTAATTGATTTCGTAGCAGAATCCTCAAGACTTGTTTATGTATTTTTAAATACAGTTATTTTTTTATTAGATTAGAAAAAGCATTACATAACGTATATTTAATAAGTAGAAAGTTACAAATATAAAATACGTGAAACAAATATGTATCTACGAAAAATAATATATTATGTTTTGGTGTCAAATTATACCAGGTGATAGATTAGTCGCTTGCAATATTCAAAGAGATAGTACTTCATGGTCACATTTAACATATAAAATAACAATATCATAACAAATACAAATAAACAACAAAGACAACCTTAGTTAAAGTTTGTTATAAGACTTTCAAAAGTATGGATACAAACGTAATAAGTCAAGGTGCCATGACCGTTGCGAAAGCTGCAATAACCTTCGAGTTCGAGCGGAGTTAATAACCTTCGATAATACAACAAACAATAAACCCTCTTGTTTGTTCACGCTTCGAAAAATTATCCTTTGTTAGTTGATCGTTGTTCTCACGTTTTTACACAATTCACTTTCACTTCGCCCAACGACACTGTGCTTTAATAAAGACGCGTAGAGGATTGAGAATAATCTTTGTATTTTACTAGATAATTAGGTCAAATATTAAGCAACTATTTTTTTTATTGATTTAAAACGTGAATCTAGTGCAGGGTATCCTCCATAAATATTGCTACTGTCTAAACTTTCACCTGGTATAGACAAAGTGCAAAAAATTGAATTATATATTTTCTAAAGTAAAAATGTGCTACCTTTGTAAATATTGTATTTTATTTTAGCTAAAAAAATCATAAACGGAAAGTCAACGCTTACATTTATTTTTGCAATTATCTTAAAAAGCGAAACACGTCTAATTTCGAGTTCTTATAAAATGTGTATGTAGCATATTTTTATTGCGAATGTTATAATTTTGTTAAATAATAGTTTGGTAACAGCAACACAAACAAAATTAAAAGAAAAATATGTCTACGATAGAAGTGAAACTTTTACCAGGAAACATTTTAACTATTATCAATCATTTTTGAATAGCATATATTGTGTTCAGTGATCATAACGACACCTGAACGCGGTACACGCGATCACGAACAACGAGATAGAAAGAAAGCGAGAAGAGCGTATGTCTCAATGTTCTCCAATATCCAAAGACAAACGAGACACTGCTTCTACTCTATTGGAATCAGTGTTTACGCCCTCTATTGCATCGTTACACAAAAAGATTGTGGATCAGAATTTCAAAGCTCTCCCAAAGTTTCACATCAACAAAAAGCAGTATTTATTATTCGAATAAACTTCAAGCGCTAAGCTAACTATACTGAATTCGACTGAATCTATTTAAAATAAGATTTCAACGTCAGCACGCTATTCTTTACGATTAATTGAAAGGGTGATTAAAGCAGATTCCCCGTGTAATTACGTTGTACTTGAGTAATATATAAATACTTACGCCAAGGCCGAGTCCGGACTGTTGATTATTAAGCATGTTGTCACTTGGCAGCTGGTATTGCCTCATATCCTGCTTGAAGAATATAATATAACATATAAAAACTATCGTTTTTGTTACTTTATTATTCGTTTAAAAATATGTATAAAACTTACCAATTGCGCAAAAGGCACAATCGGACCATAGGATCCGAGCGGTCGCATGACGGCATCGCAAGCCCTACGGACCATCAAACTAGACGTAAAGAATCCCGCACAGTACCAGCTGAACATTTCTTGAGATGAAAATGGACCTTGTATAACTTGCTGTAATAATTACAATAGATTACTTTTAACTAGTTAAAATTCATTCATCGTAATCAAATAGCTAAATGGGAGATGTAAATTACTTTAGGGTCCTCGTAGTACCACTGGTCAGCTAGACTATGTGCAGCAGATGGCGGTTGAGCAGCGCTTTGCGGCATCATGTTACTATTCCAATTTCCAAAGCTTGTCTGTGACGATGATTGCTGTATACCATGAACCGAAAACATATTTTGGCGTGCGTTGTTATGCAACTGGAATCCATTTGGTGCTTGTATTTCCTACAATTAAATATAAATACAAGCATAGGGATATAAGAGATATCCCTAAACAGACAATGTGATATAAAATATTACCGATAAATTATTCGAGTTTTGCCCCATGAATAACGAATTGTTTCCGACCTCGGACACTGACATCCGGGATAAGGGATTTGGGTATCCAGGTAGTCCTGTTGTTCCACCCTGCATTGCAACAGCCCCTACAGGACCTTGTAAAGAATTTGCACCCATACCGGCATTACCCATTCCAGAATTATTCATACCCGGATTCGGTAAAACTGGTGGTGGTGGTGGTGGTGGTGGCATCGCTAAATTAGCCCCGACTAGAGCCAGTCCAAGAGAGGCATTCAGCGCAGAATTGGTGATTCCAACCTGTTGCATTAAATTCGATTGCGCTCCAGAGGGCTGCATGACAGGTGTTAGCATATTCGGCTTGTTGTTCTGGTTTAAAGACAGTCCAAGAGATTGGTTCTGAAGTCCCATTTGCATTGGATTCGGCAATTGGTGCATCGGCTGAGGAATACCGGTGTAACATGATGGCATACCGGAAGGAGTGCTCGCCACATTCAACATAGGACTGGCTGTGGTAGTCAATACTTTTTCGTCTATAGTTAAGTCTAACATTTCATCCACAATATTATCTTCGTTCACCATATCTGTATTTTCAACGGAGCTGAAAAAAATATATTTGTTAGCACAGACATTTTCAGTACAATAATGAATTCTGATTGTGTTACCTTGTATTTGCCTGAGTATTCGGGGCTCTTAGTAGTTGTAAAACAGCTTGTTTACGATTCATGTTTTTGATAGCTTCATTTATTGGCAGCACAATATTCTGGTGTTTTTGTCGTAATCTGTTATTAGGGGTAATCATCACGGACTGGAAATTTCCTCTGTCATCATTAGCTTCTTCTATGTTAATATCAGACCTCATAAGAGAATCAAAAGTTTTACTTTCGACATATGTCGAATTACCGCCGTTTTTATCAGTTCCTCCGGTTGCCACTTGGGATGATTCATCATAGTTGAAAACAGTGTCAGATTCTCTAACAGGCACATCATCATAGATATTATCATCATTCACTGTGGATTTATTTACACCACTAGGGCCTGCTCCAGATGTACCGACAGCTTGAGTCTGCAATATTTATATCATTTTAAATGTTACATTTTTACTCAACTAATATAGAAATACTATTGTATTGTTATATATGTATACCTTATATATTATTATATTGTATTATATTATTAAAGATTTTTCGAATGTACATAAATTCTGTTCTATTTTAAAAAATGAATGTAAAATTATAAAGAATATAATTTAAATATGCTTTATCATAATAATAGGTATTTTTACTTATGAAATTGCCGTTCTGCAGTACTGGCCACTTCAAATCAAAATAATTTTTGTTTGGCTAAGAATTCTAATTTCAAATTAATTTTATTTTAAAAACATGGAATTCTTTTTCCAAAAGTAGTCATTTGTTTATTGATTAGTGTTACATTTTCATCGCATTTCAATCTTTTTTGTCATCATGGATACGTTAAAAATTTGAGTAATTATGCAATATGAGTACCGTCGTGGCAGCAACGCGGCACAAGCGGCACGCAACATCAACGACGTTTACGGAGCTAACACTACAAACCAACGCACCACCTGTTATTGGTTTGCTCGCTTCCGTTCTGGGAATTTCGACCTGAAAAATGAACCTCGCGGTCGTCCGAAGACTTTGGTCGACAATGACAAATTAATGGCGATTGTGGAAGCTGATGATACACAATCTACGGCTAAATTAGCAGCCGCTTTCGACGTTAGCGTCAAAACAATATTGGTCCATTTGCGTCAAATTGGCAAGGTAAAAAAGCTTGACAAATGGGTGCCCCACGAACTCAATGATCGCCAGCGCGAAGTACGCGTCGAGACGTGCCTTGCACTGCTCAACGGACACACAAATGAAGGAATTTTGAACCGCATTGTTAACTGCGATGAAAAATGGATTCTGTTTGATAATCGCAAACGCTCAGCAAGTTGGTTGGATCTGATTCAGCACCTAAACTATGCCCTAAACGGAAACTTACCCCTAGAAAAGTGATGGTCACTGTTTGGTGGTCTAGCGCTGGTGTGATTCATCACAGCTTCTTACCAAACGGGGTGAGCATTACTGCAGATGTGTACTGTGAAGAACTGAACACAATGATGGAGAAGCTGGCACATCTCCAACCAGCATTGGTCAATCGCTCGTCTCCGCTGCTCCTGCACGACAACGCGCGACCTCATATTGCACAGCAGACGATCTCCAAGTTGCAAGAACTGGGGTTGGAAGTTCACCGTCATCCACCCTACTCACCAGACCTTGCGCCTACAGACTACTACTTTTTCCAGAATTTGGATAACTCCTTGGCGGAAAAAAAATTGAATTCTCGAGAGGCAGTACGAAATGCCTTTGAAGAATTTGTTGCCTCCCGTCCAGCTGATTTCTTTACGAAGGGCGTCAATAAACTGCCACTGCGTTGGCAAAGATGCATTGATTGCATGGGTGATTACTTCGATTAATACAAATAAAAAATACATGAAAAAAATTTGTTTAAATTATTTCATACAAAACGGCAATTTCATAGGTAAAGACCTAATAAGTACCCATAATTTAAAATACCTTTTTGAATTTGATATCCCCTGCATTAAATCGTTTAGGTGAGAGTTTCTTAGCTTTCTCAGAATCCCACCACTCTTCTGAACCTTCTTCAACTGTTCTTTGACGAACAAAACTTCCATGTGTATGGGAACGTGTAAGAGCTACAGTGAATAAGTAAATTTTAATAATATTCTTATGTATTTCTAATATTTAATAAAGCAATTTTCCGTTAATATGTACTTTTGTAAAACAGATATCCGGAAAAATATAACATCTAGATAGTGTAATGGTACACTGACAAGAATATATATCAAAGTAACAACAATTTTAGGCAGCCAGTCACAGGCCAGCAACAGAATATTTATTTTGTGTGCTCAACGCATAACATCTTCTTAGTATAGGTTAATAGTTTCATAGATATTCACTTACATACATTTTTTTAGAAGAATATATACATCATATTGATGGTGGAAAAACTAACTATAAGTTTCATTGAAAGCTTTGGCGTGTTAGTCAATTACGTCTTTCGACTATCGACATTATACACACTCACTAAACAAATTAATATTACATTATATAATACTTACGATATGCATTATCCTGACTTCTAGGTAGATTACTGTCATCATTACTGTAACCATGAAATGCTCCAGAAGAATCAAACGTACCACCACACGCCCCGGCGTTATCTACGGCCCTGATTAATGAAAAACAAATTATGCTACCTTTATCCTTTAACGATAGTGGTACGCTTTAACTTGCACACTACAATACATTGTTTTTTTATCATCCCAAATAATATTTTCGATATACTTAAAAAAAATAGTTGATTTTTTTGGCCCCGTCTAATATATTGTATGTGTCACAAATACTACATTAAATTAGAGTATATATCCAGTTGGACCATTGATATGGAAAAAACCGAAGATGCACACTTAACGTTTCACATACGGCACACAAAAATGAGTGCATAATTTTAGTATAAGCCCTCATTTTAAATAGTCTCGCGTCGATTGTGTCGTTATAAAAACAACTTTAAATCATTCAGTTGAATTTGAATTTGTAAAATTATAAGTTTATCGCATAACTATAACCATGTATGTATACTTAGTCTGGCCATAAATACTATTATAATTAAAAATAACCAAAATATTTCATTTGAATTTGAAATCTGTCATTTTTAAATGATTATTCAATGAGTTTTCTCATTTTGGCGCCAATACAATGTACAATATTTTGCGATATTAAAATGGAGTGGGGTTATAAAGAGAACCGAATCGCTGTGATTGCATTACACAAAGTAGGTATGGAGCCAAATGCAATATTTAAAACTCTCCATACGCTTGGTATTAGTAAAGTGTTTGTGTACCGGGCTATTAATAGGTACAATGAGATCTTCTCTGTTTGTAACAGTAAAAGATCTGGCCGTCCACGTAGTGTTCGTACGAAATAGGTGGTCAAAGCAGTGAGGGAAAGAATTCGAAGTAATCCTGTCCGAAAGCAAAAGATTTTATCTCGGGAGATGAAGATAGCACCTAGAACCAAGTAGCGTATTTTAAAAGATGACTTAGGACTTGCAGCCTATAAGAGACGTACTGGTAATTTCTTAACTGATAATTTAAAAAAGAATAGGTTGGTAAAATCGAAACAACTACTGAAGCGGTACGCAAAGAAAGGTCACAGAAAATTTTGAGAAAGATGAGAAATTTTTTACAATTGAGCAACATTTTAACAAACAAAATGACCGTATTTATGCTCAAAGTTCTAGGGAAGCTTCCTAATTAGTCAACAGAGTGCAATGTGGGCACTATCCGACTTCAGTGATGGTTTGGTCTAGTATTAACTATGAAGGAGTGACTGAGCCATACTTTTGTGAGAAAGGTATCAAAACATCAGCACTAGTGTATCAAAATACTATTCTTGAGAAGGTAGTGAAGCTCATTAACAATACCATGTTCAATAACCAAGAATGGTCCTTCCAGCAAGACTCGGCGCCGGGTCATAAAGCTCAGTCTACGCAGTCTTGGTTGGAAACGAACGTTTCGGACTTCATCAGAGCTGAAGACTGGCCGTCGTCTAGTCCCGATCTTAATCCGCTGGATTATGATTTATGGTCAGTTTTAGAGAGTACGGCTTGCTCTAAACGCCATGATAATTTGGAGTCCCTAAAACAATCCGTACGATTGGCAGTGAAGAATTTTCACATGGAAAGAGTGTGTGCTTCTATTGATAACTGGCCTCAACATTTAAAGGACTGTATTGCAGCCAATGGAGACCACTTCGAATAAGCTTTTTATATTTTAATTTGTTTTATATTTATGTATTAAACTAACATATTGTAAAAGTAATAAATATTATTTGCAATAGAAAATACTTTTTTCTTTGTTTCAGTATTTATGGCAAGTCTAGGTATTGATGAGTTTTTGCGGCCGGTTTTAAGTGCTACTTTTATTCGAGACTGTGGGTTTTGGGGGTCTTTATATGTCAATGAGCTGGACAGATGGTTTTATATTTATAATTTAATATATGTCCGCAAGAACTTAGGTAAACTGGATTTAACAAATTACCAACATAACTTAAATATTAGAAACAGCAAAAAATTGGACATTCCATGTTTCAGACCCACAAAGACCAGAAATAGTTTTTTAGATAATAGTGGTAGGTTTTATAACAAAGTGTCAAAGCACATTATCTATTTGCCGCATTATAAATTCAAGCACCATGTCAAACAGATTCTAATGTCTTACGACTATTATAGGGTGGATGAATATTTGAACCATGGTGACATCAGGAAATGACACCCCTGTCTATGCATCTACTAAAAACAAATGTAACTATCTATGTTTCGTAAAACTATATAACATGAAGAGATAAACCAGATCGAATTTCTTGCTGGTTATTCTCAATGACAATATTGTTTTCCGAACTGGTGGTAGTTTCGACCTTCATAAGCCCTTTCTCGGGGATAAAATTGAATAAAGTATTTTTTTATTTTTGGTTTTGAGCTACCAATACACAAGTCTATGATTTTTTTAAATACAAATGAAACTCAATAGGTATTTATATTCACTATGAAAATAGTTCAATAATATACTCTTTAAAAAAACCAAACATGAAATCCATAAAGACTTTACTTTATATTGCTTAGCGCTGTCGTTACATTTCAGTTATGATAACAGTATATTTACCATTCTGGCAAGTTATCTTCAACGTTTGTTACCTCTCCCCCAACCCAAGTGCGACGATTAGGATTCCATGATTGACCTTTATCTGTAGATGATCTTTCGCTCCAATCTATAAAATACCAACAACTTGAAAACAAAAACAATATACAGAAAATGAACTTACTTTTCAGTTCATCTACATTTTTCAAAACGGGCGCGTTATATAAATTTCCAAACGAAAAAAAAGAACATTTGGAGAACAGTATGTTTCGATTGCGTAGAGCTGTCTCTATATACATGGACGAAAGCTATGAACGCACACAAAGGAGTAGTTGTAGACGCCTTATTAAGGCAGAATAAGAGTAATGCCCTCTGTGCTCCATCCACCCACGTGTCAATATATAATGTCAAAGAAAAATAACGCAAATGAATGAACACGGCGTGAGCGCATCGGTGACTGCTTTTTCAGTGACGACGACACTAGAGTGATTAAAACTCTAGAGTAGAATCGCAAAACATAAGATAGTAAAGATAATAAACTCTTGATAAAGAAAAAATATTTATTTATTAAAAATAAAAGTTCATTGTGGTATTTTGTTTTATAAATCTTCTGACCTGTTTTAGTTTATCAACGAGGCATCTCCTGGCGTTACTATTTCCAATCAGAGGGTTTTATGCAAATTCAGAGGTTATAATGATCAAAGACGGAATTTAGGGTGATACTTTAAGAAAGTCAAGCATGCAGCAAATACTAGCTAAATAAATATTCTGAAGCCAAATAATGCATTAATCATTACATAGTATAAAACAAAGTCCCCTACCGCGTCTGTCTGTCTGTCTGTTCGCGATAAACTCAAAAACTACCCAACGGATTTTCATGCGGTTCTCACCGGTGGATAAAGTGATTCACGAGGAACGTTTTGGTATATAATTTGTCCAGGATTTTTTTTATAATCAGGGCGGGACAACGTCTGCCGGGCCCGCTAGTTTATAATATAAACGATATTATTTTTAAGGTTATTAGTTATGATAATTTTTTGTCAAATAAAGCAGCGATTCCCAAACTGGTCCCTATCAACACAAGATATCAGCTTCCCAGTGGTCAACATAAATGAAAACTCATTTGGGGCGTCGCCGACGACTAAAAATCGACCACTATTAATTAACATAAGTTCTTATTTGAAACTTACAAGATACTGTATAAGTTTTTTGTTACGTGTACCAACTTGTTATATGAATGACTAATACTTTAGTAGGAAGTATCATTGTTGGACTATTAAAAAACTCAACAAGTCCTTCAGGAACATTGACACTTGCTGCTTTTCTGTTTGAACTGACTATACGCTATCAGCCTGCTTGGGATGGGCTTACTTGTAATGGACAGCTTCACGGGACTAAAAACTTGCGTTATATTTGACGCATATACGCGATTTGAAAGTAATTTGGCTATAAGGGCCTGACTGAGGTAATCAGGTCTTATTGGAAAAGGGTTCTCTTGCTCAAAATAGTTACGGAATCCCTGAATTAAACCACAATACATTAACTTGTTTTTTTTTAAACAGAAAGATATATGAACAGTGTAAGCTTTGTTACTATATAAACACGTTTTATTTGACGTAATGAGATAAATAAATATGATTTTTTTTTCTTTTTTTTATTTCTTTGGTTTAGAGACACGCTAGAGGACTTTTATAATCATTATTAGATATTCCTTGTTGTAAAAACTTTGCAAAGTAATCATTAACTTTAAAATTCAGAAAAAAAAAATATCTTTCAACTCCTTAAAACATTTGGACACATCATATGAATTTTGAATCTCTTTTAAACCTTCTAAAACTTAATAGTACATGTCCCTAAAATCTGATTATTAATAACGACTTTTGATGAGCTTTTGATCGCATTCAAATTCAAATGATAGTTCAAAATATCAGTAAGGGGAGGGGTTCCTAAACTTTAAAGATAACGGAACACCAACTAACTACTTTTGATTTTATGGTACCCCATATCAAATGATTACAAATCAACGCTAAAATTTATATAAGAATATTTTTTTAACCAAATCTGTAATATCATTGAAACACATTATTCGCGCATTGTCTCTGACTACGTGCGCTGCTGGGCCCTACATAGTCCGGGCTGAATGCTTACTAACTACCTACTTATTTACATAAAAGTAATCAGTCCTTCTCATCACATAATTTGCGCTATTTCAAAATAATATTTGTAACCATGGTATTATTTAATAGATAACAATAAATAATTATGAGAAATCCTGATGACTATTCTAAGGAACCCAGTTTGGGAATACCTGAATTTCGATGCCTTATCAAAAGTGGTGGTAAGCTATAATTTAGTTTCATTTTTCGTTTAATGTTTTCGATCGCTCTTTGACATAGAAACAATTAATTTCTTGCTAGTTTTTAAATTTAAAGTTAAGTTAGCGATAATTTATCTGCTACCTAAAATCATGTAAATCATATTCTATTACTTCTTAGCAAATAATTATAAAATTTCGAATATAGAAAGTTACATGTAGTTACAAATGTCGTTCCAAATTTGATATAGTAATTATCAATAATACTATTAGAAATTATAAAATAATTAACCTAATATTGTTATATTACACAATATCAATATATTTATCTAACTAGATCATCTTCAGCTTTACCTAATTAATTGAAATAACTGCTTTTTATTTCATAATCGTACCCCATTTATCCTGTGGCCTTGATCTTCCAGCACCTGAACGCCATTCCTCACTGTCCTCTCGCGATACCTGCCGCCAATTACCGGAATTTCCTGGTCGCCTATTGTAAAGATATCCTTTGTTAATATATACACAATAGTAATAAAAATATAATTATTCACGGCAAGTTCACATCGCAGGCGCCTGAATTAATCGCTGTTAAAAATATTAAATTAGCCTAATTAATTTCAATTATCATAGGGTGTTAATATATTTTTTTAATGCCCGACTGCCTAGCTCCCACTCTTAAGTTGATAATCAGTATTATCCTTAGCATTAGCTTCAAAGCAGTTCCGTTATAATCTACTCTTTCAATTATATCAGTTAAATTGCGAGATGGTAGCTATGATAGAGAATCCTAATATTATTACAATTAAATATATAAAAAAACAATACATATACAACAAGATGATGAATCACGAATAAATAAATGTGACTGCTTACTTTCTGTATGTTTTAGTAGTTTCGCCATCACCGTTATTTCTTGTACCAGTTGGTGTTGGATTACAATTATTACTATTGTTCCAGGAACGAGAAAATGGTGTTGTTTCTTCGTCTATATTGGCACTGTATAACGGCATTCTCGGAATACCCGAATGCCATGAGGATCTAGACAAAGTATTAACGGAATTATTGGATATTCTTTATTTACCATAACGTCCGTAAGAACAGTGTAATAATCATAACATGACAACATAATAATGACATTTATTTAATCGTATATACACCGGCAAGATAGAAAAATATAATACACGACTAGAAGACGAACAAAAAAATGGTTTAATTATTAAACCTAGTTAATTATTTTGTAATTATTAATATTACGTAATTTGATGTATTTATTTACACCAATAGAAATATGTTATACCTATATAAAAATCTAATATTTTATTCTCCTTATGTAAAGTTACACCTTTTTTTATTGGTAGGTGTTAGTTATCGTTTGATCACAATGTCACTGGCTGTTAGATGATGGCGTGGTCTAAACTTATAAGCATGTTAATAAACCTAGAAGAGTCTGACTCAAGTGCGGCTACTATAACATACTTATAGCTTCTTGGAGACAAATTTTCAACTTAGAGTGGGTTTGCTTAGAAGAAATCCCTAGCATCATGTTATGGTTACATCATGATTTTTTCTTTCAACTCATCTAAACTCATCATCGCTTCGAAATTAATGTGCGATGATAGCTAGTACAATCATTTGAATGTAAATACTTTCATTTTTAATGTAACCAAAGAGGGTTTAAAGAAGATAAAAAACAAAATAACAATAGAAATTAATATTCGCTCCATGTGCTTTTATTATTATGTCTACCCGCCTATACATGTTGAGATTACGTATTATAATCTATTATCTTTCGTTATTATAGTCATTGCCATTCCTCAACTTCGGCGATTCGTAATTCACACACACTTATAGGAGCATGGATTCTGAGTTTCACTTTTCGTTTCAGTATTGTCAGATGTTTTTCATTAAAGAACAGTGTATAAAAGGAAAAACTGTACTTTGGTGACAAGATTTCAAAGTACAATCGTAAATTAATATAACAATCAAGAAAAAACCGCTAAAAAAATAAAGGACATTCTATTCGAATAAAACAATCGCATAAAAGGTAACGTTGAATAATTTTATGAAATTAAAATAACCAGTTCTCAGTTCAATTATAACCAGTAGAAGGAAATAAAAATCAGAGAGTAATGTTGCACAAAAAGGTCAACCTTATTAATGTTTCGGTAAATTTTCAGTAATTTAATTTTCATTTAATTTTCAGTATAAAACAAAAGCGGGATGTATTTCTTTATAAAGACATTGCTCCCTAGTATCAATTGATCCATGGATTATTTGGACCATATACTTTCTATTATAGTATAGTTTTTAAATAATAATTAACATATATGAAATAAACTAATACAGGACGAACATGAAAACAAACCAAATAAATCAATCTAGAAAGAACAACATAGTAATTATTCTTATCAAATGATTTATAGAACAAGAGTTCAGCGCCAGCTATACTTACTTTCTTGTTTTCAAACATTCCCATCTCAAAATTCAAATTTAAGGTATATCTACTTCTTGTTTTGCTTATTTACAGTGACTAATGTAATATAATTTAACCATAATTCTTATTTTTCATATATGTGTTTAATATATATTCATTTGACACCTACAGAACTTAGTTTTTAATAGTAAGTGTAGTAAGTATAATATATTATATACTAGCGGAACCGGCAGACGTTGTCCCGCCCTGATTAAAAATAAATCCTTTACAAGTTATATACCAAAAAGTTCCTCATCAATCACTCTATCCACCGGTGAAAACCGCATGAAATTTTTTGAGTTTATCGCGAACAGACAGACAGACAGACGCGGTAGGGGACTTTATTTTATACTATGTAATGATGTAATGATATAAGTAAGTAAGTAATATTTCATAATGATGATTGAAATTTGAATTTTGAAAAAACTTACACAAACGACTCTTGATATATGTATTTTTTTACAAGGTCAAAGGTAACTTACTAATCAAATTTAAACTAAATTACACTACTGATACCAAAACATGATAAGTATTTAGTACCTTGAGTTAATCAAAGGACATAATCTTCGAGGAGGGTTAGTTAGAAAATGTTGGGGTTGTTTCATGTTAATGTGGTTTTTATTATACATTGGTGAATCTGCAATTATGAATGTGATAACATTCGCACTCGCAGTAAGTGATATGCACAGCGCAATAAAAAAAATTGAAATTGTAATCACATTTAATTTTTACAGGATAATCATTAGTTAATTCTCGTTCTAAATCAATAAGAAAATATGTGCTTAATATTTGACCTAATTATCTAAAGAAAAACAAAACTGATAACACGAAACATCAGGTGATTTACGCAAAAACGAACTGGTGTAATAATAAAGATAGCAATGAATAACACCGTGACGAGCAGTCCCGCTTGTTTCCGCACCTCGATCCGCGCCCCGCTTCCCTTTGTTCGATCGTGCGGCGTTCCCATAATAAGCAGTTACGTAATGATTAACCTTAAAAAGCACCCCTTTCATATTGTTCATTGAACCTAGATGTGATATTTTACTTGTAAAAGTATCGTTTACATACTTTTAAAAGTTTTATATCAAACTCTAACTAAGGTTCTCTTTGTTGTTTATCAGTACTTGTTTTGATACTATTATTTTATATGTTAAATGTGAACTACGAAAGGATTGAAGGGTGTAAACTTAAACAGTCACCTGGTATATGCATATAGACTTTATTTTTCACTTTAGTTATTTAGAAAAAACCCTGTAATCTATCTACATGATTTTTATCAGTTTAAGTGTTTCCGATGATTTCAGAACTATCATACATTATGATGTATTCACCCCAAAGAGATTATTAATCAGCGGGCGGGAATCCCTTATCTATACATATAATAAGAATGTAAATGTAACGAGTCTGTACTTTTTCGATTTTCGTGACAAAAAATTATTGCAGTTGTCTAGGAATAAGTAATAAAATACATTTCAATCATTTTTAGAAATGTCTGTCTGTCTGTTTGTTTGTAAAGGTTTGTAAAGTACTGGGTTCACAATAAAACCTTAAATCATAAAGCATATCTTAGAGAGTAACTTAGTCTTTGCTTCAATAAAATCGGTTCACTCTATTATAACTTATTGTAATTTGAATGACGGCTCGAGTTAAGTACGAGAGAAGCGTTTAACTAATTTGGTTGAAAGCGCTAATCTCAGGAACTATGGGTCCGATTTGAAAATTTTCTTCAGTGTTAGATAGCGCATTTATTGAAGAAAGCTATTGGATATATCATCACGCTAAGACCAGTGCGGGTGGAGCATTAATTAAGAACGTTTAAAAATCTGTTTTTTTTTTTCTTTTTAAAGCTTCTGTTGCGTGTTAGCGTTAGCCCAAAGTAATTATTCCACGCGGACGAAGTTGCGGGTAGAAGCTAGTATGTAATAAAATCTTTTCTGTGTTAGAACTTACATCTTACTTATAATATTTATTTAGAACTGAACTGGAAGAAGGCATTTAGCAATATACCATTATGATTTTTCATAATCCCTAGACAATAATGATGTTAGTTATATAATTATTTCATGTAAACGAAGTAAGTAGCGCCAGCTAGTATAAAATAATATTTAGAGAACATTTCTTGCACAGGCTATGTTTCCAAAATAAACATTGAGTGTATTACAATAACCAAACACTTGATATACATATTAAACACCTGGATACAACTGAATATTATGTACATCACGCAAGCAAATGAAGTGATAATAGTTCAGTAATAATATATTTGTATTTATAGACACAATGTCGATAGACGTGCAATGAATATGTATCCAATGAAAGGAAAATCATGATGAATCCAAAGCTATTGATAGAGCTTTATCTGATGCTAGGTTGCCTAATTATCAGCTTTATATTAAAAAATATTGCTAGAAATTGCTGTACTATCATTTCGTCTCCAGACTGCTACCATAATATCATAACCCATAAGCAACCTATATGCAAGCACCACTAGCACTTGGTGCTAATATTGTTTGATATTTTGAGGAGAGGATCCGAGATAATACGTAAATGGCCGAAAAGGCCAAGACGTATCTAGACCCTGTGTATGTGGCAGTGAATTATACAATTATTGGCTTATCTCGTACCTTGCATGATTGATTGATGTCTGTCGTATAAATGAACCACGCCCGCGGCCACGGCCTTCTACTAGGACTGAACCACGGCCCATAAAACCACGCCCCAAATAACCTCGTCCCAGTCCAATTCTTTCTCCTAAAGGCATAGCTCCCGAAGGCTGTACGTTACGTATGTTTTCACGCTGAAATATGAGAAATACTAAATACATGGTATAAGTTCAACAAAATAAATACCAGTAATCAATAAAGACATAAGTAAATAGAAATAATTAATATGTGTACAAAAATAAATGCAAGTAAATAAAAAGCAAGTAAAAATAAGTTAAAATCTGGTTACACCAACCGAATGGGCTTGAACAAAATTTTTGTGATGTCTCGCGAGAGCTATTGTTCTCTCGACTGGGTCAGAGTTCTACCCAATAGTACCGAGAGAAAGTCTAAATCCAAAATGAGACATCTTCAATCACGGTTCGCTGTTTTACCGAACATACGATTCTGCACCAAGCAAGGTAATTTTAGAACACATACACATCGAATCAGCACTTGGTTCACAAGCACCATTCGGCAGGTGTGAATCTAACTAATAATTAATAACACAGTGCTGGTACCTACTCTGTAATGTGGCTGTCGTCTCTGGTTACATCAGAGAAAGCATGGAAGCAAATTAAATGCAATGGAAACATGTTGTCTGTGCTACATTTTTACTACAGAGTATGAATAACTATGAACCGCATATAGACCGCAACGTGATGCATTCATGTATGCCTAGCAACAATTTATTGATTTAATGCTGTATTATTTTTAGATTATCAATCAATAAATACTTGGCATTGTTCTAATAATAATCAGATGACACCAATATTTCTTAATCTCGGATGTGCATTCGTTTATGTATAGATAATTAAGAATACCTAGTTAGTGTGCAAAATCCTTACAACATAGGTTAATAGAATTTGTCAAGTCTTATACACACTAAAGAATCTTTTAACATTTCCAAGAAATTAATTTTGCATATTTCATGTCCACTGTACTCTGCATAATAACCTTTATAAAAATGTTGTATAATTATTACTCTGAATGTAACATGTTCTAATCAAAGTATAAGCAATAACACAGTTTGTAATTACTACCTCTTCAAAAGTGTTAGCAAGGGCTGCTGGTTGATGTCCGCGAGCCTTGAAAAGAATTTCCATATTTCTTAATTCCGATGGAGGCTCTATGTTTCTATCATATAGTGCCAGCATTTCTTCCCTTCCATATCTGTCAACCAACAGTAGCTTTTCATTCATAATTTGAAATAAAGTCATGATGTAATAACAAAACAAAATACTATTAAATCAAGTTACTCTGAATTTTTATGTTTATAATGCACTATTTAATAATTTAATTTGATTTCTTGAACACATATACCAATTGGTTACAATATTAGGTATTTATAATACTGCCGATTGTTAATACTGGCTACGGCGACTATTATGTTACTAAAAAGGTGGGTAGACTTTAAGAAAGAAGGCCAAACAAATTACCGAATTTGTATACTGATACATATATACAGGGCCAGATTCAAGCTGATCAGACATATAGCGTATTTAATGTTAAGTAGCCACTATAATGTACAAGTATTCCTATCCAAATTCAAAAAGACACTGTCCTGAAGTTCCACAATAATAAATTGTTACTCCCACCTGAATGTCTTGTTTGTCATTTTCGTGTATATTTACTTATATCTAAACTGAAAAATAACCAGTCATGATGCTAGTCATAATAGGATATTGCTCCCAAGGCCTAGTACAGCTAAAACAGTTAATATGCAGTGCAATGTTAAATATTAAATGGTATTGAATAGCTTACCTTAATTTGGCTAGCTGAACTCTGGTTATGTTTTGGGAAAGTGATTGATTTTCTCTGCCGGGTTCTGTTGTTGAATTACTCTGTAAACCGCCTGTACCTGCAGCACCTGTTGCACCAGCCGCACTACTACTTCCCACACGTATATTTTGAGTATTGTTGGTGTTAGTTGCATTTCTTTCATGTGACACAGTCCCTGAAGCAGTGTTTTGATGATTATTGGCGGTGTTGGCACTTGCTGTGTTTCGCTCACGAGTTCCCAAAGCAGTATTTGAATTGCTGTTGGTGGTGTTAGTGCTGGTTGTATTTCTTTCACGAGGTATAGCTCCCAAACTAGCATTTTGACTGTTGTTGGCTCGAGCTGAGTTTCTTACACGTAATATATTTCCTGGGGTGCTGTTTTGACTGTTATTGGTGCTAGCTGCATTTCTTTCACGTGTTAGAATCCCTAAAGCAGTGTTTTGATTGTTGTTGGTGGTGTTAGCACTAGTAGCACTTCTTTCCCGTGGTATAGCTCCCAAAGAAGTATTTTGACTGTTGTTAGTAGTATTGTCGGTTGTTACGGCTCTTTCACGTGATATAGCCCTCGACGCGGCGCTTTGGTTGCTGCTAGCAGTGTTGGTGCTAGCTGTATATCTTTCACGTGATAAAGATCCCAAAACGGTGTTTTGACTGTTGTTGGTGTTATTGGAATTAGCTGCGTTTCTTTCACGTGATAAATTACGAAGCCATTCGGGCCCAAACTTAATAGGGTTGTTACGATCTCCCATTATAATTTAATATTAATAACGTAAATTTAACGCCGGAGGAATAACTGCGAACAAAAAGTACTTATAAATCATAATTTCTTTTTAAATTAAATTTAAAATATAGAAGAATTGAATTAGACAAAATTTAACACTGGTATTCAATAATCAAATCAATTTACTTATGGCATAATATGTAATAATAAAAATTCTCTTCATAACCTAAACCAAATTCAATAATTATGCCATTATTTAAATATCTTAAAAAATCAGATGTCATTAAACAAAAGTACAACAAAATTTCATAAACCCTGTCTTATAATGTACTTCAGATTATACTCGTATAGTTAACTGAGACGAAAAAATGCTTTTCTCATTGCAGGTGTATCAAAAAGATGCATTTGTGTGGAACAAAAATTACAAAAATCTGACTTTCCAAAATGCAGTTATTATTTTTGGCTACTTGTTCAACATATTGTGACTTTTGGGAAATAATATTTATTTATGGTTAAAAATTGATGTTAATGTATATGTCAATATTCTTTATTATTTACACAATATATATATACATATGAATACATACATAGGCATTTTGGTGAGAAAGAGTATTTTTGACTTGTAATATTTAAAGTAATGATTTGTACAATATGTTTTGATTTTATTTTTAAGTATACGAATATTTAACAAAATATAAAATGCAAATTATAATTTCTGTTTCATGTTGAGAGAATTTTTCTAAAAAGGAACTGAACATTTAATCAATAACAATCAGTGCTTGATTTAGCAATAGTTAAATTATATTTAAAACATAAGAAATAAACTATCAGATCTTAAGTTACTATTTTATTAAATAGCTAGAGTTTGCTGCAAAATTATGATGAAAAAATAAGTGTTCTTCGAAATTGACGTTGATAATATCTAGCGTTTCTGATGCCTATTTCCTTATTGAATTCACGGTGTACCGACGTAATTGACATCAACCAATGAGATAGACTGTGGAAATGTTTTGACTTGTTCTGAACTGATAGGTTTTGTTTTTTTACTGTACTACAATAAAGTACAAATTAGCCGGCACATAATATGTGGTTATAAATTATCTGGATGTTGCATTGAGTGAATACTACACAGAGTTGCATATTTAAAAAATTAAAATAGGAAAACAGATACACATTGCTTTAAAAAAATTTAACGAAGACACTGTTTATTAAAACTTGTATTAAACATTTGATTTTTGTAATAATACTGTCAATTACGAATATTTTTTAATTGATAAATGGAGGCCTTTCACTGATTTTTTGTTATATACCTACCTATTATACCTATTATATACCTATTATATACCTTTATTTTTTTTTTTATCTACAATATAGCTGATGTACCTTTTACATCACAGATATGGAATTATGTATAAATTTAAAACTGTAATAAGACATGTATACAAATAGAATACACCAAGCATATACAATAGAGAATTAAATTTCAATGCATTCTAAAATAATAGGATAAGATATAGATCCAAACAAAGCCTATTGGGAAAATTAACAGTTGACAAGTAATAACACTAATAGAAGATGCTAATTCCAAGCGGATAAGTTTATGGTACAGTCAAGTAAAAAAAGTAAAGTAATATTCCAGGGAACATTATTAAAACATAATATATACATATAAATCAAGACCATGAAATTTAAAGGGTGGATACAATTTCATCATCCTGTTAAATTATAAATATAAGGTGTAGTAAAAAGAAATTCATTAATTTTGCATGAAGTTGAAGGAATTAAAATATAAATCAAGTGATCCCCTTTAAGTTAATTATTAATTATATTATTATTAATAATAATAATAACTAGTTTTTATTTTGAAGATAAATTTATAATGCTTTTTTCATAGACGCCCTGATGCCTGTTGACATAAAACTGGGACAGCGGATTGTCACAAATTTCTTGTGACAAACTTTCCATCAGCAAAGTCATTATCCATAATGGGAATAGGTCGTAATCTCTTGGTGTCAGGTCCAGGTTATGAAGTAGATTTATAAGTCTCCCAACGATATTCCTGGAGCTTTGGGCAAATCACTATCAGTATGTTTGGCTTAGTATTGTCCTGATAGAAGAGAACACTTTTTCTATTGACCCATTCTATACCCTTCTGAGTAATTGTTTCCTTGAGATAGTTCAATTATTGACAGTACAGGTTAAAATTAAGAGTACTGTTGTACGATAGCAGCTCATAGTAGATGATTTGCTGCTAATCCCACTAAAATTGGCAGTCCAGTAAAGCTGTTCAGACCTTGCTAGGTCAATAGCATAGTAAGTTTCAAAAAAAAAAACCACTAAAATTGTCCTGTCTGTCAATCCTGATCTGCCACTATTTGTGCTGATTCACCACAATTTGACCACACTTCACTTGAAACAGTAGAGTAATCCACTTTTCACCACCAGGCACCATCAACTTCAGAAATGGCTAGATCTTGTTGAGACTGAACAGTCATTCGCATGTAGAAACTTGAAACATGGTGATTTTTCGCGTTAACTCAAATGATACCCATATGTAAAGTTTCTTTTTGTATTTAAACTTAATCAAATTATTCCAAATGGTTTTTGTGCAATCTTTAAGGTTCTGTGCAATCAAACTGCTATCTATCTATCGACATTTTCAATAATTGGCATTTGAGAGAGTGGTGCATCTTTCACATAAAAATTACCAGAATGGAATCAACAAAATCAAAAATCTTCATCATTGGAAGTTACAGTACTAGGACCAAAAACATATTTCCACTGCCCAGTTTGCAATTTCGCCTTTATTGAAGAAAAACTGCAAAATTTGGCGTATTTTCTCTTTACCTGTGTCCATTTTAGATGCGCGTTCAAGCAAATCAGAGTCAGCTTAAGTCAGACAAAGCTGTTAGAAATGTTATGTTATCAGTATGAAATCTCATTTTTGTACCACCATCCAGTGCAAGGATACAAAAACTAAAGGGAACTGTTGAAAAAATAATGAATTTTTTTTTAAATAATCTATTATTTATTTTTAATATCTGTATTTAAATATCTAAAATAAATTTCATGTGCCACAAACATGCAATGAAGCAATTACTATTTAATAAGAAAATAGTTCCACATAGAATTACCATTGTTAATTTTCAGGAACTGCAACAGGTATCAATCACATCATTGTAATCTTTCAAAGTGTAGTATACTAGGACAATATATGGATCTTTACTAAGTATACACAACATATATAACAGATTTTCGATAGTTGTTAATCGATTCGACTTAATTTAGAATAGATGTATGTTAAGTGAATTACTGAAAATTATTTTTCAATTACCAATAATACTATCTTAAGTATTATAATATGATCATTTTCGTTTTATGCAATATCCTTAGATCGTAATAACTAGATATTCAAAATCTTTAAGAATTTACTTAGGATTACTTGATAATTAATTGCATTATGTTTATACTCATGATTTTATATTGAAAACATATCATCTTATGTCCATTGTTTTTAATGTGAAACTAAAAAATAATTAGAGTATAAAAATAAGTTTCAGTACTGACATTATTTATAACACAAGTCCAACTAGCTTAAATAAATGTATATTCTTACCTGAGGTAATGGAAACAAAATCTGAAAAAAAAAGAAAGAATTATAAAGTTAAATTATCATATTATTGCTCTTTTTTATATAAAATAGTGTAGTTGGTTACCTGGTATTGTCCCTGTTCCTAACTAAATCTGATTTGATTTGCTCTCATTACCGCCCGCCCCTATAATGAATTTAAATTCATTGAAATTAACAAAATAAATTTTATTAATCATTTAGAAGATCACAATAGTAGCATTGTTTATCATTGGTTTAGTAGCATTGGTTACTGTATTCTCTATTTTTATACAAAATTAAAAGGTCAATATCAATTTCACATAATCAATCAAACCATACTGTAATTGATGTTTATGATTGCAATGAGGTTTTTTTTTCATAGATTGTGACTAAAATACACTCATATATATAAAAATATATCAAAACAACTTGCTTTAATATATCATAATACATAGTTGATCAACTATATTTAAGCTTACATCATGGTACTTATATTCTAGCATAAATATAGACACTTTCTACAACTTTTCTTTTTTCAATAAACCTTTGTTCCATATGACATTTATCATAAGCTGGAGTGAAGGGTAAATTTCGATATAAAAAAATAACATCAATATCTATGCTGAGTAATTTATCAAAATGAATATTACGGTCCATTTTTTCTTTCATAAAATAAAATTATGCAAACAACAAAAACAATTCAATTAGAACAAAACTTTTCAAAATAGAGATAAAAATTGTTCAAAGTAACCACCATGTTACCATGTTTAAGAAGCGTTGTTTGGAATTTTCAATTATCACTCAAAATATTAATTAGTGATTTTCCCTTTTATCTTTCTGTAAGCATTGATTGTAGAATGTTTAAAATGCAATAATTTTACATCCTTGTTTCTATATATAATGAAAGACAATAAATGTATATGAAGGTAGTATGTTTTTATAAAGAGGGTATGTTGTGACTATCAACGTGAAATCCGTTATTTTCGGGCAAAATTCGTTACAAACGCCTCTGCAGCGAGCTAAAATAACAAAAGTTATATTAAGTAATAAGATAATCCAACAACAATCACATAAGTTTGTTTTTAAAAATAGGTATATTTTAGTAGTAAGGTTTAGTAAGTTACAGGGCGTATTTTTAAAAACTACGACTACTATACCGTAATATATAACGAAAATAGTCCATTTTTAGATAATACTACCTCCAATATACATTTGATTACAAAATTGTATATTATAACAGACTGAACGCAATTGCAGAAATCAAGGTGGTGAGCAGCAGATAGAAAAGTTCTGAAAGTAGTTACCTGTTATTATAAACCATGAAATTTTAAAAATACGTATAAAAAGATTATAGTGAGAACATTACAAGAAATAAAACAATAATTACCTAGGACCACAGACCCTCTGCTAATATATCTCGACAAAACGCACGCACGCACGATGACAATATCAATATGGCGGCAATTGTAGTTCGCGACCGGGGATGTTAACAGTGTTACCAACAGTCAGACTAGTTTCCTACTAGATTGAACTACGACTGTTATAGAATATCGATTTCTTTTTAAATATCGACACAAATTAGTAATATAATTTTTTCGATATATCGATAATTTGATATTAAAATTTGGATATCGGCGGTCGATATTTTTATTATTATATACATCATCATCTTGTTACCCTTATTCCATCTTTTTTTTTTGTTTTATTTGGAGAAAAATCCTCGTAGACTGTCTCCGCACGTGTCTACGTGCTAAGCATGCAGGTGGTGGCGCCTTTCGGCAAGTCTAACCGGCTAAAACTCCACGACAACCTACGCCGCACCCGGCTGAGGCAGTCCGGTCGCAAGACTGCCTCCCAGCCCGCCGAACTCGTGCAATGGGAAGTCAGGGCCCCCACCCCTTCCCCTCTCCATAGACCACGATCCTTTTTTTTTTTCTTAACTTGGAGAGAAAATCCATCATGGACTTTCAGGCCCCCGGGGGAAGGCCTGAGCTGAGTTGACCGTCAACTGCGTGCTGGGACGCAGCTGGCGGTGCCTTTCGGCGACTTTAACCAACTAAAACTCCACGGCAAACCGTACGCCGCAGTATGGGAGTGTCGTGGGAGAGCGTGAGCCAGCCCCGCGACACCCCCGGCGGCAGGCGCTTTCACGCCACTCCCGGCTGAGGCAGCCCGGATGCGAAACTGCCTCTCAGCCCGCCGAGCCCGTGCATTGGGAGGTCAGGGCCCCCGCCCCTTCCCCCTGGGTTCAGCCAGCAACAGAGAGGGAAATCCCCTCAGTCGCCGCCCCGCCGTTGATTTTTTTAACGAGGATTTCTCCTTATCCGCCATAGCCTCCCCGAGGTCCACTCCGTCCTAAGCTACCCTATCTCCCCTCCCCCATTCCTCGATCCTAACCCTACCCTACCTACCTACACAACCCTATGCCCACCTATCCCCTATACTTGCCTACCGACAAAGTAGGTAGGCAAGCTAGAGATTACCTAACCAGCTTCCCCCCATTCGCCCACCCTACAATCCCTAACCCTACCAAGCCTACCTACCTACACCCTACGCCCGCCTAACCCCTGATCTTGCCTTACCACGTAAGTAGGCAAGCCAGAGGTTTCCTATCCTGTTCCCCCCCCCATACCTACGTAGCCTACGTGGGAGGTTCCTTCAGGGCGGCCTCTGGTGGAACTCGGCTCCTCCCCTCCTTCTCCTTCTTCTTCACCCGCGTCCGGTTCTACGGCGACCGTTGTCTGCAACCGCAGCGTCCCTTTCGCGGGCTCTCTCTGCTGTCTCCTTCTGGAGCAGGACGCATTCACCAAACGCGACAACTGCATTCCACGAAGACTCTCCACCAACCATGGCCTTGACCACAGCCGGGAGAGAGAGATCATCGCCAACTATAGCCACCAATGCTCGTCGCTCGTCCACCCACGCAGGGCATTGCACCATTGTGTGCAGGGCGGTGTCCGTTTCCTTCTCGCAGTGATGGCATTTGGGCGACGTTTCTTTACCCGCAATCTGAAACAGGAATTTGCCGAAGCAGCCGTGGCCTGATAATATCTGTACCAGCCTGAAAGTTAGAGGGCCATGACTACGATGGACCCATTCAGCAAATACTGGGCGAATCGCCTCAATGGTCATGAAGCCTGCGCTTGGGGAGGCTAATCCGTCGCCTGTCTCGAATTCGCTTCTTGCAGCTTCACATACGTCGCCTGGAGCTTCTCCATCTCTCCGCAGGTATTTCTACTACATAATTCCATAACAGCATCTGAGATGGATGCTGCAGCTTCTTTTAAAGCCCGTATGCAGACTCCTTGTAGATTACCCGATTTATTCGCAACACAGAGAATCACCTCGTTGTCGCTGTGGACCCTCTTGTTCAGATCTTGCATTGGCTGCTCTCCCGTAGGCGTGGAGGCTGTGACGGTAACTTTTCTCGTTGAGCGCGCGAGCCGAGCTGAAAATGGTCGAAGCAAAATTGTGCCCAAGATAACGTGGGGCAGCCCAAGCCCGAGGGTTCGGGGAGGGATTCTCCACTGCCGGGGGCAGCGGTACCCTCCTGGGGTAGTACTCTCTTAGACTTTGCTTTCATTGCTACTACATCGTCGTCGAGTTCACAATCACCTGCCGGGATTGGTTAAACCACCAACCCTCCAGCCGCTGTCCAATACTAGATCGTTGGGGTTCAAAATGAACCCTCCTCCGCCCTAGCCCGGTACTGAGTGCGCTGCTCGCGCGCCACACTCAGGAGTATTTATCGGCTCTCCAGCCTAAAGCCGTAGTGTTCCGCGCCAGCAGGGCCACCTCGAGTAGGATGTGGCTCTTCACCACGCACTACGGTCTTGGGGGGGAGGCTAAGGCTCTCCAAAGGAGCTGTGTTGCGCCTGTTGATCCACCCCCTACGATTCCGAGGTACCTCCCCCTATTGTACCCCACCACCACGATCCTAACCCTACCCTACCTGTCTCAAACCCTACGCCCTCCAATCATGAAAACCTATTACTCCTCAACTTCTCTGTCACTTGTGATATTTTCAAACTTCATCTGACATATTCATTTTTATTCTATCGATTTTAGATACACCACACATCTTAACAATCGCATCTCTGCCGCGTGCAGTTTTCTCTCATCCGTTTATTTCGTAACCCAGCACTAAGAAGCATGCAGTATAACTGGTCTTATAATAGTTTTATACATCTTCCACTTGAGTTTCAAGGGCATTTGTGGATCGCAAGATACCCCAAACATCTTTCGCCATTTCCTACATCCTGCATTTATCCTATTTCTCACGTCATGGTCTACGCTGCGGTCGTTTTGGATCAATGAACCGAGGTACCGGAATTTGGAGAAGGCTGGTAATAGTCATCTTAGTAGTGAAACAGCTGAACATATAAAGTAATGAATATTATTAAAACTTCTTACTGAAAAATATTCATCATCACCATCATCAGCCTGTAAGAGATCCACTGCAGGGCCATAGGCCTCATTCTGAAGGAAAGTATAGGCATAATCACCACGCCAGCCCACAACGTATTAGAGATTTCAAATTCTGAGAAATCCATAATTGCATGTTTTCCCACATATAGTAGTACTACAAGAACATTTCTCAGGTTCAGGTTTCCTCACAATGTTATCCTTCACTGTCAGCCGATAGTACTACCAATTTAAATTAGGAAATGTACTCGAATTTTGAAAAATTCATTGGTACATGACGGGGTTCGAAGCTGCGGCCATGAAAATGATATTCCACCGGTCAAACCACTAAATCACCACGACCACAAAGACATGGTAACTAGTGGATTGAAAAATATTGGTACATATCATTATCTTATTTAGATAAAACAATAATGATTGCAATTAATCAATATCATTCAATACCGTTTGTGCAAGTGACCCTTAGAAGTCTTAGAACTAAAATGTAACATTTATGGTATAAATTGTCTAACAAATGTTCTGGATTTAAAACTGTAAATCATTGTTAAGCTGTATTTTTAATAAAGCCGATATATATCAATTTTTTTTTTCAAATCCACATATTTTTCGATATATCGAACACCGATATTGATATTTTTTTGAATATCGATATATCGAAAATCCAATATAAAAAAATGTGGTCTGGCTTTGTCATGACACGGCCGTTTGTTGTACGTGAATACGTCTGGTAACGGGCGATATTTTCTATATAAATTATGATGATGGCAACTGTTCCATTTAACGTATTCATGAAATAAATCAACCTAACAAATAATTAGTATGTTACTATACTTTATTAATTATAGGTCTGTGTGATCCGCTTGGCTGCATTCACTTTTTTACGTTGCCTCCAATGCTTGACTCGGTCATATGATATTTTATTGGTACCATGCGATTGGCTTTGAGATGCTCTGTCCAACCCTATACGATTTCTGTATTTGGATTTGGCTTTTCGGCGCGCATAGACTGACATTATATATTTCTTGATATTTATTTTTTTCGTTTTAACACCTTATTATATACACAGTCACAATTTTACACTAATATTCGATTTTACACTAATAGATCGATAGACTTTGACAAGAGCTGTCGACTGAAACTTCAAAAAACGTGGTAGCTTTACCGAGTCGAAAGTTATACTAAATGGAAATCTGAAAACGCAGCAGAATTACCCCAAAATGACGGCGATTCTCCCTACACCGCGTGCGATGTGTTACAGTCCTGACTTAGAGTAAGGAATTCTTTAATCCTTTATCTATTCAATGGTATAATTTAATTTTAGATCCAGAGAATAGATTCGAAACTACATTGCCAAACTGTATCCCCCGAATCATTAGGTTTTTTAGATTACCCCTGTATGATAGCAAATTCAAAGACTTATTCACGTCAAAATATCATCAGCCTTTGAAGTATCAATTGAACTTCCAAAACGTCGATCAACAATAATGCTGATCGAAGTTCCAAAATCACCAAAACACCATTATCAATAAGTAGCGTTGCCGTAATAATTTCTAAACTACTTAATAGTTTTTCGGTTTTTAAGAGAAACCTAATTTATAAAACTACATTACCTTTATTATAAATTATTGTGGTACGAAATACTAATGTTTTATACCAATAAACATACAATCAGTAAATACTCAGCCAGCAACATTAATTAATTTAATCAGCTGCTATTGTGTCATAAATATGATATGTTCAGAATTTTGATAGATGAGCCGCGTGACAGTATCAGTTAAATATGATTAGACGGCAAATTATCTATGCCCTGCTACACTATTCGTGATATTTATTTACAAATGTGGATATAACAACAGTCAATAATAATAATGAAATAGCAACAATAAAAGGGCTAAATTAAAGAAGACCTACGATGCTTTATCACATAGATACAACTTACACTATGAATAATAATAAAAAATGTAAATATATAACAGTAATTATTGAGAAACATTAGACAGAGAAAAAAATAGAATAAGAATAAACGAAAAAGTGGAAATGAGTTCATTTATGAAATTTAAAATTAACGCATGGAAAAAACAAGATGACAAATAGAATTAAGAATATTGAAATATGATTTACTAAATGTTGTTTAAATGGTCATATATATAAAATGTGTTTAATTGTCCTTTTTAATTTAATTGCTCGATGGTCAAATATGTCTAATGACATGTGCTTGGAGGTGAATTCATATTCCTTATGAAACAGTTTAATAGTAATTTAATAAAATGAGTCAATTCAATTGCCAAAGTTATATCGTTTTAGCCTTAATATAATACTAAAAACTACCAGCCACTAAAAATAATAATTCTGTACTCGATACAGTTGCTGAAACCATCAGATTTAGTAGAATACGCGTTAAGTTAGCAACACAGGACATTAACGCTGTCCTAATAAACCAGATCCAGATGTCGCTGTATGTATAAAAGCTGATATGTGAAAAAAAATCTTTGTAACATAATAATATTTGACTAAGTTAAATAGACTTTAATACATATATAGTATAGTGTTCACAAGCCCGGAGAAGCTGTAAAAGCTCTTCACATCTATAACATGCATACTTCGTAGAAATATTATGTTTATCTGCTTTAATAAAATAGCGACTGTTATTCTATATACTCTTTGATCACAGATTACTAAGAACTAAAAAGATATTATTATTATAATACGTACCTATTCTCTGATTTTCTCTGATACAAATGACAATTGACAAATAGTGTAGGGTGTTTATTATACATCAACTTTCAATAAAATATCGATGTTTATCATCGATATATCAAATTAATTCAATGTTTATAAAGAATAATTCAAAAAAAAAAAGATCAGCTTAGCGTAAGAAGCGAGGTGCTTTATTTGATATATCGAACATCGGATGATTATTCGAAGATATTACATTAAATTTACGTCTAACTTGCGCAAAGTTGATCAGAGAAAATAGGAAAAAAGTAAGCTACAATTAAAATATTGTGGTCGTCGTTAATTCAAGATTTTTCATTAGGATTTTAATCTCTAGGCGGATTAACATAAGCAATTTCAGCAAAATTTGAAAACTAACACAACTAAAATTTTTAACAAGCAGATGTTAATTGATAACACTTTTTGTAGAGATTGATTTGATTCACTTTATAGTAAATTACAATTGGTCGCCATCACCATATAATACAACTTGCAAAAAGATTCCTGAATCCTATTGTTCTCGGTGTCTTAATTCTCTTGTCTTCAAAACTCTCAGAAACCGGCTATGATAAAAATAAATTTCGCTGAATAGTTTTTAGTGTGACTTTTAGAAGAGATAGTTCACTTCCTACGCAAAAAAAAATTGAACTGAATATTCATTGTAATACGTATAGAATTTAGTACAAGGCTTAGTAATTATGATTTTTTTTTTGTTTTGGGTGCATTTTGACTTAATGTTTACCGATAATTTTCTAAAGGGACAGGTAACTTCTTATACTCATGGTTATAAAGATTTTTAGGATAGATTGTCTTTAGTCAAAATAATATATCGGCAAACGTGATATGTGTGTACTACAAAGTTTACATGGAATACGATAAACAACTCTGAAAGACCAAGAGTTAGAATGCAAAATGTGCGCAAATTAGAGGAATTAAGAACGCACTTGCGACAGGCAAACGACAAAACGTGTACCATCTGACAACTACCACTAACCCCGGCTCATTGTTTCCACGTTTATTTTATTATTCATTTTCGTTGTACATAGCTTATTGTTTTAATTATTTTATTACTCCAACTAGCTGACCCGTGTGACTTCGTTTGCACCAAGTCAGGTATTACCGGTTTCAATTGTAATTTAAACGCAAAAAAGCTTCTAAAACCTATAACCCGATTGCAGCGATACCTACCGTTTCCCATTATGAATCCAAACTATCCAGAGGCTCACTCAAACATATACCCAGTTGGTATGTGAGACATCTTAAAATAAGCCTAGAACCCGTTCGCAGGATCACCTACCGGTTCCAATTAAGATAAAAACTAACCTACATATATTAGTGATAAATGGCTTTCCAGTACCCCTTGGGTTGCTTCTATACCACTCACCTCCACGCCCATTCACTATTCACGTAGAGCCAGCGGCAGCGACAACACAATAATTTTGCTGGCTTATAATTTATATTTCGCATTATCTTCTGACTAACTTCATCAATTAACATACTGTAAAAACTGAACTTTATCTACATTCAATTTCCATTTTAATCTAGTGTTTGTTTTATAAGAATTGATAAAGTATACGTAAAATCTGCAAGTTTTACTAAGCAGTGCCTAAAATGTAAAATCTAGTTGAAGTCATGTTTAAAATACTTTATTACAAAAGCGTGTCCAAGCGGCCTCTAACTAAACATCTGATTTAAGTGTTTTATGGAAGCAATTCTGAGAGCATTCTTTCAATTCGATCTCATCATTCAAAAACGTTCCATTACATACAGATATTTTGCAAACAATTTCAATTTATGAATAATATTTTTGATCAAGGCTCAAAAATACATAGTATAAGTAACTTTATCAAATATCGAAATAGCACACGTAATGACAGAAATCTAATTGAAATTGAGATTCATCTTCTACAATGTAATGTAACTATTATCTAGGTTTATGTTTTAGGAAAAAATATTGTCACCTTTGTTTAGCAACGCAATCATTAATTTCATTTTTGAAATGACACATAACTTAATTTTTAGCAGGCGCCGCGCTGTGTACCATACAGATAATTTATTACTATATGTCAAGAACATGGAATATGGCGATGAGAAGTTGTTTGTCAAAAATGTTTATCTCAAAATTTCAAGTTTATAAATAAATAGCTTTTAAGTACATAAAATACATAAGGAAACATTTTACATAAATAATTGATGTGTGGATAAAAATATTTTTCTAGACACATTTATTTTAAAATTATTATTTATGCTCTCTGCACAAGTAACAATAATGCATCTCACTGTTGGCAAAGATCAGCATCTGGAAAATTATTGAGGGTAGCAAAATATTTATGGGAGTTAATATTTTTTCAATTGGATTTGTTTGAAATTAGCTCTTAATTTTTATCAATACAAATTAATGAAACAAGTAAGTAGGTGCGGTTCTCATACATAATACATTAAATTTTTTACGTCAGTATTAACACAATGCAAGAATTTTTTTATGGATTGACATAATCTTAGCAATAAATGTTTTGTTCTGTATTGTATTTCTTTAAATTAAATATCAAATTACATTGAACATATAAAAATGCATTTTATCACCTTTTGTTAAACTTAAAACATACAAATTACAATAATAAATATATTTAAAGATAAGTCAATATCATCTAAATTATAATATAGTGTTATATAGTAGGCCAAAGGCAATAAAAACACAGTACTTAAGTTTAATTATATTATGCATATTACATTATATTTCTGAGTTTAAACGTAAAATGTTTGAAGTTGGTATTTCTAAACGGTACACAAATACAAATGTATATACAACAACGTCTTTACGCACACTATAATTAACAAAGTTTGGTCGTATAGTTCACAGAGTACGTTATATAAAGTATAGATGTCATTTGTCTCAAAGCGACGCGACGCGGTGTCTTGTCACATATAGCATTATACACAAATTATTACATACAAAAAATTCCAAGGATTATTAAATTGTGTATTATATTATTTTATTACTGAATTATTTATGCAATTTTACTCCATGCCCATATCAATTTAATCAGACTCGAATAATTCGAGTAATATGTTTGGTTTTCTTACAGACTGGGGCAATGCGTGAAATTGATGATTGCCGTTGCTATATTTTTCACATACAGCCTGCAATTTTACGTCTCAATGGAGATAATCTGGAAGAATGTTCGTCACTGGTTTGGCGCGAAAAAGAATCTAGCCGAGTACAGCATTAGAATTGGAATTATCGTTTTGACAGTATGCACCGCTATTGCGATTCCTGATCTTGGTCCCTTCATCTCGTTGGTAGGTGCTGTTTGCCTTTCCTTCCTGAGATTGATATTTCCGGCTGTTATCGAAATTGTCACCTTCTGGGATCGTCCCAATGGACTCGGACGTTTTAATTGGGTATTGTGGAAGAACATCTTTATGATCTCATTCGGTATTCTTGGATTTTTGACGGGATCTTACGTATTGTATTTCCTTAGGTTCCATAATTACACTTAATCATTTCTATACTAAATATGATTGTCTCATCTTATCCGCAATGCTACAAGCAACTTTCTTTATCTTCAGCTCTTTGTAAAAATATGAAACGTATGGAGAAAATTGAACCTGAGTGCTTTGTAAGGTCTTTTGTCTCAAACTGTGGTTAGTATGAAAATAATAATAATTGTTATGAATAATCTTAGTATAATAACGTCCATCTCACCTTCCATGAGTAAGAATTCCTGGTTGAAGCAGTTCTTGACATTGAATATGTTCTTGTTCAGTGTTCTTCTTACAATACTTAGGATATAACTCATTCCACAAACTATTACAGAGAGGATGATCCCCTGTATGAGATACCTTTTAATGGGAAGATCAGTTTTTATCATTTACCAGGAATTCATACTTGGCTCGAGCTTGGTATAAAAATAAACTAAAACCTTCCTAAACTTTTAGTGACGTTCTATACAGTACCTAGCCGAGAGACAACAAATCAAGCATATTTCAGAAGACCTGTTTCTGGTTCACACATTTTATAAATAAAAATAAGTTAAACTCGAGGTCCATATACACAAAAGAGATGGGTCAAACAAACTACCTAAACGTAAACAGGAGTGAAGAAGAAGGTGAATTAATACAAATAAGTAGTTAACAGTAAATAGAGAGGCATTTATAGAAACACGAATTTGAGGGTTCTCAAATACAGTTTCCCTTTAAATCCTCAGAAAGAATGAATTCTAAAGAACACACTATAATATCGAAGATAATAAAGCGAAAGTTTAGCTAATCTTGCCAAATAAGTTTGACAGCCTTAGCTCTAGCGTTTTTTTCTATATAACCTATTCTCGTTTTTTAACCCCGATATACCGGTAAACAGAAACACCCACTTTTTCGTAATTTAACAAAAATCAGCCTACCTTTATATATTTGAGCCAATAGTATTCGGTAAAATATAACAGACCTCATAGTATCAAAATGGTGCTGTAATAGTTTGCATACAAAATATGTAGATAAGAAAGTTAGCGTAGAAGTTAAATGTTTTGCCTATTCACCCCATTTTACGTTATATGTTCATGAAAGATACAACATTATATTAGGTCTTTACCTATGAAATTGCCGTTTTGTATGAAAAAGTTTAAACGAATTTTTTTCATGTATTTTTTATTTGTATTAATCGAAGTAATCACCCATGCAATCAATGCATCTTTGCCAACGCAGTGGCAGTTTATTGATGCCCTTCTTAAAGAAATCAGCTGGACGGGAGGCAACAAATTCTTCAAAGGCATTTTGTACTGCCTCTCGGGTATTGATTTTTTTTCCCGCCAAGGAGTTATCCAAATTCTGGAAAAAGTAGTAGTCTGTAGGCGCAAGGTCTGGTGAGTAGGACGGATGACGGAGAACTTCCAACCCCAGTTCTTGCAACTTGGAGACCGTCTGCTGTACAGTATGAGGTCGCGCGTAGTCGTGCAGGAGCAGCGGAGACGAGCGATTGACCAATGCTGGTTGGATATGTGCCAGCTTCTCCATCATTGTGTTCAGTTCTTCACAGTACATATCTGCAGTAATGTTCACCCCGTTTGGTAAGAAGCTGTGATGAATCACACCGGCGCTAGACCACCAAACAGTGACCATCACTTTTCTAGGGGTAAGTTTTCGTTTAGGGCATTATTTAGGTGCTGAACCAGGATCCAACCAACTTGCTGAGCACTTGCGGTTATCAAACAGAATCCATTTTTCATCGCAGGTAACAATGCGGTTCAAAATTCCTTCATTTGTGTGTCTGTTGAGCAGTGCAAGGCACGTCTCGACGCGTACTTCGCGTTGGCGATCATTGACTTCGTGGGGCACACATTTGTCAAGCTTTTTTACCTTGCCAATTTGACGCAAATGGACCAACATTGTTTTGACGCTAACGTCGAAAGCTGCTGCTAATGCAGCCGTAGATTGTGTATCATCAGCTTCCACAATCGCCTTTAATTCGTCATTGTCGATCAAAGTCTTCGGACGACCGCGAGGTTCATTTTTCAGGTCGAAATTCCCAGAACGGAAGCGAGCAAACCAAATAACAGGTGGTGCGTTTGTTTGTAGTGTTAGCTCCGTAAACGTCGTTGATGTTGCGTGCCGCTTGTGCCGCGTTGCTGCCACGACGGTACACATATTCCATAATTACTCGAATTTTTAACGTATCCATGATGACAAAAAAGATTGAAATGCGATGAAAATTTAACACTAATCAATAAACAAATGACTATTTTTGGAAAAAGAATTCCATGTTTTTAAAATAAAATTAATTTGAAATTTCAATTCTTAGCCAAACAAAAATTATTTTGATTTGAAATGGCCAGTACTGCAGAACGGCAATTTCATAGGTAAAGACCTATTATTAACTATTTTGAAATCGCAACATCAATTCGACTTAAACGCATGGAACTTGCGATTTATATGCTTAGAAAAGGATATAGGTTACTTTTCTTCTGGAAAAAATGTACTGTTCTCGAGGAATAGACCAAATCCATATTAACTCGAACGAAGCCGTGAATAAAAGTGTCTTCAGATTGTCAAATCAATATCTGCTGGTATGCGTACTTTTTCGATATTTTAACTATTGTTATTATTATTCTACTTTTTTTAAATTGTAGCACACGCAAAGTGAAGAAAACGCTGAGTGAATTAATATCCTTACACAACTGAAGCGGCTCTATAAACTCAGTAGTGTCTCCATCACTAACAATATGGACAGTCTGCATTTACAATCTGTTCTGGGCATCCAGAAGATACTTTGTGTAATCGCCCAGAGTTACGAACAGTAGTACACGTTAGGACAAACTTCTGCTTTATATAGCAGATATAGCTAATCAGGCGTGAAAAATCGTCATACCCTGTTCAGGATTCCGCATCTCTGAGATGTCGTGAAGATCACACTCCCGATGTAATCCCTGGGATTGAGGTCGCTGTGAATATCTATACACCTAAGATATTGAGAAACTCTCGCAACGGAGCCAGACGTTCTAAAAAGCAGGAAGAGAGTAAGCAGGGATCTTTTGCAGGTATGCGCAAACACCTGCACTTTGTTGGTATTAGTCTCAACAAATCGACAACAACCATTGGTATGCGACGCAAGGATTCGTGGCACCCAATGACAAGTTCCTGTCGTCTCTTTTCTGTTACTCCCCGACCGGAAGAAGGCTTGCTGTAATAATACTTAGTGCTGCCACCTATATAACAATGAATGGCTCAAAGGGAACATATCATTCAAAAGTTGGTCAGAGCCCTGAAACAGGGATGTATCTAGAGTCAAATTTAAGGTAGAGCAGCATTGGTTACAGGTAGGGCGGAAGTAAAAAAATTATCATAATTGATCTGCCTTCGAATGTCACAAACTGTGGTATGTTCGGAAAAGTTTAGATACCTATCGCTGCAATTTTTTTTATCTCAAACTATGAACAAACAATTTAATTATAATAATGTATCTTAGTTTTTGGTATTTTTAAGGTAGGGCATTGTGATTTCAAGGTAGCAAGGTGCTCCACAATGCGCCCCCCTAGCTACGGATGTGCCTTGAAGAACTCCAGCATTTACTGATATGACCTGCAAATTATATCCTTCGACAAGGACACGAATATCGCGCTCAAGTTCAAAGCCAAAGATCCCTTTACTAATAAAAATTTTGTATAAGAAAATTGCTATTTGACTAAGTATTATACAGGAAACTGGTGGTCTCTAAGATGTATACTTTACAAACATATTCGATGCTATAATATTGTCAAATAGAAACTGTTATGTAAACATGTATTTGACAAATTATACTTTTTGCACATAACATGTATTTGTTTGACAACGAAGATTATATTTACTGGTAAAAGGATTGGTGTCTTTATAAATAATTATTTATTGCAGTTTTACGTTGCTTAAATTTTGTATATTATGTCTTTGTTTTCATAAAATAATATCAGTAACCTTTTGTTGATTTAATTTTTAATCAAGCATTGCATGTAATCTTTTGGTACATTTAATTTCCCTCAAGACAAAATCGTATATCTACATCCTTCTATACATAAATAGACAGAGACAAAGCAGTCAAATATATTTATTTACTTATTCTGTTTCTCAACGGATTTTCTTTTTATTTTAGTTGGTATCGATGCCCCTTAAAGCTATAATAAAAATTGGAAATAGTCTTTTTTTCCTTTATTTCTCATGCTTCACGATTTTATTTGTTCAACACAGTTAATAGAAAATGATTTTACCTTTTATTATGGTCGAATTTCCATCATTAGTAAAAATTTAACGACAATAATGTTGCATAGAACATTCTTAACATATGTGAATTAACATAAATTATTATAAAGTTCATTATAGAATTATGCGATTAAATGTTCACATTTTCATTATGTACTGCATCATTTTTTTTTATCTATACTAATGTTTTAAAGCTGAAGACTTTGTTTATGTGAACGCGCTAATCTCAGGAACTACTGGTCCAATTTGAAAAATTATTTCAGTGTTAGGTAGCTCATTTATTGAGGCAGGCTATAGGTATATCATCACGCTAAGACCAATAGGAGCGGAGCGCCAATAAAGAATGTTTCAAAATCGGAGTTAACGTACGTATTATTTCAATATATTTTCACCTTTTACGTATATGAAGTTGCGAGTTAATGTTAGCGTTAGCCCAAAGTAACTATTCCACGCTAACGAAGACGCGGGTAGAAGCTACTATTATATAAGATCATTTATATATTATCATGATAAAAAAATATAATAAATATAAAAATTGCACAAAATGATTAATCCCTAATTTCAAAACTTTGAAGCACATTTTAGCTAAACTCCCATTTAATCAATTCTCCCTTGAATAAATAGTTCAAAGTAATGCCCGCTAAAATTTCAGTATTTATTAATTTATTTAATTTTAATGTGACGGCTGAAGTCAATTTGTACATGAGCTTTGTGGACTAATTGACTTATTTAATAGAACTTTCATCCTTAATAAATGAGTACTCCCACATAAGATATAAGATGTTTAGTGATTTTTTAAAAATAAAACACAAATAGTATTTAGGTATCCATTAATACAGATTTATTTTTAATACTGTAACAAAACAACCAGTTTATGATTATCTAAAACCTACATAGGTATATATCACTACTTTACATCAAGTTATAATATTTTGTAATAGGAACGATTTCCTTTGCCATAAACAGTTTGCTAATTTCACAATATGTGGTTATAATAAAACCATTATCACAAACAGATGGATATTATACATCTAAATTGACAAATTTGGTAATAAGTTGTTTAATTACATATTAAATACATAGTGATTTAATTAACGCTAAATAAAATTATTTTTAGTTCATTTCTGAACATAATCACTGTATCCCTGAAGTCTAAATATGCTGGTCTTATACTAAAAATGATCATTTTACTTGTCAGATCTACCTCCGACAATTTACATTATACACTTATCTATACAGAATGACAATCGCATCATACCAGGCAAAAGGGTCTGGCATTAACGACAATTATTCTATGTTCTATCATATTATAAAATACACTATATTCTTTAGTCAAACAAACTTAATTATAGTAATGACAAAGTAATCAGAATCTAAAAATACACAGGAACATTACTGTAAGAGCCACTCCATTGCATCTTATTTTATGAATCTGTTATAATGTATTTATTATATAGCATATTTTAAATAATCATACTTGATTATGTACTGAATACAGTGACGGTATGTTTAGTATTTTCTCGAAATGCTTCAGAGTAACCCTTTCAAATACCAATTAATATAATTACAAGTATGTGTTAACTCAAACGTCTGGTTATTAATTTATGAATGAGAATAATAAGTTTACAGCTTTTTGGTTTCAAAAGTAATACAATTTTACAAAATACAACCAGTCTTTAAAATTTGGTAAATATTTATGTAATATTTTATTCGAGTAATAATTACCCATGTCGTACTTTGAGTTTATTTATACCACTTGTTTTCTCACTAAAATTAGGTTACACGTTAATGAAGACACCTAAATTTAATTACGAATTAAATGCTTCGTGTTCTAAAAAAAGCTCAATACGAATTAATAATACTAAAAGCAAATAGATTTTTGGTAATGGAAATGCTATTTCATTATCACTACAAAACCATTAAAACTAGTTTTTCTTTTATCTTTTTTACGTTGGTACTAGGGGTGCTAGTGATACATAAAAAAACCGTATAGAAAAATCCGAAAGCCAATGTTTAACTTTTCAAAAAATTTTGGGCTCCAGCCGCTGTTCGAACCCGGGTCCCATAACTCATATAGGGTTAACGGAGCAATTAAAAAAAACATAAAAGTTAGCAATTTCATAGCATTAAGATAATACTTTATTTTTAAACAAACAATATTAATTTCCAACAGTATATAATATTTGATTCAAATTTTTTAACCTATAATTGTATCACAATTCGATAACGCACTAGAAAAATCTCACAATTGTATACCGTTACATTTAACTACTTCGCATATTACTTATACATGGCTACAGAGTTTAGGGTAATACCGTAAATAATCAAAATAAAAAATAAACAATGTTGTATATATATTTTTTTTAGGAAAATTACACGATAAACACAAAATATCTATTGATTATCTAAAATAGAGTCAAAAACACTAGATGTTAAAAACTGTAAAAAAATGCTTAAAGCGGTATTAATATAATGTAGGTATAGTGTTTTAAAACTCTACTATACTTTTATAGAGCCTTACAAATTACGAAATAAATTTACGCATGAGATTTAATCTTCACCGTGAATTATTCCCAAAATGCTAACGTAAGATCCCGTCAAAAATCCAAGAATACCGAATGAGATCATAAAGATGTTCTTCCACAATACCCAATTAAAACGTCCGAGTCCATTGGGACGATCCCAGAAGGTGACAGTTTCGATAACAGCCGGAAATATCAATCCCAGGAAGGAAAGGCAAACAGCACCTACCAACGAGATGAAGGGACCAAGATCAGGAATCGCAATAGCGGTGCATACTGTCAAAACGATAATTCCAATTCTAATGCTGTACTCGGCTAGATTCTTTTTCGCGCCAAACCAGTGACGAACATTCTTCCAGATTATCTCCATTGGGACGTAAAATTGCAGGCTGTATGTGAAAAATATAGCAACGGCAATCATCAATTTCACGCATTGCCCCAGTCTGTAAGAAAACCAAACATATTACTCGAATAATGGTCTGATTAAATTGATATGGGCATGGAGTAAAATTGCATAAATAATTCAGTAATAAAAAAATATAATACACAATTTAATAATCCTTGGAATTTTTTGTATGTAATAATTTGTGTATAATGCTATATGTGACAAGACACCGCGTCACGTCGCTTTGAGACAAATGACATCTATACTTTATATAACGTACTCTGTGAACTATACGACCAAACTTTGTTAATTATAGTGTGCGTAAAGACGTTGTTGTATATACATTTGTATTTGTGTACCATTTAGAAATACCAGCTTCAAACATTTTACGTTTAAACTCAGAAATGTAATGTTAACAAAACTACGAAGAAAGTAGTAACATAATATAACGGTGTCTTTAAACGTTTTGAAGTGGAACGTTTTCAGGAACAATGGGGAATCATTTCGTTACGGAATAATGGCCTGAAGGTATATTAAACCTTATGAGATATGGAAGTTACATTTCGTGTTTTTACAAAAAAGTTAAATACGTATTGAATACTTGCTTTAAAAAAGTTTGGATACTCACGTATTAAATGCACCGCGCTTGTCGACGGCTGCCGCGGCAAGATTGTGTTATCCTTTTTCGCAAGTCTAACCTAACCTAACCAAATAGAGATAGAAGAGCAAGACGTCGAACGTTCGGTGAGCGCGGTGCATTTTATACGTAAGTATCCAAACTTTTTTAAAGCAAGTATTCAATACGTATTTAACTTTTTTGTAATAACACCCATTGAGTTTTATGGTGGTGCCAGAAGGTGGTCACAAAAATTTGACTATGACTTAATGTAAAATTATCGAGATTGTGCTCCTTAGCCTCCACGAGTACTTAGTTCACAGTGGCTATATAAAGAGTCGATTGAATACTAGCTATATACGTTTCTATATTATGACTAGCTTTTTCCCGCGACTTCATCCGCGTGGAATAGTGACTTTGAGCTGACGCTGACACGCAGCGGAAGCTCTCAAACGGAAAAAACCCCGATTTTGAAACATTCTTCATTGATGCTCCACTTCTATTGGTCTTAGCGTGATGATATATAGCCTTCCTCGATAAATGAGCTAACACTGAAGAATCAGACCAGTAGCTCCTGAGATTAACGCGTTAAACCAAACAAATTCCAACTTTATAATCTTAATATATATATTTCTTGTGTGCGTGTGTATGTGACTGAACTCCTCCTAAACGACTGGACCGATTTTGATGAAATTTTTTGTGCGTGTTCGAGTGGATCCGAGAATGGTTTAAATTCACAATTGGACCCGGTAGGTGGCGCTGCGGTTGACTTTTGGGATTTATATTTTTTATTATCAAGGCAGGACAACGTCCGCCAGGTCCGCTAGTATTAGTATAGATTATAAGAAGATTTCGTGACTACTTTCCGACTACATTTTGATTAGCTATTGTCAGCATACATTAAGGTATAGTGGAGTTCTTGTGACTATTTGCCTGCGTCAACATGAAAGTCTGAATAGCTACCATCAACTAAATACTCGTCGAGACCAATCTAACGAGAATTTTAAATAGTTAATGTTAAAGCACAGTGGAGTTTCTGTGATCATTCCCGGCTTCAACATGACACTCTGATCAGTCTTATGCATGTACTTTCCACCCATATTCTTATGTATAGTTCAATATAAGTTTCTAACGATTATTACTAATTGCAGTAATTTTAAATAACCTTCAGTGGAAAATCTAAGGCAATCATAGAAAACGCTGGCAAAAAATTGCATTTACAGATAAATGAAATAATCATAGTTATTGAAATAAATGTAAGTGAACAATTAATACTAATGTAATACTCTTGTTCTTATTGTTCTTTTGTAATCGTTCTTGCATTAAACCTCATTACTCACGATAAATGCAGGAGCAAAAATCCGTCTATCTTTGTATATTTAATTGTTCTGTCCGTGTGTGACTGAACTCCTCCTAAACGGCTGGACAGATTTTCGTGAATTTTTTTGTGTGTTTAGGTGGATTCGAGAATGTTTTAAATTCACAATTGGAATAGGTAGGTGGCGCTGCGATTGAATTTTAGGAGTTTATTGATTATCAACGGAAAACAACATCCACCGAGCCCGCTAGTACTCTATAAAGTGCTAAATCTACTGACAGCGATTCAATACGAAAATTTTATATGCCTTGTAATGGTACCGTTTTGATATGCCGGACTAGGTATCTAGTTGTTTATATAATGAAAGCTATAAGCTGTATATACATTTATATACATAAAATATTGTTGTAAATAATACGAAGGACCAGTCGACTATAATACAAAAAATAATGTTGTGGCTATACATTGTAGGTGGTAGAGCCACGCTGAAGTTATTACTGGTTTTAGCATGAATGGGTCGGTTCGCCCGGGGTACTACCACCCGACACACAGAAACACCCACGTAAAGTAACAGTGCTTGCATTGTTGCGTTTCGTTCGGTCAGTGAGGACGCTGGATGCCCACTTTCCCTCCCCCTTTCCGCACAAACACAGGCCGGCAATCACTTACAATCAGGTGACCCGCCAGTTCGTTTGCCTCCCATGATATATTTTTTTTACGTAATGTAATTTATAAGATAAATACTTACATGTCTTTTTCAGGTAGGTTTAACGTTATGCTGCTTTTTGTATCATCGCCATACTTCAAGTATCCAAAGAAGCCAACAAAGGCGTACAGAGAAACAACGAAGAACATTCCAAAGTTCAGTACTCCAGGGCATCCGATAAAATGCGTAGGGGTTTTCATGTTATTCTCGAGGGGCATTACAACACCGATGCCTTCAAGGGCAAATATAGCGGTACCGAAGAAAGTCGGCAAATGTTGAAATCCAGCGAATGGTGCACGATCGCTTGTACTAGGAATATCTTGGAACAGATAATAGAAAGTGATCCCCATTCCAGTGCCGACTAACAGATTAGCAATCATAGAGAAGGGTGCCAAGTATTTGAGATTCCTAATCAGATTCATCAAGATAAGAAAGGGTAGCAGTACGGCCATATACACCCGGATATCGATATCGTGCCAGGTGGTACCCTCTGTATAGTAGTTCGCCACTTGACTCACGTTTTTAGCAATAAACACAATATATACACAGCAACAGCCGAGCAAATCTACCACCAGGAACCAGTTAACCATAGCTCTAAAACAATAAAATATTATTATTACAATAGACATATATATATCACTACATATTATAAAACAAAGTCCTCTGCCGCGTCTGTCTGTTCGCGATAAACTCAAAAACTACTGAAGGGATTTTCATGAGGTTTTTAATAGATAGAACACGATTTTAATAGATAGAGTGATTAACGAGAAAGGGTTTTTTGTGCAAATTGGTTGAAATATAACTATAATTGTTGGAAATGTCGAAAGAAATCAAGCCGCTTGGGAGCTTTCTTCTATAACACTGCCTAATAATCCCTTTGAGATATAAGAACATAATTAAGATAATAAACGACACAGGCAAAGTTGCGGGCATCAGCTAGTACAATAATAAAATAAACATCATAATTATTTCAAATACTATGGTTTTCTTATACATATTTATTGTGGTAATGGTTATTATATATATTAATGAATTTTTAATTATATCAAAAACCGTAGCAACTTTTTTTAAGAAGTACTAGCCTTGCCTGCGGCTTTGCTTGTGTTAATGTAGATATTATGTGTCTCGGAAACAGTACTTTTCCTGGATGAAAGGTACCCTATGTCTTTTTCTATACTCCAAATAATGTGTACGTAAGATTTCATGATGATCGGTTGAGTAATCAAAGTTTAAAAGCGTAATAAACAAATTTAAATTCGCATTTATAATGTAAGTAAGAAATTTTAGGATGTTGTTATTGTTGATAACTTACAATGGAATAAAAAAGTCTAATCACATTATTTTACTACTGCAGAAAGGTCTTATTAAGTGGAATGGATTTGCACCGTCCACCTATGATATATAGTTCTTACTTAGTAAAGTAATAGACGATAATAAGAGTATATTAATAAGCTTAATATTATGTGAATCGCTTATTACTTACTTGGCGAGTCTAGAAAATTTATGAACTGCAGGTGGACCAGATAAAAAAGCAGCTTCAGCAGTCTCAGCGAAACCGAGCGATGGTTTTTGCATTCGCCTGCAAAGTTCATGAGCAGTCTTCACCAGAACATGCACGCAGTAAGTGCAAATCCCACCGACGACAAAGGTAGCAATCAGACCGAAATATAACCCAGCGTTGCGGAATGCCATTGGCATGGCTAGAATACCGCTTCCGAGTGATCCTTTCAGTAAATGAATGAGAGTGTCCATGTCCCTGGAATTTTAATATGATTTTCAAGTTAGCCAAATATTATTTTGATCTATCTAAATATACATAATATTTACATTATTCTTTAAAAATTATACGTATAGTCCTCATTAATTCGGAAGACATAAATATACTGATTTTGAGTGTATCTGTTTTTAGGTAAAACAAACGGGTATGCAGATCATCGTTATGAGTGATTATTGTAGTTGTTGATAGTTGGACTATCTTAATGTGGTAAGTTCCTAATAGTTGTCAATAACGAATACGTGTTCTCCAATCAAATTTTCCAATCATTGCTCAGGCTTTAAGATAGAAATGGATTGAGTATTAGAGCTATTCTATCAGAACCTGTCACAGGTTTACCATTCGAAGATTTCAGTTGTCTTCAGATATTTTAACAAATATTGTATCGCTTTGATAATACTCACGATGTGGGATGCGCTAATTTCCTGTGCTCGAAAGGGTTATAATCTTCATCTGCCTCAATATCTCGCCCTGGTATTTCCATAAGAGGTAAAGTGGACCCCGCCTGTTGCTCCACCGGGATGTCATTTGGATCAACTTTATACCTGCGAATGTTCCCAAGATACTGGTATAAATAATCACTTACACTATGTAAAACATATGTATTACACTATGTAAAAATTACAATCATGAAGTGAATAAGTTAGAAGTGAATTTTAGAGTGTAACTGGTGTAAATGGAATTAAAGCCTACTTTTATAAATGTAGCATAAACACAAAAAGCGTAACATCTCAAGCTAATATGAATCAACCGAGTAAATCAATATGTTGACGCGAACATGAAGAAAATGTAGAAATGAATTGGGGTTTGTTATAAGTGTGTTAGGGTATTTTATAAGTGTGCAAAGATTTAATATGTACATCTATAAAATTGATATACTACAATGTCAACTTTACTTTGGATTATCATGTGAGTGTTTTCGTGTAAAGTGTAATGTGATACATTCATTATGGTCTCCAAAAAATAACACAGATACCAAATACTACTCTTGTGCGCTTCACTCTGTTAAGATTTGGTATTTACAAATATTTGTGGCTCAACGGATAAATTTAATATAGCTTTACGTTTTATTATTCAATTTATAGTATATGGATTAATTACGAAAGTTATATGTTTCGTATCAACGTAGAAATTTTTATATAAGTGAATGAATAAAGTAGGTAATTGAGAAATATTGTCAAAAATGAGCGCGAGAGCATAAAGCTAAATCAAATTTGTACAAATCACCAGTTTTCTAGCCAATCCCGAACCTGAACAGAGATGACGCTCGAGAACCCACCGTTGGCCCTATGCAGAAGCAACGTCCACGGCACTGGGCACTCTTCATACTTGTTTTGGAATATTACTATTATCAAACAAATTATTATATTGAATGCAATAAAATTGAAACCATAAAAATGGAATGATGTACCGGTGTATGAGTCCATTGCAAGGTCGTCGACGAACGACTTTTAATCTCGTGGAAACAGCACACGTCTTCCCGGATCATCTCCGTACGGCGACGAGCATTATTAGCTCGGTAAAAGGAGCAAATACTTAACAGTCAACATACAATATAAAATACCACGACAAAAATAAAATTCAATAAAGAAATCGCTAGATCCGTAAGTTTTTCAAACCTCGTAAATATTTTCTATATATAATTACTGATATGAAATATCTACTAATATTTTTCCCTTTCAATGTCCTGTTGAGCAAAAATATCAACATTATTAGTTAATTACATGTTGAAAATAGATATTTAATAATTGAATCACTTTGCACAAATAAAATCAAGTGAAGCTATGAATGATGTTTTATGTTATTTTAATTTGTAATTTATTAAGCAAAAACAAAATCATTTTCATATGTACGGCGTCAGTTATTATTTACATCAGATGAAGGCAGTCAGAGCTGGGTAGATGGTCATCGCTGTAATGATTTCTACGGTACATATTATACTGAAAGTAGACCACTTACTTGACCATGACGACATCGGATAGATCATTTCTAACTCCTTTTTTCTTCGGATCATATTCCGCAATCATAGGCCGCATTTGAGGTTTCTGGAAAAAACAGAAAAAAAATGTGATAAAATAACATGTTAAATTTAAAACATCGCAAATAGTTTATATAAAAGAAAGTGTAATTTTCATCTAGCAATTTCATAGTATAACATATACAAATCAATAAAAAATGTCATCTTTAAAGATCACATATGATGTGTGTTTTTGCGGTTTCTATATTAAACGACAGCGGTTCAGATCAGTTTCAATGACGCCGCCTTGACGTTTCTATTTGGCAACGTATACAGGGGCTCGGTCAACCCATGTTACAGCACGTGACCACGCTTTGCTATTTTAGTAGTAAGGGTATTAATAGCTATCGAACATACTAACTAGTACTAAGACTCGCAGGATCCGCATACTTCCTACATAATAATCCAAAAATATATAAAATTATACTATCCCTTATTTCATTTTGAAATCATACCTTTTATTTTTATATCGTAAGAACTTCAAACCAACTTATGTATATTAAAGTCGTTAATACCTTCAACCCTTTTTAGTGAGTCATTCAAGGTGAAACGTATTGTCCGTGCAGAATCCCCCTTCTATTGTTATTTAAGTCCAGTTTTGTTGTATAGGTTGGTATGAGCAGATCTTTAAAATGCGATTGGTCATGTGTTGTAACTACATTGCCGCCAATTGTATGCTGAACTGGTTACGAATAATAAATTGGTACTAACCAGTTACAGCAACAATGAGTTCTTCTATTGTTTGATTTAAAATTGAATAATACATTTACGTTCGACAAATTTTGTTAGGTTAGCGTTAAATATACTCCCCTTTTTCATTAATTCTTAATGTTATGCTTAGAACATTTTAAAACCTAGTTATTCTTTTCAAACAGTTCAATTATTATAATGCAATTAAACGTTTTTTGAATACATTCTAAATTAAACCTAACATGTCTATATATTATAACGTATTTAGTTACCACGTGAAATAATTATAAAACATATGCTCAAGTAACTAACTAAAAGGCAATATATGTTGGAAGTGGAAGGGTTTTATTATCCCTCCCTTATCGAACTGAATTAATTCAGACAAAAGAAATTATCCGACACGAAATACATATAAGAGCTATTGAGGTATATATGCTTGGTACACATATATATCTCACTAACTTATATACGTATGAATATGTTGCTTAGCTTATGTTAACTCAGTTACGTCGCGAATTGCATAATCTAGGCAACAGCCCAAGCCGAGGTGTGCCGTGCACCCTAGAGCTAGTTGTCAAAATTAAATCGGCTGAGTGCCTTAAGCGCTCGCCTTAGTAGTCCGGTGAAGCTGTTAAGGCCTTACTAGGCCAATAGCGTAGACAGTTCGAAAAAAAAAGAAAAAAAGGCAATATATATTATTGTAGTAAATAGAATGGAATATTTATGACTGATTCCGATTCAGGAGTATCAAAGCAATTAACACCCCGCGCGACCTTATTCGTCGAACCATCATTGTCATTGAATTCACTGGCGCCTTTATTATTTCAATATAGAATTCACTGAGTTTTATTTTTGCTTTTACATGCAAGATTCTACAGCCGATAAATTCTAAACCTTTTTGTATATACCCGACATATAAATAAACTTATCACTACATATCATATCATGAAACAAAGTTCTCTGCCACGTCTGTCTGTCTGTTCGCGATAACCTCAAAACCTAGCGAACGGATTTTCATGCGGTTTTCACCAGTAGATAAAGTGATTCATGAGGAAAATTTAAGTATAGAATTTGTCAAGTTTTTGTTTTTATATCAGGACGAGATTACGTCTGCCGTGCCCGCTAGTTTATTGTATATATATTTATTACTATTATGATCATTTTAACTGAACTGACTGATACTATTTATGATTGTCCTAATTGAAAGTAAATGAAGTATATAATAAAACACAAACTCATTATTAGATGATAACTGTGTCGATGGCAGCACAAACATTGATTGTTTCATAGTCGTCAACGTGTCTCAGATTAAATGGCTATACTAAAATATGACAATAAATGTCAGAAAAGTAAAAAGAAATAAGATGTCAAAGGAAAGGAATAGGGAAAGAATAATATATAATTACGCAGACTGTATGTGCTTGTTTGTACGCAGTTAGTAGTGTATAATTATACTTATTTAATATACTTATGGTTCTAAATTGTTTATTAGGAGCCTACAATGGTTTAAATTAGTATTTAAGGGAACTGTATTAACGTCGAGTGAAAGAAAATATAATAAATCGTTCTTGATATGTTTTGCTAATCATTACAGAAGTATGTATAGTCACGGACTACGTGTACCTACTAAGGAGTTAAACCATCAAAACAATCTCTCTCTTTGTATTTAGATTTCGTGATCTCGTTTGTCACGTTGTTGTCACAAACGTTCGTTTGTGACAATATTTACAACAAACATAACGTGTAAATAATGATCAGACCACATAATATAGAATACAAACCAGTGGCGATTAACTACTATATCATATTCATCACGAATATCAAACAATTTACACTTATGATGCGTGATAATGATATGAGAGTGATTCGCTGATGACAAACTTATGCGCAATAAACACTTAAATTAGTTCCAAGGTCTATATTGAAGACGATATTTATTTGCTCTCCTAGATACGCCCCCCGACGTCAACACTGTCAATAAAAATTAAATACGACACTATTATTCAGGAATCACGATTTACATATAATCTATTATTAGTAACTTTAAAATGGTAATTGTGATCATAAAAACATCGAAATAGAAGTGACAAATTAAGTAGATAATAGATTAAACAAAAATGTATGAAATACTGAGAATGGTGTAAATTGAAATCAAGATATTATTATGTATTTACGAAAAACAAAAAAATATGTGCATGGCTTTCTGTAATTTAAAATTGATTACATTTATATAAGAAAACTAGCGGGCCCAGCGGACGATATCCGACCTTGATAATAAAAAAAAACTTTGAATTACTATATTTACTACTACTATCTATATCTATCCGTTCAGTAGTTTTTTGAGTTTATCGCGAATAGACGGGCAAACAGACAGACGTGGCGCAGGACTTTATTTTATAATATGTAGTCATTAATAATTAAATATTCCGCCTTCACACGTTGCATACTTCATGAAAAGACCACCAAATAACAAAAAGAAAATATATAATTACATCATGATCTTGACTTAGTTTATCATTCGAGACCAGATGGATCATATTATGAAATATGTTATTTAATTTTAATGATACGTACTAATATAAGAACATAGATAAACAGTAGGTATGAAATACTTTAACATACGTAATTCATCAATAAATAGATATACTCTGAATCATTACATAGTATAAAACAAAGTCCCCCACCGCGTCTGTCTGTCTGTTTGTTCGCGATAAACTCAAAAACTACTGAACGGACTTTCATGCGGTTTTACCAGTGGATACAGTGATTCATAAGGAAGGTTATAGTATATAATTTGTCAAGGTTTTCTTTATAGTTAGGGCGGGACAGCGTCTGCCGAGCCCGCTAGTTAAACAATAAAATAGTGCACAAATTATTATTATTGTCACAAAATTCTGCAGTGAAATTAATCTCGGATCTCAATTGATATTGTTATTCCATCTCATACTTAAGTAAAAGTAAGTAAGAATAGGTAAAAGTTTAGTCTTGTTTAAAATATTTTATGTATTCATATTACTGTCATTACTGGACACTATAAACCAGTAGACATTTTATTCAGTCGGTTGATATTCTCATCACAGACAGTTTTTTTCTTTTTTTTTAACCTTCAGCAGAACACGTTTTCTTTTTCCACTCTCCCATCTCAACTTCCCTTCAACTTCTCTGCCACTGGTGCTATTTTCAAACTTCTTCTTGTTACACCACACATCCATCTTAACACTCGCATCTCTTACACAGTAATCTTTATATTTTGTCTTTATCTCTTTAAATTTGTATGTGTAAATATGTGAACAAGATTTTTTTTATATAATATTATTTTGATATAACTCAACTATTTTACAACAAATGCATAATAATTATAAGAAACTAGTTTCTCCTCGCGACTGCACTCGTGTTAATGTAGATTCAACCTAACCTTGGAGAATGGTGCTTCTTTATGGATGAAAAGTGACCTATGTGCTTTTCCATACCTCTTACAACGTGTATTTCATGATAGTTGGTTAAGTATTTGAGTCGTGTTATTGTAAATTTAAGGTATACTCAGGAACAGTACTTTTCTTGGTATGAAAAGTACCCCTTCTCTGTACCCCTGACTACGTGTGTACAAAATTTCACGATGATCGATCGATAAGTTAAAGCGTGAAAGCGCAACAAACAAACAAACTTACATTCTTATTTATAATACTAATTAGAATGCAGCTGTCCATATTAATTACCGTCGTTTATTGTTTTGAATGAATTTTCCATTGGGTGAAAATGAAGTCTTGTAATCAAATATTGATACAAATAGTTCTTTCTTCATTACGGATTGTTGTTTTAAATGTAATATTTTATTCTGTACTATATATTGTATTTACGGAAATGGTTTTTATTAACTAATAGAGCAATGACGATTCGTGTAAATGATACAAATGAACGCAAGTAACCATTACCAAATCTATAACTTTGTACCATTAACACTTACCTAATCAACTCTTCTTATGGAACTGTGAATACAATTGAACTTATGTTAGAAATCATGTTTCTGCTGCCGTAATAGTGTGAAAATTCACATAAGCTGTGAGCTATATCCCCTTAATGTGTTAAATAAATCAATTGTTACTTCCAAAAAAGTATTTTTTATATATAAAACAAATATATATATGTAGGTATTATAAATGTGAATGTACCTTTTTTGAATGTTTGTTCGTATATCATGTTTACACCGCTGGATAAATTGTCATCAATGTGGCATAGAACCCAATAATTTCGTTGAACAGAACATCTAATACTTTTTATCGCCTAACGAAGAGGGTGGCAAAGAACTAATTTTTGTATAATATATTATACATGCTTACGAAAACATTATTTTTTAGGTTGTTTTGTTTTTGGTGTTCAAATAGTTATTTGTTTTTTGTTTCAAAGTGGTAATTTATTTCCTAGTTCATTGCTATATAATTTAAAATAACAACTGGAGCAAATATTTCAGCATAGCACTATATTCAGTTATGTAACACACTTTATAACTTGATTAAGTTATTATTCAATACAAATTAACGAAATATTTTTAAAATTTATTTTAAAAATATTTAAAAAAAATTCTTACTTTAAAATGGACTCTAACTCGATTATGGTACGAGCTTAAATCGATTAACAGATTTAAAGTATGCTATAGTCTGATAGAAGGAACATAGATGATGCTGAACAGAAAAGTGACGGTAAAGAATTAGTGAGAATCCTTGACAAGCGCACCGAAGCGAGACGTTCCATTTTTTTTAAATTATTAACTGTCCTTTCTATTCAGCACCTACTAACGAAAAGTAAAGGCTAAATAGCAGTCCTCCAAGAGTTCAAGAACACAATATACGTAGTTTGTTAAAATTTTATTTATCAGTGATGGTTGCGCTGTAATTTAAAGATCACTTACTTGATTATGCTCATTCGAGAATGCCCATTCGAAGTAATATATACTATAATTAAAAAAGAACACTTACTTCAAAAACTACTCTATAAAGATGCACCAGAATATCGTTGACTATAGTTAGCTGCCTACCTAGTTTTTGATGGTCATAAACCTACCAATGCCTCAAGCACTATAAAATTCCTGTTCGAATCTGAGAAGTTTCCTGATGTATCTTTGGAATCTGAGGTCCAATGCTAGTATAATTGAAATGGTACCTATTTGAATATCTCATTCCATATCTAATAAAAAAAAGATTTTTTCTAACCGGTCTATAAATAACGTATTTCTGAGGTAACAAACATTAAAAAATATACAACGAATTAAGAACCTACCTTCTACTTTTGAAGTGGGTTAGAAATTAACCTAACAATACATTTATTTTAGGTACTTATATGATTCTTAAAATAAATATTTAAAAGATTTCAATTATTTCAGTACATCTAAGGATTATATATTAATACTATTGTAAAGTAACATTCTTTTCAGAAGTTCAGTATGTTTAAATTTATCTTAAAATAGCAATTTCAAGGGCAATGATAAGATTCTAATCAACTTCTCATATCATGCCTCTGACTATCCGTTCTAACCATATAAGCGATCTTTAATAGCAACATAACGTCATATAATAAACAAATCCATCTTCATGGAAAAAATGGCGGACGTCTAAAAATAAAAAGATGTAGGTAAACAAGTGATTCTTGGGGCTCACCGGGCAATAGGCAAGATATTTTGGATTTCACTGCTGCGCGCGGCACGCCACGGCCATTGATATTGCTTGTAACATACAGAAGCGCACGTGACTGAATAACTTGATAGTTATATATCAAATTATGTTATCGTGAGTTCATAGCTAATATTTAACAATGTCCATAACGTTTATCCAAGTTAACATTCATCTATAACCATGTCAAGACTAAAAGAGATCGTTACGCAGTCATGTCTTCTTTTGAAAATGAGGACGCACTGAATTACATATAAATAGCAAATCTGTTTTAAAATACATGATTATATTTTATCTTCAATGTCAATTTGTTGTAAAAAATAGAAAGTTTATATTATATGAAAGAAACTATCACAGGCGAATTAATAACGACTTTGATATGAAGGCTTAAGTATTTCAAAACGCAAATATTTTTTCAGAGAACTAAACGAAGTTTACAAAGAAACTGTATTTCAATTTTTTATTATTGCCGAAATACTATTATGTTTATGCAAGTTTAGTATTTTAATATCTGTTGCTCATCAAAGATGATCAACAATATACGATATACGCGACACTTGTAAGGATGACGAAATATTGGACAGTAAATAAAATATCAAGTGTTCATTTATTAACGTTGAGAAACGCTACTACTACCGTTATTAATTGTTACAGGAACGCAGATATCTTCTATACACTGAATGATCTCTCGTGAGCTTCCAAAATGTATACTTTGCACACGTGAGGTGAATCCGTTTAAAAATATCATTATAAACACCCGGTTTATTTTTATAGCTTCGTATAAAAATTCAAAATGTGTCTCGTTAGTCATACACGACATTAATCATGATAAGGTTTTTTCCTGTGAAGTCATGATCACGATTATGTTTTATAGATTTTGATAGTAATTTTTAAGATTTTCGTCGATATTCTTGTTTGATGTAGGATAAAAAATCGTTACAACACGAGGGAATATCACAATTTACCACGAACTTGGAATAATGATCCTATGACAATAGATTGATACAAAATTAGCCGGTTTAGAGGTAAAACCTTTCAGATATTTATTTTAACAGTCAAATTAGTTTACTTACAATCATAATAATATAATAATAATTGATACACTAGTAATTTATATACTGGTATATATATATAAAAATACAGTTCCTTCGACCCTCAGTCAAGCCAAATCTATTGAGCGTGTCGGTCTGGAACTACGACCAGATTTATAGTCAATGCGGAATTTATCGCATATGGTATTAAGTTACTTATTTTTTGGATTTGATGATCCCTAGCCATTTTTTTAAAGCCAAGCGAAGCAGGAATCAGCTAGCATAATATGACTAAAAAGTAGTAATAAAAATGGAATTATTAATGACTAAAAACGAGTTTGTATACGCAAGACATATTTATTTAACCAACTCATTTACTTTTACAGATACTTGTAATTAGAAATAGATCACGTGAACTTGCAAACGATTCGTCTCGCTCAGTATTTCATTGCCCTCCAAATAAAGAGGCGGAGTACGTGGAACTCAATCGAATGGATTCTGAATGAACCCTGAAAGAACAATAGAACGGCATGGTCACGGTGATTGAATACAACAACCTTGTCTCACCGGAAGCCAATACTTAGGGCGGTACTATACATTTCATTGATTCCGCATCGTTCAAGTAGGTAATGCAGATTTCATTTTATAACACTATCTTAGTATCGTCACAAAAAATACATTAAATTTGTTGACAACCGAATATACGAATTAATTCTGTAGGACCTACTAACTTGAATTTCTTGACTAAAGTCTCTCAGTTAAGCAAAAAGCTGAGAGTGAATTAAACACTTATTACTTTGAAAATTCTAATGTCACTTGCTTATATTATTCTAACGTATAATGGGTTTATTATATGCACAGTGTTGACATATACTCTCGGAGTTTAAGATCCTGGACTAATTTTGTATTCTTATAGAAGGTAAACTACCAACCACGGTACCAACAGAGATGCTAATCTCTTAGCCTTCTTACTTAGTTCAGGAGGCAAAGCGTAGCAACATTGATGGATATTATGTATGCGATGACTTCGATCACCTCATAAGCTAATATAGAATACATTCTTCTCATGACCTCCTTCATACTGTATGTTTATAGTAACTAAAAACACACTCCAGTATGCCTGGTCACTCAACAAGGTATCAGACTGTTGAAGCAATGAATTTATATTTAACGCTACTAGCTACAACCACTTTGTCTCCGAATAACCGAACAGATTGGGATTAACTACTACCTATTCCATAATTCGAAAAAAATTAACGCTTAATCGTGAAAATAACTTTGGGTTACTGTTACTAAAACCAACGGTCTAATAAACGTAAAACCGCCGCTTTCGAGAAATCGCTCGGCTTATACTGATAGTAATTAATTGTTTGATACAAGATGACCTACATAAGGGTTAATTTTTTGTAATAGGATTGTAGCTACTTGGTAACGCCTATGTAGGTAGATATACAGTAATTGAAATGTACTGAACATACTGACATCTTGTTGTAGTTTTATGTACTCTCGCACTATGTTATGTTAATGGTATATGTATATATATAGTTTATTGATCCTTTTTAGTCCTTTATTTATAAGTGCATACATACCCATATCGTTACTAACTTTACATTATAAGCTGAATTTTATTATTGATCATGCCACAGTGTTTACTTTACATTAATGCGGCGTAATATATGTTTTTGTTTTTATAAAAGATTAATGAAATGTTTACAAAGTTTTGAGATAGTTGATGATTAATTGTTAGAGATATTGTCATCAAACACCGCGTGTGTCGACATTGTAAATTTCCGCAATGTTAAAATCTATCAAAATCTAGATATTAGACTGTTCGTGGCTTCACATTCGCTTATTTGTATATTTTTCTATTATTATCTGTTGCATTTACTAAACCAAATATTGTATTAATGTTATCCGAGTTTTAAATATTTACGCATACCATTTTTTATATATTCAGATGAGTGTATAAGGGTGTATAGTAGAACATTTGTTACAGCAGTTTTAAATGAAGGGTGAAATTAATCCATACGGAAGTTATATGCCGTGAATTATCAAATGAACTTAGTAATGTTTGTTACCTATATGTATAAATATTCATATTGTTCTAAATAGTTCAAAAAGGTATACTAAATAAATCAATAATTGATTATAATAAAATGTTATCAGTGTTCAGATCATAAATCGATAGTCAGCAATCCATCTAATCATTTCTATGAAAAAATTATTATCAAAATGAAATTAGCCGATGTTCAGGCAATAACACCAGAACTCGAACTAAGAAAACACACGTAATATGAATAACATCATTTTTTTGGCACCGAACAAATGTCATTTTTTTACACAAAAATAGGCTGCTTAAGACATTGGTCTTGAAAACGAAGATTGTATATTTTTGCGTCATCGGTGTTCATTAACAATGAAATTGTATACTGTTCCTTGTTTAATTTTAGTGTTTTGTTTTAGGTATTGTAAACAAAACGTAAATTCTTTGTAATAGAGTCCCTGTAAATAGATCTAGATGTTTCTCGGGAATTAGAGATATTGTATTGACAATGTTTTATTTTTAATCACAGTACGGATCTCTGCTTGATAGTAATATACAGGATAAACTTAACAGGGATACAATTAGTTACCAAATGCATTAAACAAAACTTATGAGTGGGTGATGGTAAAAGGTATCTTGCAGATAAGATAACACTGTACCATAAAAAAGCACAAGTCATCTTCGAACATATTTAGTTATACATTCAGCGTTTCGAAATAAGATTATTTATTATTATTTAGATTATAAGAAACGAATAAAAACAACTTAACTGTAGTACAATTATACTGAACAATTAAAAATGGCACCACATTGAAATGCATCATTTTTTTAAACTTGCATATAACGATATAGAAACGTATTCTAAGAACAAACTGATTCCGGCGACTGCGTCTGCGTTGTTGATTATCTTAATAACATATTGTATGTATAGAGAAAAAACATCGCTTGCTCAACTTCTCTAACGCAAGAGAATACACATGAACACGTAGTGATTATAAAAATCGCAGTTTCTTAATAATACTTTAATAGCTTTATATTATAAGGTGGGGAGTTTTAAAAAAAAAATATCGGAACAGATCGCAGGCCCCCGGGATTGTTATCAAATCATTCTGATCCGGAAAACAAAAAAAATAAAAGGACTAGGGGGAAGAGAAGTGACTGTTTAAAATTAACCATCTTTCAATGGGGTACTTCATGGTCACATTTAACATATAAAATAATAATATGAAAACAAATACTAATAAACAACAAAGAGAACCTTAATTTTTTTTTTAATCTTTTAAAAGTATGGGAACGATACTTTTAAACGTATAAAAATCACACCTACCTTCAATGAACAAAATTCAAGGGGCGCTTTTCAAGGTTAATCATTACGTAACTGGTTATCGCGGGAACGACGCACGCAACAAAGGGAGACGGGGCGCGAGCCGAGGTGGGGGACGCGGCCCGGAGTACGCGACAGGGCGTGATTCATTTATTACACCAGTTCGTTTCTGCGTAAATTACCTGATGTTGCGTGTATATCAGTTTTGCGTTTGTCGCGATAATTAGATCAAATACTAAGCACCTATTTTTTAAATTGATTTATAAAGAGAAGCAACGTATGAATAATCTGTGAGAGTATTGCAACTATTTAACCAGTCATACTGCATAAGGATTAAGCTATCGTATCACGTATGCCAAAGGATTAAAACAAAAGAATAGGTCAAAGTCTATCTAGCTAGTAGTGTCTGCGTGACGTTTCCACAACGGCAGACCTCTATCATGTTATTTATATATAAGATATTGATAAAAATACATTTTGATGCTTATTTGTTAGGTTATTTGCAACTGCGATGCATGAGCATACAGTCTACTTCGATATATAATTTACGCAATTCAACTTTATATTTATACAGTAAATAAATTCATTGTAAGAACGCAGAGCAATTCTATATGATGCTTCTTCATGATGGGCGAACCCAAGGCCTTTATAATCATTACTCCGTATTACATGCTCGATTTGACTGATCGAACACAACGTTATGAGATGATTGGTCGTACACAACTATGTGGAAATGAATTGATTTGACATATAAATAACAGGAACATGTCTGTTAAACTAACTATAAGTAGAGCGCTTAGGGTACAATGTACTTCACAGTTTTATTATAGCAATTCATATTCTAATTATTTATTATTATATTAATTTCATAGATAAAAAAAAACTTTACAGTTTAAAGCATATCGTACATTTGATGTAGACAATTGTCGAAATATATTTTAATGGAGACAGGATTATAGAACTTTAAATAATAAACTTTTAATAATTTTATACTATAGTAAGAAAAGACAGGGGTAAATAAAAAAGTTTTAACATCAAATAGATTAAAAGGAAAAATATTATTTTGAAAATAATAGGCAGCGACTACAATCTGCTTACAATTTCTTCTATTGATTGAACCATTCGTTTGCATTTGTTTATTTATTACTAGCGGGCCCGGCAGACGTTGTCCCGCCCTGATTATAAAAAAGAAACCTGGACAAATTATATACCAAAACGTTCCTCGTGCATCACTTTATCCACTGGTGAAAACTGCATAAAAATCCGTTCAGTAGTTTTTGAGTTTATCGCGAACAGACAGACAGACAGACGCGGTAGGGGACTTTGTTTTATACTATGTAATGATTTACTGTGAAAATCACAGCCAGTGAGAAGATATAGAGAAAAAATGAAAATAAAATAAAAAATATTACAGAAGTCTCGTTACAAAACTTACTGTCGGGTCTATAAATTAGAAGTAATAAAGAATTGCCTATGATCGTAAAAACCATATTATGCAACTTTGTAAATGTATGTACTGTATGAAATTAATTATCATTGGGACGAACGGAGCCACTTGTAAATACCAGGTGGCCGAAACTTATATTAAGTTTAAAAAAAAACGCTCGAATTCCAGAAGAGAAATTTATCATAGTTTTATTTAAACGTAAAAAACAACATAATACTTTTTTGTATAATAAGGACTGTGTAATACGAGCATCTGGTAAATCCTTGTCGAAATATTCTTTTCGACAACAATATGAATAAAGTACAGAAATAATTGAACTATGTTTTTGTGAATGAACCCAATAATTGATTTTATTGAGAACAGTGAACAAGTGATCTGTCCTTCCTTCTATGGCATAGAAGCAACCTTAATGATGCTAGAACTCATAAAATGATCAGTATTAATATTGTAAAATAAATTAAATATAGAAAATTAATTTTTAAACTATATTTACCAAATAATGCATTAATCTTGCTAATCTTGCAATCAATCCTGCTATAATACAACGAATATAAATATAAACATGATATTTCTTGTACTTAAATTCGGTATCAATATGATAGACTATAAAGTATGATCCAACAAGGGTTACAAGATTAGTCTTTATGGCCAAGTCTATAAGAATTCCACTGTGTGGAATACTCCACTCATACATAAGATAGATATACAATATAGATTGGTTGACCTCGTTACGTACAATTTAGTAATAAAACATTATATTATAATACATAATAACTCCGCTGAAATAAGATTTTGCCGTTATAAGCCAGATATTATTAGGAGGTATAATTGTATCTCTGATAAAACTTAGCAGGATATTGTAAAAGTAGAAATAGATTCATTAAAATATAAGACGACGTCACGAAATTTTCATTTTCAATTATAAATTAATGCACAAAGAAATAGATCACAAACAGAGATGTGATAAAAGTACAGCATGAATATAAATTATTAATACGATCTTTACATATGTATAGTAAAATCAATACGTACAACTAAGTAATAGAACATTATTACTTCTAAAATCTGATGAAACATGACACGGTATTGTTAAGAAAATCGGCGAATAAAATCCTATAGAACTAACATGAACGTAGTTTTAAGATATATCACTTGTTCCGTAATAAACGTTTTCTAGCACATGTATTTTAAAAAACACTAGATATAACAATTTATTTCTTTATTTTGTTATTTAGTATGTAGCCACACGTTGTACTATGCTTACCATCAGGCATAGAGCAGTCACTTTGTCGTGCTACAATAAAAAAAAAGCTTTCTACTAATATTTAATAATCTCTAATATTTACCATTGTATTATCTAAAGTTTGCATTGCATTGTTACTTTTTATTAATTGCCCCCGGGGAACATCAAAAGTATGTTATCTACTCACGGATATTTGAATAATATTTTAATAGTAGCTACAAATTAGAAATATAGTTTCATTAGTTTTAATAAGAGTTATCCTATTAGAAGCTAATATATATTTTACGATTGCAGAACTTGAAGATGTACTGAAAACGAATATAACTATGTTTAGTTATAGGCTAGTGCCAACAATTGAAGCAGTGGTCATTAGGTAAATAATGGGTACTACACCAAAACTAGGCTATTCCTTGACACAAAATCGCAAATGTGTTGTTGGCGGTAGCAAGAGTTCGGTAGCAGGTTTAAAGGAAAAATGTGTTTTTCGCGTGACGTCACTGTCTGGACGGCACCACCGCAATGGCGCCATGCTCGGCAACGGCATTGGAACTCAGAAGGGTACGCCCCAGTCCTATTCGTCCACAACACTCCACATAATCATTATATTGAACAATCACAAATAAAGAGTTTTTATGATATATTCTGTTTCAAGTCTTCAACTTAAATTCAACAAACTTTTGGCCATTGGATTGTGTAGCTACGAATGCGAATTATATTTTAATAACAACAATTTTACTAATACAAAATAGGAACAAAAAAAAAATCATGTAATATATTTTTACGCACTACAAGACCTATCACAGTTTAGCTTTTTCCTGAGATATATATTTTGATATATTATTTCACATTTATATTATTACTAGCGGGCCCGGCAGACGTTGTCCCGCCCTTATTATAAAAAAACCCTTGACATATTATATACTAAAATGTTCCTCATCAAAACTTTTTAAATTATTTGATTACTAGCGGGCACGACAGACGTTGTCCCACCTTGATTATAAAAAAAAATATATACCAAAACGTTCCTCATTAATCACGTTATCCACCGGTGAAAACCGCATGAAAATCCGTTCTGTAGTTTTTGAGTTTATCGCGAACAGACAGACAGACAGACGCGGTAGGGGACTTTGTTTTATACTATGTAATGATGCGAAGAATCAGGCTACATATCATTAACTTAAGACACGTAAAAATATGTAACTCATAAAGATTAGTAGTACACTGTAAGAACAATTATAACATTAACTATAGTTGTATCATTAATAATGCTATTTAGGTTATTGAAATTTGACCAAGACTCATAATTTCTTTGAGTTTTATTTTACTCAAGGTTTTTTTTTAGCTAGAATGTACAAATATTGTCTATTAATCGAAATAGGGATCGTGACGTATGTCATATGGAGACTTATAAATAAGGCTATGTCGCATTGATGGTAAAGATTTATTTTTTATTGATAGCACTCGTCACTATCTGCTAAACAAAAATAATCAGTTGATAGACAGACGACGAATGTGTAGTTAACTTTTTTCTGTCTGCATATTCATATATTATTTTTTACGCATTAACTCTAGAATATGTCTACTCTGTGTTGGACAAAACAAGTCGTGATGAAGTACCATAAGAATGAGTTCGCTAAAGCTTATATCTGTCTGGAAATGGCATCCTTGACCTAAAATGAATTGAAATGTGATCGAGTAAATGATCACCGTTAAAAATGCTATATTTTATCTGAAAAATGACGAATATCATGATTAATTCAATCAATGTTTACGTTTAGTGTGTATTAGATAAAGTGAAAATTCTACGCTGAATACATAGTTAAGTATTGTTTCTTTCCACACACTTGGGTGTATAATGAGCTATTTATAAGAATAGTATAGATATTAATTTTAATTGTTATATAATTTACCATGGTATGACAATTCTATGTTTATGAATATGCTATATTAATAATTAATCGATATAACTATGCAGAAGGTTATACGTGAAAATATGCTCTGATTGCCACAGCTTGTCTGACGTTTTTATAGACTCTTTAGTAATAAACATTTTTTTGTTCCAAAAATATCTTTCAGCTCGTAGAGCAGTTTTAAATCTGTCAATGTCAAACAATACTCATACATTTCTTATAGAGGTAGATATATGTATAAAAAACGAATCTGGAAATACTTAGGCACGGTGAGAGTAAATATACATTTATAATAATTTTAAAATTATTGCCTGAGCTATTCCAAATGAAAATGTTACCTATATAAATCTATATTATTTTATAATCCTTGGCACCACTTCTATACCGTTGGCTGTGACCTTGTTATTATTTACAAATGTTTGTTGGACAAGTCAGTTGAAATGGAAAAAAGTGTACAGCGTTTCAGAAAAACACAACTATATATTATCAAAATACTATTAACTGTTTTTTCACATGACTATCCGCTATTGCCCTGACAGGCCTTAACAGATTCACCGGGTTTGAAATTATTTAACTGAATGCACGACACTGAAAATATACTCTTCAAATTATTCACAGTATTAATAACTAATAAGATCATTTATTCGCGTTTTATCACTTATGTTATAAAGATGTTGTATAACGCTTATACATAACTTATAGTATGTAATTTAACCTAATAATCATTACATGCTTATCTCGTCAATAGATGAATTAAGTGATAGTGGAAATGCGTAGACAATTAAATATATATAGCCGAGTAAAATAAGTGAATTATATATCTACTCATAAAAATAATACGTTACCTACATTATCCAAAAACCACCATTAAACTATCTTAAAGTGTAGCTTAGCTGTAAAGTGTTAGCAATATTTACAACACATCATTATAGTCTATGTCACTGATACAGTCGTATTCTATAAATATATTAAACATACATTAAACAGTTACAAAAAAGTTAAAAATTCAAAAAGAATTCAAAAATTCAAGTTTTTCCATTGTTTTGAGTTTTTACTTCTGGCAGTAGTACTTATGACTGCTTGGACTTTTTTTTATAACTTTTTAATGTATATTTGACATAGGGTGCACAAACCGCGGTCCCTGTTCGATGTTCGTGCGGCCTGTCGAAATAGCAAAAAATAAACTTCTTTTCTTTTTACATGTTTATTATGTTGTTTTAATTTATAGTGGCCCGCCTTAAGCTCATGATCTGTTAGAGTGGCCCCTAGTTCCAAAAGTCTGTGTATCCTACATTACATGGTCGTACTTTGAAGTGAATATTCGGTCGCATTCCCTTCGTTGCATACAGCTAGTATTAAAAATAAAACTATACTTGTTTTTATATTTATTTAAAGTATTAATTTAAAAAATCGTATAGAGTAAACATTATGATCTTTTATTTTTTCTAACTTGTATATATCGGGGTAGCCACTATTGACCTGCGATACCGCGCTATTGACTATATCGGGGGTGTTACTAATGACGTCAAACGCTATTGGTTGGAAGTATAGGCTGTTTATATATCTTGATGCCTTAAAAGGCGACCGACGACTAGATACTGGGCATCCTCGTTCAGATGGGCTAGTCACATCTACGGATAATTCGTCGTAACTATGTTCAGTGTTGCGTTTCGGTAACGTTTAATTCGATTATTTTTGGTGGATTGATCGATCAAATTATAACCATAACGTCACTATGGATGATGGTATAGTGCTTGCTACATGGACGCCATTTTATCGCTGCCCCGACATATATTATTCTGTACTTTATAATGTACACGCTGAAGAGTGAAATATTCATTATTTAATTTTAACACTACGTTCACGTATTTTCCTAAGGAATTGTTTATCACGCAGAACAGTAACATTCTTCATTTATATATTCGTAATTTATGATGTACACGTGCGTGATTGTCTCGGGTAAATAAAATGTACATTTCGGTCGAAGCACTTGTAACATTTTATGATAGTTTATAAATTAAAGTTTATAGATTAAAGAAAATAAAGATAAATATTTTTGGCAATAAAAATATTATAAAGATTGCTTGTCTTTAGTATATCTATGGTTTTAGTATACGTAAGCCTTACATAACGAATATACAATAGTTTACTGATTATCCAAATTCGAATATATTTTCTATAATTTATAACATTTGTCAAAATTAATACTTTTATTCCTGTTTCTGGTATATAGAACATTAGCGATGATTCGCATATTTAAATTTTAAGCCTTTATATTAGGTAAAAATGTATACACATTTGAAAAATTACATTATTCTTGAAAAATTATGTAGTAAAAATTATAAAGTCTATCCAGTGACACATACTTCCTTCCGTATATACATTTCCACCAAAATCGTCTGACAATACTTTTTTTTTAATTACAATATTAAGAATACTTTTTAACTATTTTAGTACCCTGTTTAATAGGCATCTATCACAGAATTTCGAAAAAATTAATAAAAAAAAACGTACAGGTGAGGACTTCAGATTTATTAATTTATGCATATACATGTCTCCTGATAATGGTCTAAGGCGCCAACTCACTTCGAGTTAGTAACGCATGGCTTCGCAGTAAAATCCAGACAGGTCTTTCCCGCTTTAAATTTGCATAAGGTTATTGTTTTCAACAAAGTAAGACCAAATAAAACTGTTAAAATACTCTTATTTTCACATTATAATGAAGTCGTATTGATAAATATTTAGCTATTGTAGTGCATCATAAAGAACTAAATTAACATGAATTCTATAAGATTTCATGATATTATCACAACAAAATAGCTAAATATTATGTCTAAAATGCTCTAGCAATGTAAAATTTTGAATTTTAGAATATAATATTTAGTTCTACTTTGCGAAAATATGCAAAATGGCAAGGATATTGCAATCTTTCCTGCATATGCGGCTTTTCGGATATCTCCATCGAAGTCCCGCACAGAACCTACATATCCGCAATTACACAACTGTAAGGTGTACGAACACACAGCACGAAACTATTACCAGCGTCCCAGGTGCATGAAGCACTTTAGACAATACTCCACTAGGGAGTATTCCCGAACCCCGGCCTCCCCCGAGTCCTCCAGCTACGTGCTATCCGATAATGAGAGACATTCCGCAAATTATCGTGAGAGTCCCCATGTGGCACGTCATCCACGACAGAGGAGGCAGGCGATCCCATTCATGGTTCCTATCGCTTCCATCCACTCTCAATCTCCACTCTGCTGTCTTTGTCTGAAGTTGCCTTCCTCAACCTGCCAAGCACTTCTCCTACGCCAGTAGTGTCCGCATCAGTGTCGCACCCACCTCCCTGGCTCATACAAAGCCCTTTAGCCCCTTTAGCCCAATGAACGATTCCTAATTATCCGATACTCCAAATAATGCTTAATCGCGGCCCATGCCACGTAGCCTCGAGACTAGGTTCGTTCCCAAGGAGTGGAAGAGCTCTCGAGTACTCGGCTGTCGCGAATCAATAACACTGCAATCTCTAGTTCAAAACACAACCCATACCCTCTACAAACACTCCACATATTCCTCCCGGAAGGGATTTTTTTTTCTCTTTGGTTAGTTCATATTAGCCAAATTGACACATTAAAAATACACGTATGCGTTAGAGAGGCACACACATATAGATGTGCATGTATTATTAGTTTAGTTCGATGCGTGTTTGTTGCCATCAAGGCAACAGCCCAAAAGCCCGGTGAAATTGTAAAGGCCCGTCAGGCCAAAAGGGGATAGACAGTCGAAAAAAAATGTGCAACTTTAGAAAAACTGTTCATCGATTGTTGTTATAAAAAAAATCATAGTTCTTTACTTATCAAAAACCTATAGTATCCCTGTTTACTACGTTTTTTTGTTCATAAATTTATGTGCTTATTTAGTAGTAGTTTAATAAGCGTTCCTTTTCTAATATTGATAAATTGTAACAAAACATTGTGATAACGCGATACACAGTGCTAAATTATACCATCAGACTTTTTAACATTTTGAGGAAAGTACTAAAAAATATTGAAATAAAATTAATTAACCAAATCTTGTTTGGGAAATTTATTATTAAAGCTTATTGTAAGTAAATCTTGCTATTAGCTGTATATATTAATCAATATAGATGACATGTAATATAATATTTAGGTAATACGATATGTTTTAGTTGTCGATCTCCATATTTCCACAAAAATGGATAAGAAGCGATTAGAACTCTTGTTTAAAACCGTCGCGTCGCGTCTTGATTATAAAACAATCCTTGACAAAGGATATACCAAAATATTCCTTATGAATCACTTTATGCACTGGTGAAAATCGCATGAAGATCCGTTCAGTAGTTTTTATGTTTATCGCGAACAGACAGACAGACGCGGTAGAGGACTTTGTTTTATACTATGTAATGATGATAAAAGAACTTATTAAATTTATACAAGGAGGTGACATGGGGAACTGGGTGGAGGGTGGTTTAAAGTAATAAAGACTTTATGATCTACGGTCACGAAGAAACAGTGACCATAATAACAAATTAAATTTTAAACGTTCTTTTTAACTAGATGACTGATAGGAATCTACTTGTACTATATATAGTTAGTTATCATAAGATTTTAGAGACGCAGTTTTCTATAATTTGAATTTCACTATCGCCGGTACTTGAGATTTGAAATTTATACCTTAAAACAAGTAGTCCGGTGAAGCTGTTAAGGCCTTGTTAGACCAATAGTATAGACAGTTCAAAATAAAAAACCTTTAACAAAAAAAAATATAGTCTTGTTACTTACATTTTTTTTTGTAAATAGATCTTTATGCCGAGGATTGGAAATTTAGGTTAGAAAACCAAAATAGACCCACGTTTTATAAATATAATATACACTTTCTATATAAACAAGTTAACAGGGCCCTATCGTTATGAAATAGAAAAATATTGCGTGCTTTGTTCAATTTTAACAAAAATACTATTCACACCTTTCATATAAATACCAAAGGAGGAAAAATTCAATCCCAACGTGTGAATGGCTATTAAACACCTAACGATGTTGATTATGCATACTCTACGATGTGTTATTTAGCGACAAGAACACATAACTTTGGCGATGGGATTTTGCCGGCATCAGAATTAGCACGCGGTGAGTTCGTGCTGCGTGAGTACAAACAAACCAACAACGAATATCAGTTTGGGAACACGTCACATAACCATTAAGGAAATAACATATTTAATAAGCCGATACATATAATTCCTAAAAATAGGACACTAACTAACAATTGTTTTACAATATATATTAGGTCTTTACCTATGAAATTGCCGTTTTGTATGAAAAAAATTAAACGAATTTTTTTCATGTATATTTTTATTTGTATTAATCGAAGTAATCACCCATGCAATCAATGCATGCCAACGCAGTGGCAGTTTATTGATGCCCTTCTTAAAGAAATCAGCTGGACGGGAGGCAACAAATTCTTCAAAGGCATTTCGACTGCCTCTCGGGTATTGAATTTTTTTCCCACCAAGGAGTTATCCAAATTCTGGAAAAAGTAGTAGTCTGTAGGCGCAAGGTCTGGTGTGTAGGGCGGATGACGGAGAACTTCCAACCCCAGTTCTTGCAACTTGGAGACTGTCTGCTGTGCAGTATGAGGTCGCGCGTTGTCGTGCAGGAGCAGCGGAGACGAGCGATTGACCAATGCTGGTTGGAGATGTGCCAGCTTCTCCATAATTGTGTTCAGTTCTTCACAGTACACATCTGCAATAATGCTCACCCCGTTTCGTAAGAAGCTGTGATGAATCACACCGGCGCTAGACCACCAAACAGTGACCATCACTTTTCTAGGGGTACGTTTTTGTTTAGGGAATTGTTTAGGTACTGAACCAGGATCCAACCAACTTGCTGAGCGCTTGCGGTTATCAAACAGAATCCATTTTTCATCGCAGGTAACAATGTGGTTCAAAATTCCTTCATTTGTGTGTCTGTTGAGCAGTGCAAGGCACGTCTCGACGCGTACTTCGCGCTGGCCATCATTGAATTCGTGGGGCACTAATTTGTCAAGCTTTTTTACCTTGCCAATTTGACGCAAATGGACCAATATTGTTTTGACGCTAACGGCGAAAGCTGCTGCTAATTCAGCCGTAGATTGTGTATCATCAGCTTCCACAATCGCCTTTAATTCGTCATTGTCGACCAAAGTCTTCGGTCGACCGCGAGGTTCATTTTTCAAGTCGAACTTCCCAGAACGGAAGCGAGCAAACCAATAACAGGTGGTGCGTTAGTTTTTAGTGTTAGCTCCGTAAACGTCGTTGATGTTGCGTGCCGCTTGTGCCGCGTTGCTGCCACGACGGTACTCATATTCCATAATTACTCGAATTTTTAACGTATCCATGATGACAAAAAAGATTGAAATGCGATGAAAATGTAACACTAATCAATAAACAAATGACTACTTTTGGAAAAAGAATTCCATGTTTTTAAAATAAAATTAATTTGAAATTAGAATTCTTAGCCAAACAAAAATTATTTTGATTTGAAATGGCCAGTACTGCAGAACGGCAATTTCATAGGTAAAGACCTATTATATATATATACTAGCTGACCCGTGCAACTTCGTCTGCACCAAATCGGTTATTACCGGTTTCAATTGTATTTTTAAACGCAAATAATCTTAAAAAACCTAAAACCCTATTGCAGCGTTATCCAGCACTTCCAATCGTGAATCCAAACTATTCAGGGACTCACTCAAACATATACCCAGTTGGTATGTGAGAAATCTTTTAAAATAAGCCTAGAATCTGTTCGCAGCATTACCTAAAGTAGTGTCATCAAAGTGAAGATCAAAACTAACTTACATATATTGCCGATAAATGTCTTCCCAGTACCCCTTGTAACTTCATCACGTAACATACTGTAAAAGTTGAACTTTATGTACATTAAATTTCCATTTTGTTTTAGTTGTTTGTTTTATAAGAATTTGTAAAGTATACGTGAAATCTGCATTCAATTTTAATTTGGTCACATTTATTTTACTTTTGACATACAAACCACCTTTTTTACTGAGATACTGAACTTGGGATAAAATACCTTTTTAACAGTGAAAAAATTTTTGAAATCGGACCAGTAGTAGGTACCAAGCATTCCTCGAAAACAAAACTTTACCACTCATTATAATATTGGTATAAATACAACATAGTAACTGCAAACAGTAGTCCGGTGAAGCTGTTAAGACCTTGCTAGGTCAATAGCGTGGTCAGTTCGAGAAAAAAAATAACTGCATACACCTCAACTGATTTATTTTAATCTTAGATTCACAAACCTGAACCCAACTACTTCAAGACTCAACAACATTTAGAAAACTAATTTTATCAAATATCGAAACAACACACGTACTGATAGAACTCTAGTTGAGATTCATCTTCTACAATGCAATGTAACTATTATCTAGGTTTATGTTTTAGGAAAAAATCTTGTCACCTTTGTTTAGCAAACATTTTTTATACAATAAAATAAATGTAACAACATATAAGTGACAGTTTCGTTTACACATATTTTATGTGGTTGATAATTACGCATAGAAACGTCATATAGCCGTAGCTCAGTTATAACGTACTCGACATTATATGGTCCGCCGGAGCCGACGGTTCGAATCCTGGCGATCTTTTTTTTTGGTATTTTTTTTAAAGTAGCTTAGGGAAATATAGCTTACCTTTTTAGCTAATCTGTCTGCTATATATAGCACAATGAAAATTTACCAAAATCCGTCAAAATTTTTATTAACTACAAATTTTTGACTTTCGTCCGTTATCCTGGAGAATTCCTTGCGTTTTATGAGATAAAAAGTATTCTAGATGTAACCTTGTAATATTAGTTATCACTGTGCCAAATTTCGTCAAAATTGGTTCAGTACTTTCAGAGTGGTACGTGTTCAAAGGGACAGACAAACAGGCAGATCCTGGAGAATCCCTTGCGTTTTATGAGATAAAAAGTATCCTAGATGTAATCTCGTAATATTAGTTATCACTGTGCCAAGTTTCGTCAAAATCGGTTCAGTACTTTCAGAGTGATGCGTGTTCACAGGGACAGACAGACAGACAGACAGACAGACAGACAGACAGACAGACAGACAGACAAAAATTGTAAAAAGATTATTTTTGGCTTCTATATCGATAACAAAGTCTACCCCGATAAAAATTTTCAAAAAATATTTAATGTACAGATTTGACCTTGCTACAGTTTTATTATAGTATAGATGATGTATATGCTCTTATATTATTTCAATAATACTTTCAATAATCTTACTTAATTAAGCATATTCTTTCATTTTCGCTTATTTAAGTAAAATAGTTAATAGCTAATTTTAGATTTAAAACAAGGTTAAGTATATGGCTAGCGTAATTGTTTTTAGGTATTATTTAACTTTTAATATATTTTTAGTGATAATAAAAAAATCTTTGAGGTAGTATAATACCAGTGCTATCATGAGTAAAATCATATATACTTTAGTACTAACATATCCATGTACAGAATTCGTGGAAAGCGACTCACTATCTTTCAGTACTTGAGATTGAACCAAGACGGTATGATTTTTCCTTTTTATAATCGAGATAGTAATATGTGAACTTGCCTTTTGAACGCCAGACTGCGATAACTTACTATATCTGTATTTTATTCATCATATCTATGTATTTTTTTTTTATTTTAATGATAACATGCGATCACAATGTTAACTGATCTTATATTTTTTTAAGATTTTGTTTTGGCACTACTTAAAAACCATTGTTAAATTAAAAAAACAACTTAAAACACCAAAACTGCACGCGATACGTATAGTATATACATGTACAAAATAAAATCAGTTTATTATTTAGTTAATAATTTTCTGAACTTATCCAGCCAACTGTAACTTAGATATTTTTATCTCTATATTATTTTTCTAGATCACTCTTTATTTCTTCAAAAGTGGTAAAATACACCTATTAAACGTCTGCTACTTTTATAACTTGGTTGATTTTATAATTGTCCCAACTAATATACTACAATTATTATATTCCGAGATCGAAGTCTAAGTTCAAAGATTGTTTTCACAGGTATGTACTCTTTCTTGGCATTTCCACTGTCTATACGTCAAAAACAGTAGCTAATACTTCAATTTAATATATGAGCTTCTGTAGATTTTATTCTACGTTCATCACAGTCAGTGATTGATTTTTGTCAAGTACTTACTTATATATAAGCATAATTATAATTTAAAAAAATTAATTGACTTTTAACTTTAATTGGAAAATTATAATCAAACAGTGCACCTAATGGTCACAAAAGTATGAATAAATAAAGTATGGTGGCAGTCGAGAGCTAAGAATACATCGAATGTCGTCCATACCAAGACTGTAAGCACACAGTTCGACAAAACAAAGCCACTAACTATAACACACTGGTTGTACCGGACAATGTGTGATGGTAATGCAGAATTCCAATTTCATACCTACAATAAAATTACATTTTTTTATTTTATATTTGTACCTTTCTATTTTTAGAGTGGAATTTCTTATGGGAAAGTTTTTGAAATTCTAATCTGCAATCTGTTTGTGCGTCGCAAGGTGGTGGGTGTGTAGCACACTGTGTCGGATAGTGTTGAAAACACCGGTTGTCGTCCGATCACCGAAGTTAAGCTACGTGGGGCGCAGTCAGTACTTGGACAGGTGATTGCCTGGGAACACCGCGTGGTATTGGCTTTTTATTGTATTTTTTTTTAATTACTTATACGTTTTATAATGTGATTGATCTGATGCAGATAGGTGTATTTTTATGTTTATTTAATTATGTTTTTGATACGTCAGTAATACACGATTGGGACCAACTTGGACATGAATAATTTAAATGTTTCCCTGTAACACAAAAGTTTCACTTCTATCGTGTCTTTACGAACCGGCCTGTTTTTTTTACTAAATCTCTTCAACCGGCACAATATATAAATTTAATTATTTATTCGTAGAACTAAATAATTATTATACATTTAAATTGAATTCTCTAACTACTAAAATTAATTTCGAGACATTCAGGTATGTAATGTTTTTTTTTATAAAAAAATACAGAGAAATGTTGACACGCTTAGATATGATCCCGATAAGAAAGATCTCTAATAAAACGATTATTAGATAAATCGTATAAAATTAAGTTTATTTATAAATTAATTTTTAATTTCCTTTTTCTGTAGATTGTTCTTAGCAACGACACTATACCCAGAGTTAGAGTAAAGATCTAAATTGTTGACGGTACATACAACATTCGTTCATATAAGCGTATCTAATTGCAAACTTTCTCATACAATACGGCTGTATTTATAAACCTCGCCAGCGGCGAATGTTGACACATACGGGCAGAGAACTGTCTCTAACCGGTTCGATGAGTTGTTCACTTGTTATCTCATACTAAAGTATGGATAATTATATAAATAGGTAACCATGAAAGAAAAAACTGCACTATTTACATCATAGATTCTTTTGCACTGAAATACTGTAACACAGAACTGTATGCAAATTCATATTTCTTGTTATCCTTTTTACATTCAAACAAATCTACTTTCTCGATATATATATACATATATATTGACAATGAAACCTGCGTTGTATTTATTTATTTTAACCAATTCACGTCCCTTATGTTTTCAAATATTATTAAAGCACTTCCGTTGGCCAAAATAATATAAATACATGGGAAGTCTATAGCAACACAACTGTCGACAATATTTAGCTAGTTATGTATACAGTTGGTTTTATTTACGTTTAGCACTATCAATAAATAAAAAAAACAACATTAATCTTAATCAATCATCTTAAATATAATTTCCGTAGTTTTATCAACTGTGATAACAAAATTTCGCGTTATGCCGCCACATCGGTTTTATCGATAAATGCATACATTCCACGAATATGCTAGATAGTATATTTTATAGCATTAACGTTCGTTACAGAATAATTTAAAGTGCCGAGAATTTTATCGTAATATAAATAAAAAATAATTAACATTTTTATGAGGACACAATATATTAAATTATGAAACAGAATTAATTAATTTAAATTGTCACATTGAAAATACTAATTATTCGACAGATATTCGAACCTCTTCAATATTAACCAATATATACTATTGGTTGTTTTACAACACTTAGTATATTTTATATTTCTTTTTACTTCTTTTTATCATATGTTTGATATAACTAGAAACTTTAAAACATACTTCGACTACCTAGTAAGGTAAAATGAGCATAATCGTTTTATTTTCTTTGTTATATCTGGTAGTAATTTAGTCAAAATTGTTAGTACGTTCCATATAATGTGTATTTCTTTATGTAATATGTGTAGTGTTCCGACCTAATTCAATTTATTTAAATTTGTAAATTAAAAAAAAAATCAGGCCAGGACAACATATGCCGGGCCTGCTAGTAATCTATACTAATTACTAATTAATATTATAAATAGGTAGTTTGTGAATTTGTGAGTTTGTGACGTTGTAGGGTGTAATTTCAGGAACTACTGGTTCGATTTCAAAAATTCTTTCAGTGTCATATGGCTCATTTATCTAGGAAGGTTATAGGCTATATATCATCACGCTTAGACAAATAGGAGCAAAGCACCACCGAAGAATGTTTCAAAATCTGGGTGTTTTTTGCCCTTGAGAACTTCCGCTGCGTGTTAGCGTTAGCCCAAAGTAATTACACCACGCGGACGAAGTCGCGGACAGAGGCTAGTATAATATAATGTAATGCCAGTTTTATATTGAGCTATAGTACTATGCAGGTAAAAATCCGAAAAAAGACTGTGCAATTTTTGTACGAATAAAAGCCTAAAAGTGTTCATAGAGTTCTTCTAAAGCTGTATATTTAATTATCAAAACTCGAATGTATAGTATATTAATTAGATCTTGTATCGTATTAACATTCCGAATTTTATTATCCAGCAGCAACCCTGCTAGGATATTGTGATCTTTTTGACATAATAAGCATATTATGCGACTTTAAAACAAGAAACATTTAATTATCAATAAAGAATATTATGATTCTCTTATAGGCCCAAATTTTAAGCAGCGACTTGTTAGGTACATTAATTTTAAAGAATCGTTTGTCGTTCAGTGCTCTATTATTAATTACTGCCATATAGTAAACTGAAGCTCAGTTTATGCAGTGATAGAGATTGCTACTCATAACATCGACAGCAGTCACGCAAAAGAGAATACCATTTAGGAGTTCGAACAGTAACACCGTGACAGGAGATTTTTATATATTTGATATCATATTCCACGCTTTTTAAATTTTCAACATAATTAAATGTATGAGCTTTTTTAGTTATAACTGTGAACATAGTAGTTATTAGTATTAATTTATATTACATAAGTTACTTTTCATACTGTGTTAATAATAATTAAGTGTCATAAAAAGTACGTCATGTAAAACTGATTTACTATAAAATTAAACTAAATATTAAATGCTAAATAATTGTGTCGAGCACATAAGTGGAAAATTACTAATAATTGATATATAAATTACATTATTATTTCTTAACTAATAATGAAGTCGTATTTATTTAGCACTTCCTTATTTATACCTATAAAATAATTTTGTACTACATATTTCCGAATTAACTAGTATAAACAGAATATTATATTATTAGTGCAGGTACTGATGACCTCAGACCATAACAAATAGGGAATTTAATAGTTATTCCAAATATCGGAATCGTATGAACGAAAATAACTCATAATCAATTTTAATATAAATGTCAATAATATACCTAAATTAATCTCTAAATAATACTAGCTTTTGCCAGCGGCTTCATTCGTATTAATGTAAACCTGACTTATGCCTCGGGAGCAATACTTTTCTCTGTTCTACTACTCTATAGCCCTGACGTGTGTACAAAACTTAATGACAATCGGTTTAGTTATTCAAGCGTGTAAATGTAACAAATAACCAAACTCACACTCACATTTATAATATTAGTTAACATTTTTAAAACGATCTAACGTAACTCCTAAATAAGCGTTGTATAAAGCAAAGTAAAACCAAGGGCAAAAGTTTATCTTATCTAACTCGCGCGTTGCGTGTTCATTGTAAATCGATGGCGTTTTAACGTTATCCACGATACCTGGATCTCTATATATGACGTGTAATCGTTTACAATACATTAATATGAAATCTTAGTAATAATACAAATAAGTTACCAATTACTGACGCAGATTTAAAATGACCTTTGCGACTTATAACTTAATCCTGGCTGTAGTTCATTTTTCAACTCTAATTTTGTCAATCCTTTAACTGATACTGAGTCACCTTTGTAAAAATTGTCGTTATTATTTACAAAACTGTACACAAGAATACAGGATGTTTTTACAAAACTTCACATAGGTGTAATTCATTGATATACAAAAACCCAAGCTGCATAATTTTGGATTATGTAGTATGTACTCATTTCAAATAGTCTCGCGTCGCTTGCGTCCATGTAAAAATAACTTTAAATCATTCAGGTAAGGTCGAATTTGCAAAATCATAAATTTATCGCATAACTATAACCACGTTGTATGTATATTGGGGAGTTTTTGCGGGACGGTTTTGAGCTCTACTTTTATTTGAGACTGTGCGTCAATATAAACATGTCAATGGTGTAATTGTATAAACATTTGTAAAAATACGTTGTATACACTTTTATCAAAAGTAATTATATGTTTTTTACCTATGGGAAGGTGTAATTGCATGTACAATAGTTTAGATTATATTCGGATAAGTTCAGTATATGGCAGCTAAATTCTCATTTTGTCATTTTCAAAATTAACCTAGTCAAATGTATGTTATATTTAAAGTAATTATGGTTCAGTGGTTAGCGTGTTCATATACCGCGTTGATTGATGTGACGTAGGTTCGACTCCTTGTAAACGAGCCCAAGACTTTCGGTGAAGGATGTTATCGTGATAAATACATAGCACTGTGCTAATGCCTTTTCTAAACCTGCCTGGCTAGCTACTCAAGATATAGCCCACCTCTATGTGTCATCTTGGACCACTTCGTCATTTAATATCAGATTTGATTGTGGTGAAATTATCTTCTAACAGTATTATATGATCACTAGCAGGTCCGGAAGACGTTGTTCTACACTGAAAAAAAAAATGTGAATCTTGAATCCACTTGAACAAACAAAAAATGCATTAAAATCGGTCCAACCGTTTAGGAGGAGTTCAGTCACATACACACAGTGCAATTACATATAGAAAGATACCATAATGCTTAATTCGAATAGTTTTATTTATCATTACATAGTATAAAACAAAGTCCCCTACCGCGTCTGTCTGTCTGTCTGTTCGCGATAAACTCAAAATGTACTGAACGGATCTTTATGCGGTTTTAACCAATGGATAAAGTGATTAATGAGGAAGGTTTTAGTATATAATTTGTCAAGATTTTTTTTATATTCAGAGCGGGACAACGTCTGCCGGGCCCGCTAGTTTAATATATATCTGAAAATATACTATCTTCAAGTATATGAGAACAATTCTTGTAATAACAAATATATGTTAACCTAATTACTTTGAAGTCTAATCAGAGTGATTACATTTTTCTAGTTCAATGACGAGCGTGGATAGGAAAAATGTTAAGAAATTAATAACAATAATCTAGCGACTTCTGTACTTCCCCTGATTACCGTTTTACCTATACCTACCTATAATTGTATTGGTTCTTACGTAAGAGCGAAGAAGTCGTACGATAGATAGATTTGAAATGTATTATATGGTTTTCATATTAAAAAAACTACAACTAAATATATATTTGGTTTTTATTACAATTTTGGAGATTTCTTATTTATTATTATTATATTTTTTCAACTTTTACATAATTATTTACACCTGAATACTATTTATATTTATTATTCAGCAAAGTAAATTATAACCTACGCCACACCACGCCATCAGCTTTAATTTATAGGGTACTAGCCTCTGCCCGCGACTTCGTTCGCGGGGAATAGTTACTTTGGGCTAACGCTAACACGCAGCGGAAGCTCTCAAGAAGAAAAAAACATTGATTTTGAAACATTAATCATTGGTGCTCCGCTGCTATTGGTCTTAGCGTGATGATATATAGCCTAAAACCTTCCTCGATAAATGAGCTATATAACACTCAAAGAATTTCAGATCAAATCGGATCAGTAGTTCTTGAGATTACCCCTTACAACGTCACAACGTCACAAACTTTACGTCTTTATAATATTAAGTATAGATAAATAAAGGGTAAGGTGTGTGAATATGTGTGTGTTTATATACTTATGTACATTTTAAAGATAAAATTAAAATATACAGATATCTAAATGTGAAATTGTATATTTAAACCCGGCCTGGTCTCTAAGCTTTCAATTAAACATCCAATATAAATAAAAAATTATTCCTTTTTGAAAAACAATATTACATACTTTCTGAAAATTAAGTGTACGACATAAGTTAAGTTAATCTCGCATTTGTTAAAACTAAGTCACACCGCACGACCTCATTAATATTTTTAATTTCAAGTGTAGGCCTTCAAAACAATACAGTACAAATAAGTCGTGACTATAATACTGTATAGCCACCCACTACGTTTTGCACCTTCACCATAAGGATTATTTATGCAGACTACTGTATGACGTTGCTCCTTAGAAATTATTACATAAATACTTATATGTTTATTTTATATATTAACTAGCGGGCCCGGCAGACCTTGTCCCGCCCTGATTATGAAAAAATCCTTGACAAATTATATACTAAAACGTTCCTCATGAATCACTTTATCCACTAGCGAAAACCGCTTGAAAATCCGTTCAGTAGTTTTTGAGTTTATCGCGAACAGACAGACAGACAGACGCGGTAGAGGACTTTGTTTTATACTATGTAATGATGTGAATACATTATTAAATATTCAATTTCAAATTGAGATATTTTATTCAAATACGTAATAGAAAACAACTTCAATACAACATATATTATAACTATTATTGTATCGTATTATAGAAACAAGACGATACATTTTAGACCACATAATTAGTTATATTATAATATTTACAAATATGAAACGTATACTTCGATAAATAAGTCGATTTATTATGTTTCACTTATAAAATGATATCTAAAACGATATACAGTATGTTTTCAAATACCTAAAGCGTGTCTCGCGAATCGTTCGTTCGTGCGGTTAATGTCATCCATCATACAATCAGACCAATATACTTCATGGAATGAAGCACTGCATCATACACCGTTAATTTGAACCTTTCAACGCATTATTATATACTTAATCGATAATAATATACTTATCGATTAATGTTTCAATATTTTTGAGGTTTTTACCTAAACGATGTACAAATATTTTAGATTAGTTTCTTTTAGTGTATAAGGAGCGTAAAATATGACGCACTTCCAAATAAAAGCTTCGACTCATATAAGGTATTGAAAAATAAACTATTTACAATTTTTTTATTGATTACACTAAAGCTCGTCAATAGTTAAACCAAACAAAGAAGGCATTAGAAAAAAAGGTAGAAAAACAGAAGAAAACAGACACTGAAGTGATTTCTCTTAGCTTATTTCTATGTAGAAGTAATAACCCTTTCATTATATATATTATTGTAGGTAATGAAAATAATAACCATTCACTGATACACTAGTAAATCTGTCAATGAATAAGCCCTAAATATATATTCCTGTTTCCTAGAAAAAATCTGTACCTAATATCAAAAACCATTCACAAATCATCGTTCGTTGATGTCTATTGTGTCGAAATGTAAATCTGTCATAATATCTGCTTTCTATCGCAATATCATAAAAACGAATCAGGTATATTTTCTCGAAAAGTCTTCAAACAAATAATGTTTGTTATGAATACCGAGAACACTCGTTACGTATGTAACAATGAATACAAAAGCTTTAGGACTCTTTTAAATATTTTTTTGTCGCGCACTGCATGGTGCGGCAACGGCGCGGCGCGGCCTGTCTCACTAGTCTCTATAGCTGAATCAATGTAATATTTCCATACACCTATTTTATTTATGTGTCAGTATTGGGTTATAATATAAAATAAAAATTTTAAAAGCAATTAAAACAAAAATCCAATTTCCATCCAATCCAATCAAATTTTCAATATAGGCCAAAATATATAATTTAACGGAAAGTCGCCTAATTGGATCATGCAATAACTACATTAACAATATATAACAATAATTATTAAATACGTGAAATCATTTTATTTATCAATATAGACATAATAGGGAGACGGGAATGTTCTATAGAAAGAGTTTTGATATATTCTGTGTACGAGAACGTATTAGAACGAGAGGGTGAGGGCGTCGTAAGAATGGTATTCGGTTGAAAACGGCGCGGTGGAGTGCGGAGCGGGGTAAACGGCGCTGGCGCGGCTGGCAAAGCGGGGCCGGTGTGGAAATTTCCATTGCCGAAGCGCCGCGGTCGTATAGCGCGAGGTACACATAATGGTATATACATGGCTCATAAGTTTCTCAATATTGAACAAAATGAATCTTAATTTGAGCAAATTCAAAAACTGTTACTTGGTTAATAATCGTGACATTATATCTTCGAATAATTGAAAGATCTTAATTTTACTACACCTTGTTCACAATATACCTCTCTATTGTAATTTCTAAGAATCGATATATTATTTATTATCAACCACAACATTTATCGTAGTCGTGTGGTTGACTTTGAATAATAAGTAAGTACAGAGAGAACTCGCATCGCTTTATCATTGTGTTCGCACCTTAAAAACAACGAGTGAACAAAGCCAAAGAGCCGTAGCGGACCGTGCGGTCGCGACTCCTCTACACTCTTCGCACTAATTTGGAGGCCACGCACATACACGATGGCGAAAATGCGAATAGAATCTTTCTGTTTTAATAATAAAGTCCATAATCTTTTATTTCAATGGCAACTTTCGGTTACATGCTTCAGCAATACAGAGGCCGAAACTCGCCTGCGTTATACGCATACGTATCATTTCAATCGTTGTCGATATCGTTTCTTTGCATTTTTCATATACATATACTTTGAGGAATAATCGTTATTTTTGTTTGTTTTTTGCTTATAAACTTTTCTATATTCGTTTGACTGGCAACCATTATTTTATCGGTTTAAGAAATATTACAGGTAATATTCAAAACAAAGTTTTATTTCTGATCTTTATAAAATCAAACTTCATGTGGAATTTATAAATCACACTCAATACTATTAAAATATGTGTCCGTTTTACGACAAATCACCTTGTTTTCACGATTGAAATACGGTTGTTCTGTATTAAATTATAATGTATTTGAAAACAAAAATTGCTATAACATTTGAACAAATAAGAGATCGTTATTGATGCTGTATATAGTAACATTTAATTATTTAACACCGATTTATTTTTATTGCAAAAAAACTAATGTGTTATTAAGAAACATTTAATAAGATTGTGTTGTCACATTTTTACATTAATTAATTAATATATTTATGGAAATTTAATAATTCTAATAAAAATCTAGTGTATAAAATACACTACTTTTTGTCCTAAATATGAAATCTACATTCAAGACTATAAAACAAATACAATTTTAAGAGAACAGGGATATATTATTAGTTGGTCATAAAATAAAAGCAATTTAGTAATAACAGCCGTTTTGTAGCTGTAGATATTACAATAATACAATGTAATTCGTGTAGAGGAAAATTTTGTAATGATGTATCACTACGGCAAACGTATAATACCGTAATAAGTGTTACAAATTTTAGTACAGTATAGTATTAATATTAATAATACAAATAGGTAATTAAACATTATTAATAATTCATTTAAAATTCTCCCAAATGTACTAAATATGTATATATAATTTAATATATATATATGTTTCTAAATTATATTAACTATATAAAATATATATTTATTATTATGTTGTTATGCGATTTAATATTTGTTCGCGGCTTCGCACAGGTTAATATAGATTTCACCAATCACTCGGGAACGGTACTTTTTCTCGGGATGAAAGGTACCATATTATGTTTTTTTCTGTACCCCGTGTTTTCTGTCTCGAAAACTGTAGATATTATAAGCGCTTCGACAACGCCTTGTTAAAACTTAGCTAACTAGCTTATTTTTGACGGCTCCCCCTCAACTCGCCCGTATCTAAACAACTTATAACTATTACTTTTTCATCACCGATAATGAGAATATATCATCATTACTTCCACATTTTATTTAAGACAGTGTGTCGTTACGATATTACTTTACGTATGTGTGCGTTATTGTATCATTTACTTTGTCAAAATATCAAGGAAACGTATCTATAGCTTTATGATATTAGTTAAGGTTAGAATGATTTTTTAAATGTTATAAACGTGTTAAACTGTTTACTATCAGTAACACTGTTTCTCACGGTCTCGCATGTACGAAAGATGTAGTATTTTGTGTATCTGTTGGTCGATCTCGTCGTTTCTTATTCTTTCTTTTTTCTTTTGTGTGAACACAAAAAGTGCAGGTAAGAGTTCATTTCAAACAGTCGTCAACCCGGCGCTCTTATTCTACAAAGAGCGAACTTTGCAAACGATACTAATAGCTGCGATAAAACTCTATACACCGAGAGCTGAACAAAAAGTAATTTCACTGAAATCATCATACCGGTTTAACAACAAACGATTCTTGGAACTATTGCAGTGTCCATTAATAAGACACCGTATTGATGAGTAAAGAATCGAATGGACTCTCTTCAGAATTAACTTATTGTGCTGTACACAAACCTCAAAATATTCGAGTACAATTTTTTCATAATCTTGTACCGTTATGAACAGAATTTAAAAGTCTATTCTAGTTAAACTCTTCAGTTGATTTTCTAGGAATTAGTTTCTTCCGATTTTTTTTTTGGACTTAGAAGTATAATATCAATTAATCTTTATAGTTTATTAAACATCTTTTTTGAAAATTTTTAAACAACGCACAAATGTTTAATTTAAATCTTACCTTTTTATATTTGTTTAAAATATCTACATATATCTATCTCTACGTTTATACGTTCTCGTCTATCCACGTTTATATATATCTACATATACTTTAAACATGTAGCTAGCATATTTTTATCATAGAATTACAATTTGTATTATAGGTAATAAAAAACACTTATCATGTAGATGATATCCACCACAAGGCATATGATTACCCTGATCGTGTAGCCGCACGCTTCTAATGAACAATCAACGGAAGACGTAAATAGACCAATAATTCCCATATATGTGGTCAAGTATTTCTTAGTTATTAGAATATTATTGTACTTAGTATTTGAAAGTTATAATATCATTACATAGTAGAAAACAAAGTCCCCTACCGCGTCTGTCTGTCTGTTCGCGATAAACTCAAAAACTACTGAACGGATTTTCAAGCGGTTTTCACTAGTGGGTAAAGTGATTCACGAGGAACGTTTTGGTATATAATTTGTCCCGGATTTTTTTATAATCAGGGCGGGACAACGTCTGCCGGGCCCGCTAGTTGGTTATAATTATAAAACCTAATATAAATTTGTTAAATGATTATACGTAATATAAAGTCAACAATTTATATTTAACAAGATTAAAATGAATAATGTTACAATAAATCAAATGTGTAAGATTTTTCGAAACCCACTAATAATACATACATCCATATCTATATACATATAGTAAGAATATAAATCTAACGTGCTGCACTTTTTAGATTTTTGTTATAAAAATTGTTGCAGGTGTCTTGGAATAAGTAATAAAATATATTTCAATAATTTTTAGAAATGTTTGTCTACTGTCTGTTTGTTTGAACACGCATCACTGCTAAAGTACATTGTTAAAGATAAAATCAGACGAAGAAAGCGTCTCCTCGAGTAACATTTTGTCTAGCTTTCATTCAAATCGGTTCACTCTATTAAAAATTATCGTAATTTTAATGACGACGCGACTTAATAGAGAGAAAAGTAGATAAATAGATGGACTTAATACGTTCAGATGATTTTATTACTCACTGTTTTTTTACATTAGACTCCACGAGGAATAATTCGCGGATACAGCTAGTTAATTAATAAATACATACAAACATTTACAAGTAATGAAAATTTAAACCTTTCCTGCCTTTTTTGCCAAACCAAACAATTTAATGGCTTTGGTGGCTGTAAAAAATGATTTTTTTTTAAACAGATGTAATTGCATTTGACTGCATAAGAATAGTTTTTAAAGTTTTTCTTTAGTTACAAGTATGTGTATAGCTGTGAATTATAAATAGTTTGTACTATAAGATTTAAAACCATTGTCAAGTAATTTATAGGTGTTGTTGTTGCCAAAATACCTAATTCTCTTTACATGACCCAGTTACTTTTTGAGCTTTGTATTCAAAGATATTTGTCTTTCTATTTCTTGAAATACCTTTAATGCTTAAACACACGATTGAATTATGACGACATTAAGTTTAAACTCACAGAATTAATTCTTTGTAAAGTCATTGATAGTGTCTTGTTTTATTTAAAGAACGAGGCAACCTTACACCTGTCCGGTGTCTCCGTAAGCTCGTACATGCGTATATGCTTATGTTCGTTCAAAATAAATACAACTTCATTATTTTTTGTTACCCTATATCAATTTAGAGAGCGAAATAATTTCTAAGATTAAAATTGTAATTGTTACTGAAATCATATAGAATACCTGCTAATGAAACATTCTGAAAGATCAGTCTGACGTAAGTAGTTCATTTAAATGCATAACTTACTTAATATTGACCCTGATATGTTACATACCATTATAGAGTTTTTAAAATTCGTTGTCTCCACATTATTTATTAAGTTGGTTTATATTGTATTAAATATAATAAGTATCGTATGGATGTATAAGTTAGAGTGATTAATAATTGTATTTTATCTTTATCTTTTATTTTTATTAATTGTAAGTTATACTATCGTTACATAGTATAAAACAAAGTCCCCTACCGCGTCTGTCTGTCTGTCTGTTCGCGATAAACTCAAAAAACTACTGAACGGATCTTTATGCGGTTTTCACCAGTCGATAAAGTGATTCACGAGGAGCGTTTTAGTACATAATTTGTCCAGGATTTTTTTATAATCAGGGCGGGACAATGTCTGCCGGGCTGACTAGTATACTATAATTAATACTAGATCAATGCAATTACGTAGCTATAAGAGAAGCTTTTATATAACTCGATGTTATAGTAATCATTATACATAATTATACATAATTCATCACAGTTCTATTTAATTACTCTGTGTTATTTAAAGATACTTGTGTATGTGTGTATTGTTATGTAATATTAAAAACAGATAAATAATACATATCGTCATAAATTACAAGTTTCACTAAGAAAGGAAACAGTTATTTTATACATTTATAAACGATGCGTACAAATAATCGTTACATAGTATAAAACAAAGTCCCCTACCGCGTCTGTCTGTCTGTCTGTTCGCGATAAACTCATAAACTACTGAACGGATTTTCAAGCAGTTTTCAACAATGGATAAAGTGATTCATGAGGAACGTTTTGGTATATAATTTGTCGAGGACTTTGTTATAATCAGGGCGGGACAACGTCTGCCGGGCCCGCTAGTTATTGTAAAAAGAGAAAAGTTAATAAATAACATCATACCCAACAGTTCTCATTAATAGACGAGATGTTCTAAAAATTTTTTTTTTTGATAATGCTATTATTAAAATCGTTTGACTAATGTTAAAAACGGTATTTATCATAAATAAATTGCTGGTTAAAACTAACTGCACAGAATCAATACTATATTTGTAGCAATGTAAATTACCAATGAAATATTCGAAAGGCATTTTATTTTAAAATGTAGAAGAATTCACAGTTTTCATGGAATTCCCTCCGTCGTTTGAGTATGTGTTTATAAATAAATAAAAGTAACAGTCAAACGTACATGTGCGTTAACATAGTTCAGTATTCTGAAGCTTTGAATTGAATTTTTATGCACTCTTTAAATTTCTTCCACTGATACGTGGTTACCTTTCAAGAAATGAAGCATAAATACATTAATTTATTATTACAAAGGCGAAAGCTCTATGTAGTTTTTTTTTAAATCGGTATTTGACAATATATGTTGGTATGTTTGTCCTAAGCCATACTAAAATGAAGTTTCAGTTTTCATCTTTAAAAATGTATTGTGTAAGGAAGCACATGGATGCTTAAAACATTTCTAACATCTAAAAGATATCCTTAAATAAAAAATACTCGAAGGCACCGATTATTGTGGAATTATTATATAATATCGTAGATCTATAACAAATAAATTTTCATTTAGTTCAGTCACAGTGCAAAAAAATAGACTTGTTTCTACAAACTGCACGCATGTAAAGATCTACTAGGTATGTTACGTAATCTCAATTTGTTTGTTATTCATATTAATAATAAATGTATCGGGACTACGATGAAGTATATAAAAAAATATTTATGCAGGCCTAGCTATAAAGAAATCCAGATGGTTTAATACGAAATTCACAATAACAGTACAAAATAGTGCTTTCTGTATCACAGTTAACACAAGCAAATTTGTTAAGAGCCTAAATTGAATAGTAAGTAGACTTAAATGCACAAATAAACATATAAAAGAGATGTATTGACAGAGATAATCCTTTTATAAAAGAGAGTCCTAAAAATGTTCCATATAAACGTTTTCTGTTTTTACTCGTCCAATATACAAGTGTACACTTTTATCTTTATCACAAAATCACATATGGGTTATCTAAAGTGATTCTGAACGAACAAAGCTCATATAGCAGTAAGCTTTAATTTAGAAGGACAAATATGATTAAATACACTTTAATATAATATCATAATGTAAGTAATTTTTTAAAAGTGAAGTACCTAGCAACTTGTTAATTATAATATTACATTTAACAAAGTAAGTAAGCGGTATAGTGATTTTGTATAATTAATCAAAACATCAAAGGTGACCAAAAATTACACTAATATTAATCTTAATTTCTTTTATAGTTCTTTCTAAGAGCACGGATTGCAGATAAAATTTATTCGTATGCAATTATACCAGCGCATTCTCATGTTTCAACATATCTTGAAACGCATGAGGAGTCTGCGACTTAAGTATTAAAAATTTTACTTCTATTAACACTCGACCGATTCGTACAGCAATAACTATTTTTCAGCTAGTATTTTAAATAATGGTAACAATTATATATTGTAAATACTATATTCGACCCAAATTAATTTCTTAATTCGTCACATCTCATAAATATAAAGATAGACACTATTAAAAAATGTAACGCACAGCATCAAACCTAAATATTATAATATATATGATTAAAACTAAATTTTAAAATTCGCATTTAAATTAAAAAAAATATAAAAACATTAAAAAACTTACCTTAAATACAGCCGGAGCTAATGGTATAGCAGCTTGGTTGTGAAGATGTTTTTTCGACATTTTCTCTTTTTTTCTTCTCCGTGACTAAGAAAATAATTGATCGATTTAGCCACAAATACTCAGAAAACCCTTTAGGAACTAGTTTAGAAAATAATTCTAAACAAGTCTCTTTATCTCGTGTGTGGCAATTTACAGAACGATGCCTTTCCACAAAACTTTTCGCTTTGCGAAAATTATGAACGTACGAATGAATGATTGTTGAAATTGTATTCATACAGTTTTAATTTAGATCTATACACTTTTTAAAATATTTACTTTTTTACAAAATAAAGTTGCAAAGTTTAAAATTAAATATAGATTTACGCGCCAGCAAAAGTGCGTCGTACCACTCTTGCGGTTAAATCGGTAATGAATTGGAGAGTCGCGGAGTCGTACAGCGCACTCTCGTCGTACGACACAGTGCCGCGGTGTGTCGAGTTCGTTACTTCAGTTTGAAGCCGAGTTCGGACCGAAGCTGAAGTAGCGACGACGAGTGACGTGGGCAGTTCTAGCGTCTCGGATATTAACAAGCTGAAACGTTGCGACGAGGTTGGCCCGTTGCGGGAGGAGTGTCAATTCCTAATGGCGCGCTAACGAAAACTCTATGTTATTGCCAAGAATAAGTTTTTCACTACGCATTTTACATCAAATTAGTACAACACCACGGCAAAATGTTAGGAGAGTTGCAAATAACGTTCAACGCACGTGACTTAGTCGTACGCTAATTCGTTTTTTGACGTTGTACACAATTACGTGTTTGTAAAATAACTTGCGTTGGCTTGATAATAATATCCAATACGTGACAACGTAAAGCTGTCCCATTATGTATACAAATCCAATGTATTCCCAAGAAAAAATTGTATCTTTCACCAAATTAATTATAGGAGGAGTCGTATTCACCGGAGTTCAATAAAGTCTATAAACAATTAACTAAAAAAAAGTACTTTATACATATAAGAGAAACAATACAAAACATAAAAAGTAGATTGAACTCTCATTATTGGTGAATCTATTATAGTTACTAATAAGATGTAAGCATACCTACGGTGGAAGAAAATTAAAAGTAGCGCTGAATCTATAAATACTTAGATACAGAGATTCACATTTATCAATCTGTCCTGAGTCTTATTAGTGTATAAGGAAACTGTGTTCTTTTCATTTGTAAATGTGTTTATTTCCTATGCATTAATATTCTAGTGTCCACTATTGTTAGGTATACTTAGTTAAAACATATTGTTAATACAACAATGTTCACCTCTAAATGTCTCTCTACTCGGGAAAGGAATACGTAAATACCTGTAGGCTTAATCATCATGCCAGTATATATATATTTATTTATTAGAAACGTTGAGAAATTTATAATCACGTTTTCCCAACAAGTTGACAGTACTGCGAGAACATTTCTTCAGTTCTATATTGCCTCTCTGAATCCTTCCGTAACTTTCGCGTAGATTGCTGTCATATTTACCTAGGGTATTTTATAGGAAAATATGAGATTTATAAGTGTCAAGTAACTGAACATAATAAAGCAAAAATTCTAAAAAACCAAGAATTAAAAATTCTATTTGCGTCAGTGAAACAGAATAATATAAACAATCGACACGTTTTATATGTTCATGTTAAACTAGGGTTCTGTTCCATTAATATACAAGAATTGTAAGATTTCATTCAAATACACACGTTATTTCTTTAAAATAAAGACTAAAGTACAATACACGGTTCAAACAATACGTCCAATGTGAAACTTAACGGAAAAACTATATAAGGATTTACAACTCGTATACATACATCACTATAAAAATTTATAGTTTGCCTATTCTTGCATATTGAAAAGCTATGGAAATCTCCACTGTGACGGCAACTCGGTATCCTTCCTACTAAATGAATAAAGGCTATAAAATGGTATTGTCGAAACACTAAGCGTTACAGGTCGTTAATCATCAAAATTACGAGTGTTTTGCTATAAAACTGAGATATAACCGGCCCACGGTCTCGGAATACATTCCCAATACTAATATATCACAGCAACGAACATGATTGTCGCCTTACAATAAAACAAGTACGATAAAATGACATATATTATATTTATCTGAAGTGAAACTAACTAGATATGAGTACATTTTAAATCAAATGCTGGGAAACAACATTAGATTGCACTGGAGTTTGTTGTCTACAATACAGAAATTACATCCAAGCATTTACTTTATTATTTTAAAACTCGAAACAGATTTATGTAAAAATTTTGATTAAATAACATGTTAGAAGTCAATCAAAGATAAAACATTTGTCCACGTTATATAAAAATAATTTAAAAATATTAAATTGTAAGATGGAGTAAAAATTAAAAATTGAAAAAACAATCGCTTAGTCACTATTACCTGATTATAATAAATTTATTAAACTATCGATATAATCTTGTAAATTATTACTATAGTCATTACATCATCATTACATAGTATAAAACAAAGTCCCCTACCGCGTCTGTCTGTCTGTTTGTTCGCGATAAACTCAAAAACTACTGAACGGATCTTTATGCGGTTTTCACCAGTGGATAAAGTGATTCACGGGGAACGTTTTGGTATATAATTTATCCAGGATTTTTTTATAATCAGGGCGGGACAACGTCTGCCGGGCCCGCTAGTTTATAGTAAAAATTAAAAATTCTTTGTTCATTACACTTATACGTTTCGAACATATGATATGTACTTTGAGTGTAATAAATAGCTCCCATGTTATCTAAGTTTATACCTATTGGAAAGAATTACTAACAATTTATATTACCTATATTTATAGGTAGTATTAGTACCTATGCTTAGTATTTTATAATGATAAAATAATACTATATGTGCTATGTTATAACTTAAAAATATTTTCTTAAATTTCATCAAAACTCTTTAAGACTAATACAGATAATTTGTCGCATCGAAAATAGTATTCAATATTTTATTGTATACAACTGATTAGGGACTGCATTTTTTTTGTAGTACCACTCAAAATTATACTGTGCCTGATGATAAGCACAGTACCATGCAAGGAGAATGGCGGATCGCCACGTCCCACGGCGTTCGAAGACGTGTGCATAACTCCGTGTGCAATCGAGAAGCGTTCGTCTTTCTTGTACCGCACCACGCGAACTGTCAATGTATAGCGCGGCAAGGCGCCACATTTGCGCCACCCTGTTGCCATGGCGACCCAGCCGGAAAACAGAAACACCAAAGGTGCTTCTAAGGGTTAGTCAGTATTGCACACCACAATAACCTCACGCAATAACAGACATCGCCGAAGCTCGACCGATGACCTCCGCTATGCCAACTGAACTCCGTATTCCGTATTCCCGCGCCGCAAGCCGTAAATGGGCCAACCGCTCGAACGCCTTCTCCAACCAGGCTAGACAACGGTGATTTCAACATCAATTCATTGGAACTGGAATAAATTGTAAATTCGGTTTAGTAACATGAGCATTTTCCAGTTACATGTAAGTAGCACCTTATTGGTGAAATAAATACCGAATACCTGGAACGGTCGAGTAACAGTATTTATCCATAGTTATTCTTTGTCGGCCTGGAAATACATCAAGTATCGTTCTATAGGAGTAGTATGATATTGTATAGATTTTTTTTTCGAACTGACTACGCTATTGACCTAGCAAGGTCTTAACAGCTTCACCGGACTATTGTATAGAAATTAGCGATGATCCAAAGCAAATTGATGGATGGCCTAGTTTTAGCAATGATACTGCATATAGTAGGTTTGAATAGTTGACCGTTGAAATGCGAAGTCAAGCGATCTGCGTTTCTACCTACACTGTAGGTATGAACCTAGCCTTACGGTGAAAAAACATATTCATAAAATATCGGCAATTCCCTTTTCTACATTAATTACTTTACCATTATTCACCCTACTATAAAATGTAATCACAATACATCACACAAACAATCATAATGGCTCAAAATTTGTAAAGCTTTGGTTGGAATAAAACAGATATCAAATTTTGTTGACTTTCCATAGTATATCCATAGTTTTATCCAGAGATATAGGAAACCTCAAATATATTAGCGTTAACTTTGGAAACTTAATTAAAAAAAAAAAAAACAATATTATTTCACTATAATAAAATTAGAAAAATAATGTCAGTAACATGTAATGTTCCGTCATTAATGTCTATTGTCTCGCAAAGAGCATTCAATCAATCCACATTAATTTAAATCATTTATTCCCTATTGTAGTGCGCAGTATGCATCAAGACATTTCCAGTTTGATCTACCCAACAATGTATCAATACCCAGAGCCGGTTTTAGGGGGGTCAGACCCAGATGGCCGTGCCGCCCCATGCAATATTCCACAGGACCGGGCGAAAGGGGTCCCGAAGTGACTTAAGCGAAGTATCCGGTTAAAACGAAATAAATTTACTTAACTAATGTCTCTTTTTTAGTTAATTAGTTTTACACCTTGTAAAAAACAAAATACGTGAGAAGAACATTTCTATATTATCCCTACTAAGTGTAGTTTGACTAAACAGAAATAACTTCTTTGACTTCACAAGTGGACGTCTTTTTTGTGTAGATTAAAGGCGTTACGAAATATATTTTGTCTAAGATATTGGTGCCAATAACTAAAACTGGCGCTGTCAATATAAATCAATATTTGTCATATAGAAAAAAAAAACCGTGAATTGAATCATCACACAATATAGAGACTCGTGTAAAATAATGAATAGGCAACCATTTAGCACAATCAATTCGCTAACAGATCGGTCAATTTCATGGCGCACTACGGTATATCCAACGCAGTTTATTTGAGTTTAACTTAGCAGTATGTTAGTATATCATATTAGTGATATCTTAAGACTGCATAATATTTTTATATAACCAACAACAAATCTATTCCAATGTAAAATAATAATAATATATCCTACCAATAAGTGTACAAGCACATTTTTAAAACGTACTGCCAGTTACATATAACCTGCCATGTATCGATTTATATTTAATCATTTATTTTATTCAATAAAAAAATGAATAACATGATTATGTACACTTATAGTATTGCCCGAGTTGAGCATAAAATCATCTTAAAATTATTTATTTAACTATATAGTCAAGTCATATTAAATTTAGTAAGAAAAACGATAGTTTCATACAATATTTTTAAACCAACTCATGATGTCTATAGAAATTTAATAAAGATGGTTATAATATTTATATATATTTTTTTTAATTTACAATAATACATTTTAACTCTTATCTGCATACTTCTGAAACTATTTTCTTTATACAATATAAATAAATATGAATATTGTCTTTTTACTGGTCTAATGTTCAGTTACTCCGTAGAATACCTACATATTAAAATACCCAATAATATTTATTCATTGAAGCACGACAGAATGGTGACACTGTCCCTGGAGACGGAGTTTATCACATGTATATGGAGATCATACCCCAGTCGGGTACAGATTCTTAAGTTTAAGCCACTTCTCTAAGTTTTAAAAGAAGTACATGGAAAAAAATAATTTTTATTACACAAGTTTATTATTACAATCACAATTGAATAAAAACTTTCATACACGGATTAGACCACAGAATTTATTAATGTGGATAATTAGTTCATTAGTGTATTCTCCCATTTAAAAGCTTGTAACCCTGCTTATTCATATTCTGTAACGTTTCAATTGACGTATTAAATTCTATGGCGTAAACATAATTACAGGTAAACAACAATACCTGTTACACAAATTGTTATATTACTCAGTGGCATATCTATATACTTAGCCTATGAGTGTAGAAGCACACACGTAAGCAGCTCCTTTGCAAAATTGTAAATAACCACAAAATATCAAAAGGAGTTTGTAATAAACAAGGAAATTGAATAACATCCCTTTTATTTCTAAATTATTTATAACGACGTACGACCGACTGAAATCATTTTAAATGGTGCCACGTTGATATTTTTGAGGCGGATTCAAACTTGTAGCGTAAATACCGAGACCAAAGTATATGATTAACTGCTTAAAAGTTTGTCATAAAAATGGGTTTAACTGTTTTGTAGTTGTTATTGTTGATCGAAGGTTCTGTGGTTAAATTATATGCCATCAAAGACAAAACATAAAAAAAAACAAGTCTCGCAACTCAGTTCTTCTACCGTAAAAAGTTGTGAGATCCATGTAATACCAAGTCGGTTACTTTATTAAGTTCCTAATTATGGGACGTTCTGTCTTAAGTTATTACGTAATAAGCTAACCTAACAACGTCTTATAGTGACCATATCAATATTAAAAATCTTTTATGTTTTAAATAAAATTCAGGATTCTAGTTGTATCCACAGCGGTGTTGTAGGGGGTCGAAAATGGCCTCAGGATCAGTAATGTATGTAATATCTTTGTTAAATTTTTTTCCAATGGTTATTACATATTTTAATATACATTAAGGTACGTTGTATATAGATACCACAATCTTTAATTATTACATATTTTTATATCGTATCTTTTTTCGCTATCACGCATTTTGATCTAAAGACCGGAGTCAAAGCATATTTACAAAGGTGCTGTCTATAGGCTAAAACAAATCGTGGCCTATTCCAAAACTCTTGCAAAACTACGAATAATTAAAACAAACGTGGTATATTCTGTTCGATTGAAGACTTAATTCGAGACATAAAAAATCGATTAAGTTAATACTTTACTTTAGACCAAGGAAAAAATTCCGGCTTTCTTATTTTGCCGCGTACGGAAATTTTCCACTGTGGGTAATCCACCACTTGGCGAGAATATTTGTATAGTATTGAATTGAATAGTATACCGATATATTATATATCGATGGGTATTACATATGTATCTTACTGGTGGGTAACATTTATATTGGACTTAAGTGTAGATACATGTTTATGGCAGTACAGCGGTTATTCTGCTAAGCTAGTATAAAAACTCATACGTTTTATTTAGTTCTAGGTATGATGTGGCCATACCAATTATTGTAGTGATTTTCCTGAACATGCGTTATCATTTTTTATCATCGTTTCAATAGATTCAATTGCGTCACCGCGTAATATGGGCATGTCGCACCATAAACTGAGTCATACAAGATAAATGATGATTCGATGGTTCCTAAGATTTCTAAACTCAGTATCCTAATTGCTGCACTAACAGCGATAAGATCAGTGTTATACGTCATTGGCTATCTTAAGAGTGATGGTGTCACTGTAGGTATACTGAAATAGAATAAGAATGTATGTAAGATCACATTTTCTGAAGTTGAACAGTTTAACCTATTAACATATCAATAATGCTTTATGAGATCAATGTTTTCGCAATCAAGCACCCAGAAACTATATTATTTATCATATAAATATTAATTTTCCTTTATTAGTAGATCAATCCACATGCTTCCACATACTTTTTATCACACGAAAAAACACTTAAACCACTGACGTCCGGGTAATGTTGATAGATATAAAAATGTATGGATTTTCCCCACGTTATTTTCCCTTAACAACATACACGTAACAAATTTAATGAGTAATGAGTTTGAAAAACAATCGGTTTAGATGTTACAGTATTAGAGAAATTATAAAATCTAACGTTTTTTTTCCTCGAACTGACTACGCTATTGGCCTAGCAAACAACTTTTAACTTAACTTAACAGCTTCACCGGACTATTAAGGCGAGCGCTTAAGGTACTCAGCCGATTTTATTTTCATTAAGGGTGCACGGCGCACCTCGGCTGGGGCTGTCGCCTAGTTCGTGTGATTCGCGACCTAACTGAGCTAACCTAATCTACATATTCATACTTATAGGAGTTATTGAAATTTATATGTATGCCTGGTACACATATACACACAATAACTCTTACATGTATTTCGTGTCGGTTAATAATTTCTGAACTAATTTAATTCGATAAGGGAAAAATATAAAACCCTTCCACTTTCACGTGTAAGCATTTGTGTGTAAACGTGTGTGGAGGTGATATGTGTAATGTTGTTGCAGTGATGTAAGAATTTGTGTCACTGTATTCGCGCGAGCAGCGTACTCAGGGGCTCCACGCCCAGGGAACGGACCTAGGCTTGAGCCGCTGCCGAGGGGGCTGCTGTTCACTTATACATATCTGTATATTCTCTATTAGGCGATTTCCACCCTCTTCATTAGACATTAAAAGAAAACAACGAATGGTCCGTTGAATCCAAAAAAATTGTAGCCTAGAATCATTTATTTCCACATCGAATGGTCATAGTCCTATGCCCATACCTTTAGTAGTTTTAGCATGACTGGAGCCAAATAACTGTATTTTCACTATCCATCTTCATATAAAATTTCTTCTGTACGTGTGTATGTCAATGAACTCCTCCTAAACGGTTGGACCGAATTTGATGAAATTTTGTGTGCGTGTTCGAGTGATTCCGAGAATGGCTTAGATTCACAAATGGACAGGTAGGTGACGCTGCGGTTCAATTTTATATTACTTTTTTTTATTATCAAGGCAGGACAACTTCTGCCGGGACCGCTAGTAGATATATATAAATCAAGATAATAACTTGGACGTTTATAAGTCCTCGCAATTATTACGAATTTTAATTGAAACAAATTTGCAGAATGACTGTTTTGTTGTATAATCACTACTGGCTACGTGTAAATAATGAAAATATGAAAATAATTTAGTATAGGTATACAAGTTTACCATGCGGTGTAACTCTGACGCTATACGAATAGTCAGAGAGACCACTATGTTGCCTCTGGTTGCAAACGTCTATAGATTGCGGTAAACTCCTACCATTAAGCTGAACGCACGGTTATGTGTCACCACCTTAGTATATAAAATTGTGGTATATTTGTACTCGAAGTGAACAATAATTACTTATGACGTACCCATCATTATTATTAAATATAAATAGTAAGCCAGCAAACTGCAATCTACATATAAATAGGTAGAGGTAAAACAGTTAAGTTCATCTTCCTCCTCTGTTTATCAAAACGGTTCTCTTTATTTATTTTGTTTAGATATTAGTTGTGGCGGCAGAAATATTTTTTTTTGGCAAAAGTTAGTTTTCTTGCCTGAATATTGAAACTTGAAAAAGTAAGAACTATGGTCGAATTTCGATTACCGGACAACCACTATACATATAAACGGATGTGGGTATATCTGAGTTTTTGCACTATACTATCCATTTTCTTATAGCACTTCTAGATGGCGCTACAGAGAATTAACTTTCATGCCGTTCATCCAATACTAACGAAAATTGATATGCGGTAATTTTTTCAACATAGTGAATACAATAAACAGTAACAAACGCGAGCGTAGCCGCGTGCATAACAAGTAAATTATAAAATTTAAAGTACAGTATTTGACGTTTATCGACGTTTGTGCGCAGACATAATATATGAGACGTTCAATTGTCAATCTGCCCGTTTACGATTCAATTGAAACCTTGTACCTTATTAGGCTTGTTCTTTAGAAACATAGTTCTAATTGATTGATAAATAAAGATAAAGTAATACTGAGTTGGATGCGATTGGATAAAATATATCCGGGTATGATAACTCCAGGTATTAATGGCTCATTCCAAACGCTGTATACCTGGACAAAGTCGATCTAATAAATAATTATTTATTACTTACGATAAACCACTTGTGTATTGTTTTAATGTGTTTTTGATAAGTTATATCAAAACAATAAATTATTACCTAATTCTAAATTATTTTCTAAAGCATACTTACTGTGCTCACACTATATTCGCTTGAAATTTCTTGTATAAAAACAGTGATTAAGGAAATCATAGGTGTATTAAAATTCAACACCAGCAATTTATTAGGACTCCACGTTTTGTAAATGACTCCAATGCGCTGCATCGTGTTACGGTTGGCATCCAGTGATGCCTCATACTCTGCGAATATACATATTTGATTCTCTAGCCATGCAGCTCCGCTGAACTATGAATCGAAACTTAAAAAAAAAGGCGTCACCTATCGAATTCTAGAGGCAGGGAAATTGTTCTGACAGTTTCACTTGGAAGCGAATCACCAAATGATGTTTCTCAACATCCGGTTAATGAATTATTGCCATCCTTTTAAAAAATGAAATACTGAGAAATGCTCGTAATTTTACTACCTGACATTTTACCCAAACAAAATTACTATACAACACAGTCCGAAGGACAAAGATTAATTAGAAAATTTAAGAAAAAACATTTTTGTAAAAAAATCAAGCATAAGAATAGCAAATTAAAAGAAGTTTAGTTTATGTGTACAGTCGCTTGTGACTCACAAATCCCCTTGAAAATCAAGGAAAAAGTGTAGAAAAAGGCTAAATACCATTACTAACTACGAACAAGATGAATGAAAGAAGATGACATGTGGCAGAGATGCGAATATTAAGATGGATGTGTAAGCAGAATGTATAAGATTATACAAAGGAAAAATTACGAATGAATATATCAAAGGAAATTTGAAATTAGCACCAGTAATCTATAAGTTAAGGAGTAATAGGTTAGCTTGGTAAGAAAAGAGATGAAAGCCATATAACCAAAAATATGTTAAGCATGGAAGTTTATGGATCTAGGAGAAGCAGAATAAAGAAGAAGGTATGGATAAATTGCGTAAAAATATGTGTATAAAAATTTTAGCACTAACACAAATTTTAAATTTTCCAGCTGACAGTGGAGAGTGGAGTGGAGATTTTTTTTTATGTCATTGGAGGCAAACGGACATGTGGGTCACCTGATTTTAAGTGATCACCACCGTCCATAGACACTTGCAACACCAGGGGAGTCGCCAGTGCGTTGCCAACCTGTCTTGGGGGAGAGGGGGAGTAAGGGAAGGGGGAAGGGGAGGGAAGGTGGGCCTCCGGCGCTCTCACTGACCGAACGAAACTGTTACTTCACGTCGGTTTTTTGTGAGAGGGTGGTACTACCCCGAGCGAGCCGACCCATTCATGCTGAAGCCACTAATAGCCCCAGCGTACCTCTACCACCTACCAAAACTTGTAATATAGGCCCCGTTTAGGTGGGTTAAGGGTAAGAAAATAATTATTAAAAAACAAATACATTCCTTATAATTTAACAACTATAATAACAACAGTAAATCTCAATTAATGAATAAGCCTACTGACTTAATTTAATTTTACCTATAGTGTTCACAGAAAACGTAGAGATAATAATAAATCTAGCGCAATTTGTGAAGGGTTTAATTCGAAATAATCCAAACAAACACAAAGATAACTTTCTATGGGTAGTGTTAATATTATCTATGTTATAAATACTAAAATAAATTCGTTTAGGGATATCTATGAATTGTCAACAAAAGTATATACTTTTATTTTATTAATATACTAGCGGGCCTGGCAGACGTTGTCCCGCCCTGATTATAAAAAAAAATCCTTGACAAATTATATACCAAAACGTTCCTCATGAATCACTTTATCCGCTGGTAAAAACCGCATGCAAATCCGTTCATTAGTTTTTGAGTTTATCGCGAACAGACAGACGTGGTAGGGGACTCTGTTTTATACAATGTAATGATGTTAGGTATATACCTACCTAATACTTTAACAACTTTAGAAACAATAATGAAACTCATGTAATGAATGAAACCACTATTTTACCGGTATATTAATTTTACAAAAAGCACTAAGAGTGAACCTAACTTAGAATATTAAAATGAATCTAAATAAGTGAGATTTAAGAAAAAATAAAAGCTAACAAATATATAAGCAATTACAATATTATATATATATTCTTCCTTGCATTATTTCAGAACATTAAATTTATTAAACGACATGTTTAGCGCCATCTATTAGTTGTTGTGAATAGTTAATATATTTGTTACCGGTTCACGTGAAAATAAAATATTTCACAATAATTCAATTTCTTTTCGATTCAGTACTCAATATAAATATGGAAGTTACATAAATCATTCTATACACATTTTTACATATTAAATTATATAAATATGTGTAACTGTAAACTTTTATTATAACAACAATATTTTATCAGAATCAGTGGAGTCCTTTTTGCGAGATACGCGTACAATCGAATCAACAGACAGACAAAAATTCCAAAATCATGGAAATATCTTCCGTCATCGACTCTAGAATTGCCCTGAGTATTTTTTTCTTTAATAAATTTAATGTAAAGATATCATCTCTTGTTTTTCATACATGTTATAAGTATATATCAGTTACATCATTGAGGTTTAATATGTACATTATATGTTCGGTTTTTAAAGTACCTAACGTAAGAAATTATTTTTAGGGAATACCGAACGCCAGCTTATTTATTATAGTTGTAAACGGCTATGTAGATATATATAATATCTATGTAATGAAAACATAACTGTACAAACCTTCCTGTTGTTATCAATATAATGTACATTATGTTTTAATCAATATTCCATTTCTGTTACCGAAATTGGTATGTTAAGATTTTAGACAGGGAATTATGTCTTGTCGGAACGCAACAATATTTATTCTATGATGAATTTTGAACTCAGAAATAGGTAGCCATGTTCATTATTATGGTTTTATTTTTATCGTGTTTTGTGTCCTTCATTAAAAGATTATCGAATTGTTTTCTTGATGTGGACTCTAAGCGCGGTGCTACTAATTCTTCAGTGCTTCGTAATTACCTACAATTCTAATTTTTATATGGTTCCATTATAATGATTGATTAATTATATTTGAATTGAAAATGAAAATGATTGATAAATTGATTTAAAATAACCCTGGAAATTCTTTTACTTAGCGAATATTATAAAAAAATACCTTAATAGATGTCGAACTTTAATCGCTGCATATATTTAATCATAAATATAAATAATAAATAAAATAAATATTTTTAATATCTATGGTACCAAATCAACGATTATCCAAGTTTTTTGGTTACCTGTATGCAGTAACACCTGCTTAAAGTAACAATTAGTACAAATCGGCACTACAAAACACCAATTCTATATTGAATGACTTTGGGGTTAGACAAGATGCCGTGAGAAATTCATGATCAACTCGTTTAATAAATCAAAATGTATCCATCGATCGTTAAACTGCTTTGTCTGGCTTGTTATTTTCATTTATAGGTATGGTTAGTAAAGCTGAGGAAAGCGGAAGTTACAAGCCCCAATAAAATGTGACCTCCGGGTACAGGACATTTTAATAATTATTGGAAGGTACATTTATTTTACTTTACTTGTATATATTTGAGATGACATTATAAATAATTCCAATACAAACTTCATTTGTGTGTTGAAAGCGCAGAATATGTTGCTTTTTTATATCATAGGAGGCAAACGAACAGGTGGCTCACTTGATGTTAAGTAATCACCACCGTCCATAGATACTAACAACACCAGGGAGTCGCAAGTGCGTTGCCAGCCTTTGGGGGAAAGGGGAAGGAGAAGGAGAGGAGAGGGGAGTGGAGATGGGCCTCCGGCGCTCTCCCTGACCAAACGAAACGCAACAGTGCAAGCATTGTTACTTCCCGTCGGTTTTTCTATGAGAGGGTGTTAGTACCCTGGGCGAGCCGACTTATTCATTCTGAAACCAGTAATAGTTTCAGTGTGGCTCTATCACCTATAAATCATGTAAAGCTCTAAGTTATTCTTTTTTTTAATATATACATGTATGCACCTGAGGTATATACCTTACCTATATACCTTACCTATATACCTACAGGTAGACATAAATAAATATACTATATAAAATAATTCTTATAGTATAAAGAAAATAATTTCAAATAAAGAAACGCAGATAAAATAAATTTCAGAAAATAAAGGGTATTTATATTTCACAGTTATTTTTTGTATAGTACCTATGTATACCTAAACAAAATAAATCTGAAAAACATCATAGAAAATCCATAAATTGCAATTTTCATAAAAAGTACCTCGTAGGATTAAAAATGTTATATACGAATAGATTCAACGGCAAAAGATATAAATTGTAGCAGTACTGAGAACTAATTTTAATCATATTATTTTACAATTGTATTAATAACTAAAATTCCAAAAATTGCCAACGAAACTTGTATATATACAAATGAGAAACGAAACAGAATAAAAGTTTGCTGCAGCAGTTAAACGTATAATATATTAACAGAACTGAGTTCTGAAGGTCAGTATGAAACAAGGAGCGCCCCTGGCCTGAATGTGGCATTGAATGAATCTGAGCTGCCGAATCAATGCCGGCGGCGTCTCACCGTCTGTCTCCTGTTTGACGTCATCAACGGAGAAAATTCTATATATAGACCTTGATAACATTGCCAAAGACATAGGGGTGATTTAGGTAAAAATATTGAACCAAAAGTTACTTTGTAATCGAGTATTATGTATAGGGTATCCATCTCTATCTTTAACAAAAATTTTTCTGACTGATGTTAATAAATCCATTTTTTTTTTTCATAAGTATCTACCAGTTGTGTTATCAAAGTAAATTTAACATTATAAATTATGAAATTAAAGAGATCAGAATCGTAGAGCTTGTGCAAGATCTTGATTATTGTAATTGTAGAAACAGTGCCTAAAGACACACCTATTTCTGCCGCCAAAAAAATAATGCGAATTGCGTGAACTAGGCAACAGCCGAAGCCGAGGTGTGCCGTGCACCCTTGAGCTAGTTGTCAAAATAAAATCGGCCGAGTGCCTTAAGCGCTCGCCTTAGTAGTCCGGTAAAGCTATTACGGCCTTGTTAGGTCAATAGAGTAGTCAGTTCGAGAAAAAAACAAAAAGCCTCAAAATAACAGTGCAGGCACTACTATGTTCCGGTTTGAAGGGTGTTACTTTGCCCGAGGCATTCCAACATATTCTTCAAAAGTGGACTCGTGATTGTAACCAAGAGCTAGGAAATATATAGGATAAACAAATACCAGTAAAATTCAATTTCTTAATACAACCTTTAAATTATTGGTAATAAATTTCTTATCATCGACGTCACTTTCTTTAACTTTTGGTTTTTGTTGATTTTGGAATACATTTGATACGATCATCGAGAGTATTCAATGGGCCAAATACGAAACAAACAGAATAAAATATTTATACACCCAACAGTTAATAATATTTAGCTACATCATGTATTTTTCTCTTTGACTATCCTACTCAGAAAAAAACATTCAAAATAATAAATCGAGCACATAAATATATCAAACCTTTGAAGTCTGAAAACTGTTTGAGTTTGAAAAAAAAAATGTTCGAGTCAAAACATTTGTTCAGGTATTTAAGATTTTGTAAATACCTACGGCGAGAATTCGAGTGGCAGAGACATCACATATACTATGTAGGCGTTACAAAATATACTTAGGATGTGCTTCAAAACACAGGGCAGATACTCCGGATGTTCCACGCTATACTGGACTATACGCTATACTACACTATATGGAAGCTAACAAGAAGACTCTGCTATATATCATGTCTAATAGTCTATATATACATTAACCAAACCGTAGTTAACAAGCGCTAAACGTAATTGCCAAGTGTTAACCAGATTACGAAATCCAAAAATGAATTGATACGAGCGGGAATCGACGTCATGACCTTCAAAGTTCTAGCAAATTCTATGATTCATAGACCGTTGAAATATATATGTCAATATAGATATTACGTATATATAATTCTTTAATTACAGAAATCATAGCCAAAAAAATCATTACACTTTTTAAATATTGACTACTATAGATATTAAATTACTATGCATTTGTTAAAAGAGGGCAAGCAGCGCATAGAACTCGGAACTTAAGGGTTCCTTACTATTACACGTTTTTGTTGAATATTGTTTGCATATTATCCCTTAAATCCTCTAGTGTTTTTCATGCGCATATTTAAATGACCTTATATTCTGCAAGCACTCAGATTGTACACAGTATAAAGTAACCAAGAAATATAACTGCGCCTCACATTAATAACAGGTGTTTATATTTTCAGATGTATTCCATAACTTGTCCTATGAAACCTCCTTTATACAATATTTCTATGATGTAGGTCTGCGGAATACACGCCGGTAGGTTTTCATAATTGGTGGGTGAGTAACTTTTAATATAAAGGACCGGTAAGTGTTTATCCAGTTAATCTACAAACTAGAATTTTATACAGCATTATGATTTATTTAGCAGATTTTATCATAGTTAATTTCAACTTTTTACCTCAAGCCATTTTGAAGAAAAAAGGCCTTTAGACACAGAAAAGTAGATGAACCAACAAGTCATCATCTAAAGGTTTTATCTTTTCACTACCAGGCACGGAATCCTAACATTTCACAGCTAAATAAATTTAGGCAAGTACCTATTATTCGCGTTATGATGTACAAGCGAAATCTAAAACCTAAAATTATTGCGTTACCTATTATTGCGTTTTATTCCTTTCGTTACGAAATTGACTGGTCAGAACAAATACTGCACGCACTCGAAGCTCACACTTCCAACTTTATATGAGACTCTTCCATCAGGCACGTGGGAGTTTTTTTTTTCTGGTAAGTAAAAACGCCACTATTATTTATAAATTCAATCATTATTATATTTGATTATCTATTTGTATAATCCAAGTTCTTTACGCAAAAATAATAGCGACATTGATTTTTTTTTCGATTTTCGGCATGAGTATTCATCGAATCATAGATATACATACACATAACATGCATATGTACATTACAGTAGTCCGGTGAAGCTTTTAAGGCCTTACTAGGCCAATAGCGTAGTTAGTTCGGAAAAGATATGTACATTGTACCCTGAAATTAATAAGCGAAGCGCTATGACAGTCTCAGAGAGTGCTTTTGGACAAATGCTTTCTCGTATAACACATTACACAGCTCACATGTAGGGTATCGCGGTCCAATCAAGCAAATAAGCTCTACCAATCCTGAGCCCTACCCACGATTCCGCCATTATATTCAAGAGAATTACAATTTAGAATGAAAAATACCATCTACCTTATCCTATTTTACCTCTAAGACAAAAATTTATATTATCTATAAGTATTTTTTCATGAAGATTTTTTTTATCGCTTTTTATATTGTAATTTAACGCGGCCGAAGTTAAAGGCGGTTGTTAGTAACAGTGCAATAGTGAAGTAGAAGCAGCCTTTGATTCCAAAATAAACATAACAATATGTTACATACTATGGTAATGGTTGATATTTTGATTATAAAACATCCAGACAAAGGACTGATAATTATGATCGTCACAAAAAACATAGTTTTGTGCGTCGAAGATCGATTTTGTAACATTTTCACTCAATAACAAAGCTTTAATCACGACTCTCTGACTTGTATCTATATCAGGACTAACAAATCTTGGTGACTTAATATTATGCTCATGCAACACATCAAAGGAGTGAGTACTGAATCGTATCAAATTGCAATCACCCCTATCTCCCTTTATATTACCAATACCAAATGACCTCTTTACGAAAACAAAACGATTGGAAAATAAAATAACAAGGCTTACTATTTGTGTACCATAAGTTCTACTTTAACACTAAAAACCGCAGACATATGAAGCATGTTCATTTGAAACTATGATTTTTGTATATTCAAATTTAACAATTTTAATGTAAACCCTTATCTAATAAAGTTATATAGGTTTTAAATCCTTTATATGTATGTTTTTAAACTACAAACTCACTAGATGTTAAGTAACGACGTGGTTATGATCGGCATGGCTTTCAAATGCAACAGCCACAATATATCTACAGAAGTGACAAACAAATTGACGTTTTAATAGTAGTAGTTAGTCAATTGCATCAAAAATACTCCACTCCATGTAAACTAGTATTACGTTTTTTTAAAGAACAGATTCAACATAGAAACTAATTAAGGATACAAAACCTAGAACATATTTATTAATAGTTAAATAGGACTTGAAACTTTATCAATTTCTCAATTTTATCAACTCCTGAAAGATTCCATGATGACAGCCATGGACTCTATAACAATAACAGAAACATTTAAAAGTATTAATGATCTATATTCCGTTAATTACACATAGTTCTTATAATTCAATGTTCTTGTTATTCAGGCATTCAGCCATGTATCTATTTCTACTTTTACATTTTATTATTTGCTTCATTTTATCTGCAAACTCTTATTTAGGTAGGAAGTCTTACCCTATGGTAAAGTTTCACTGTATTAGTGGCATTATACTGATTATAGTTTAAAAGAAAGTTAGGTAGCAAATAGAATTGAATTGTGTTTGTTCAGGATAACACTGATACAAGTGAAGTGATAAAAAAAAATTACAAGTAAATGAAGAACTTTTTTTAATTATCTAGTGTACATATCATTTGGCTTTTCCATACTTAGAGGTTAAGTAGTAATTAAACTTAATAGAGGTTATTTTGAATTGGTAACCATGTTATAATCATTAACTTCTAATTATAAAATTGCAATTCTAAAAATACACAGTGCCCATGAAACTATAATATTATTTCCACAAGAAAGAAGTCATGGGTACCAGTTAGACATGCAGTAAAAGTATAAAAACATCCTTGGTTTAATAAGAGATATGACCTTTAGTAGGAATTTACTTTCAGTCTTCAAAACTAAGAGATACAAAAAATGTAAAATGATAGTCTTGTTCAAAGTTTTGTCAGTTTAATTTTACCAGACCATTTCAATATAATGATTATTCAGGATCAGAATTTTAATTTGTATCTATTGACTTGCTTAAAACAAATACATAATAATCACAATTATTGTAGACAGATATCAGTTGTCAATAAAACTCTTTATTGCACATATAAAATATATAAAACTAAACAACACTTTACACTATTCATATACACCTAAGCAGCCTTATCATTTAAAATGCTCTCATCCAGACAAACTCAATTCAATAGAAAGTAAAATAATTTCTATCATTCTTCTAATAATTAACATATTCTTGTAAACATTGAATGATCACAATCGAGCAAGCAATAACCATTTATAGAAGATTAGCTTCTATCCACGACTTCGTCCACATGAAATAGTTACTTTGGGCTAACACTAACACACAGCGGAAGCTCTCAATAGGTTATTAACACCAATTCTTCCGAACCTATACCTATACCTATACCTTCCAATATAGCCTATAACCTCCCTCGATAAACTAACTATCTAACACTGAATGAATTTTTCAAATCGGACCAGTAGTTGCTGATATAAGCGCATTCAACAAAAAAAAATCCCACTGACTTTATAATATGCCTTTAAAACTAATCCCATAGTTATTCACAACTTCATCCAGAAGTGAACTTGTTTATAAAATTTGTTTATATTTACATCCACAATTTAGAACAAAATGCTTTCCTAGTTCAGTATGTTGGTTTTCATTGTATTTTGGATACACTTCTTATGCTCCACTACAGTATATCCAGTACTTATAAAGAAGACAGTGTTTTCTCAAAAATTGTTATCTGGAATGTGTTAATAATTTTTCTTTTTGGAAACAAAGCAATTAAGATTATATAATAAATGTGTTAAAATACATGTCTTGTAATAGTGTATAATTTAGCAGATGTTTTCAATAAAAATATACCTATATATTGATACATAACTCCTTATTGCCTAATATATAAACCTAAAGCCGTTAAGTTTCTGTAATGTAACACAACATAATCTATATAAAAAGAAATCATTTGTAAACGTTTCTTCAGGACGGCTGCACCTGTTCGGCTAGTTATTTTTTGTTGTATTTGAAACTGTTAATTAAAACAAGGTTTGCATACAAGAAAATATTTGAAAAATAGTACCAAAAAGTTTAAAAATTTGAAGTAACATAAAATTTGTGGGTGAGCCAAACAGCCAGCAGTTATGAGGTCTAGAGACGTAACTAAGGTCTAGAGACAAAAATCAATTACTAACAATCGATTATTCTTTATTTTACAACTCGATTTCGAATAAAAGAGTTTTTGAAGAAATAATCGATTTTCTATTTTCAAAACTGTATGCCCTTCTATATAGCGATAAAACTAAAAGTTTAATATTAAGAATAAAATCAGATACTAAAATTCTAAGTATAAAAATAATTAAAACGACAACCTTCAGGTTTCAGAACTAAAGAAAACACACTTGTCTTCAAAATTTCAGTCTATAGGGAAACTAAATACAATTATTGTTAAAAAAATGCAATTTAACAATAAGCTATTTATAATATGAGGCGTCACGAATCATTAAAGACTAAGTTTCAGGAATTCGGTATCTTAACTCTGCCCTCCCAATATATTTTTGATAATTTAATGTATGTCCGCAAAAACTTAGATATGCTGGATACGGTAAAAGACCAGCATAATTTAAATACTAGAAACAGCAACAAATTGGTCATTCCATGCTTCAGACTCACTAAGTCCAAAAACAGTTTTTTTAGGTAATAGTGTTAGGTTTTATAACAAAGTCCTAAAACACATTACCAATTTGCCGTATAGTAAGTTCAAGAACCATGTCAAACGGGTTTTAATATCTAAAGGTTATTATAGGGTGGATCAATATGTGAACGATTGTGACGTCTGGAAATGACGCCCCTCTCGGTGCGTCCACTAATAACGAATTTAAATATTTATGTTATTGTAAAAATATATAACATAAAAAGATAAACCAGATCGAGTTTCTTGCCGGTTCTTCTCGATGACTGGGTTGTTTTTCGAACCGGTGGTAGCTTTGATGTTCATAAGCACCTTGTCAGAGCCTAAATTGAATAAAGTATATTTTGGTTTTGAAACTACATTTAAAATAAAACGGTTCATTTGAAATGCAAACAAACTGAAAAATTGTGTTTTTGAAAACGAGTAAACACTTAATAAGTTCTTTATTCAAATGTTGTAGTAGTCTAAGCATTATGAATTTTATAATTTTCCATGTTAGAATTATGTACATAATCATTAGAATCATGATACATTTATTATTTATTACTAGCTTAGCCTGCTACTCGGTCAGCGTGGAACCTAATGTAAAAAAGCAGCGAGTAATAAAATCATCTGAATGTATTAAGCCCATTTACTTATATACTTTTCTCTTGTACTTAAGTCGCGTCGTCATTAAAATTACAATAACTTTTGACAGAGTGAACAGATTTTAATGAAACCAAGACTAAACGTTTTTTTGGTGAGGTTTTATGTAATGTAATGTGAGTAGTACTTTAGTAGTGATGCGTGTTCATAAAAACAGATTGACAGGCAGATAATATTTCTAAAAATAATTGAAATGTATTTTATTACTTATTTCAAAACACCTGCAATAATATTTTTCACAAAAATCTAAAAGTACAGACAGGTTATATCTACATTCTTATTATATATATAGATTATCTTATTGACTTGTGACCGACATTGTCTCAAAGAATGAATCTATAGAGTGTAGAGGTACCTCTACTAGGACTGTTGATAAAATATCGATATATCGAAATATTGATATTTTATACAATTACTAATATTTTATTGAATGATGTATCGATAGTTCGATATTAAAATACAGATATCGACGGTCGATATTTTTTTATAAGTCTATGTTTCATTATATCTCGTAAACTATTTAAGGCCCAAAATCATCATAAACTTATTCTACTCTACTTTATTTCAACTATATTATGTTTTTCCTCTTCCCCTAGTTTATTCATATTCTTATTATCTTAAAACAAAATATAATTTATATTTTTTATTATATTTTTAATATAATAAACGTCGTGTGCTTTAGAACTAACTATAAGTAGGCTGAATTACAAATTATTTAAATAATCTATCTATCTATCTATAGATATAGAAATCTATCGATAATCGAATAACCAATATTTTTATAAATATCAACAGTCGTAACCTCTATCTACCCTCCATAAATAAATCCTGTTTGAGAGAACACAAGCAACTTTTTTTAAATAAATTTGTCAATTGAAGAAATAGAAGGGATCGGTTAGTTTTGGAATGGTTGTGGATTGAATGGACTTTCAGATTAACAGACGCCATACAAGCTAAAAGTACATACCATACCATAGAATCAATTTTATGGTACTTATAAACCAAAACAAATCAAATAGATTCTCCTTCTGCAGTATTATATATTTTGGGGAGTACCTCGGGTTTACCAGTTTTAGGTGTTCAACACAATAAATTTTAAAATAAAATATTCATTTCGCAGCGTAGTCTATTATATCGACTGAACCGATGTAGAGAAAAAATATGACAATGAAGATATTCTTTTTCAAGTGACCAGTATGCATACACTGCTTTATAGCTAGCTTTTTCTAGCACGCTACACATATGTAGGGTATAGGGTGCATTGGGATATATCTGAAGAAGGATATATCCCGAAAATGCAATAATTCTAACAAGCGTAAGTGTCCGCGCGCACTACGTTGCGGTGCGGAATAAATACCGCATACGAAAACATTCCGTAATAGATGGTACGTGCACTGCAGTAAAATTTTCGGAATAGTCTAAGAGCCCGTGGATGCCAAACTTTCCGTATTTCATATTGATGTTTGTTATAATTTATAACCATTTTACATTTATTTAATGTCTCTTGAGAAAACAATATTATTTTGCCATTATTATTTTTTTGCAAATAACACAATTGAATGAATGATGATGCTTTATCAAAACTGAATTACATTTATATTATAAACGGTACAAATAATAATAATAAAACTTGTATTCCTGGTATAGTATAAATACTAAGTAACCGAAAGATGCTTAAAGAAAGATTGCAAAAGATCAAACTTACTATCTCACTTTCATCTATTTGGATCTTGACTTGGATACATATTGCCTCGCGCTCATGCTTATAGCTACCCCATATGTTTGTCTGGCGAGAGGTTAGATATTTCAAAACTATCTGGCTACTGAGGAAATATCTTCTATCTAATAGTTACCCAAGTAACATGTTAAAATTCAGGTTTGATACCATAACGTAAGTACAATTACAACTTATAAAAGTTTATGGATTTTTGGCAGGGGTTGGCCATGAAATCAAGTATCTGTCAAGAAATGTCGTGATTTCTAATATTATTCCAAGAAAATATGTAAAAAACTTACAGCATATTATTTGATAAAATTTAGTTGATATTTTATAGACCTTCGCTACCTTTGTTATCTGCCAAAGCTACGATGGCCCAAATTTCATACTAGCTCATCGTTCCTACCTATATTCAGAAGCATGCGCTGAAAAGCTCCAATCTTTTATAAAATGAAGAAAGAGCCATCATTTTGTTAGTTCATTGAAATAATCTCAAGAAACTTGTTATATAATTACCTAATAGACAATACAGGCAGTAATAATTTACTAAAAGATTGGTTGCCACAAATAAAAAAATAATGATATAGGTATAATCAGCGTCAAACTTTTTAATCGCTCTAAAGTAGATGCGCAGAACACAAATTTAGGTACCAGAGGGAATCTCTTTGAAAGGGGACTAGACTCGCCCGCGCACGTGTCCTGTCATTACTAGTTCCAGTACAATCGTATTCAGAATAGTTTTATTGTTATTAATTACATGCTATTGCTACTTTCGAAGTTTTCTCTTTCTTGTTTATATTTGTTATTATTAGAAGACCTATCGATTTCGAAAACTAATGTTTTTATGGAACGCTTTGTTTATTACAAAATATTTATATATCATGAATGTATTATATTCACAATAACGGTATTATAACACGCATATTAGGTATTCCTGCATAATATATATCCCACAGATAGAAACAAATACTTCTACTGTTTCAGTTGCGAAGAGACATCGCCTCCCTTCTCCCCCAAACACAGGCTGGCAACGCACTTGCGACTCCTCTGGTGTTGCAAGTGTCTATGGACGGTGGTAATCACTTAACATCAGGTGACCCACCTGTTCGTTTGACTCCTATGATATGTAAAGAAAAAAATCGTGAAGTTATACTTCTTTTGGCGCGTTAGGGAAAAATGATGAGAGTAAATTTTTATGATGCGCGCGCACACCGTCACGAAAAACCGAGACACTGAAGTTAGCTATAGTCAACATTTTGTTTCTTTGTATTTGTTGTTTATATTTCTTTGTATTAAAACTTTGAATGTATTAAATACCTTTTTTCTATTGTTAGTGTCGTTTTTTCTACAAACGTAGAATAAGGCGAAAGAATAAATTTTTGAAAAGATTTTTATCTTGTTACGCCAAAGAAGTATAACTTCTAACGCGTGTACATAAGTACACACACACTTTTTTGATTTCATTGTAACTGACAAATATGTGATGTGAGGAACTGTTAATATTCTAGCTTTGTCCATTACTTTATCGTTCAGCTAGTCCATTTCTAGTTTTTACTGTTATTTTATTACCCCAGTTATAATTTTCTTTTTATTGTCGGTTCATTTTTATCTCTAATTCCTTACAAATATTCTATATCTGTATATTTCTTATGTATGTATATGTCTGCTGAATTCATATATACAGGTTTTCGTAAACGAACTGTCAAACCGTTTACAAGACGACATAATAGGAATCAAACTTTCATTTCACATACAAAATCTTCTGAAAGTAGCAACGTGGTCGTTATACCGCTACATTCTTATTACTTAACTAGCTGTACCCGCAGCTCCGCACGCGTTTTTTTAAATCGTATTAAAGAATTATAAAATTGTGAGATTATGTACAATTATAGAAATGCTCTTTAAAAGCAATTGTAAGCACGACACGCACGCCACTTACAGTAACATGTAACGTGTATATTAGATATATAAATACTAACAGTGTGTCAAATGTGTGTCAGGTTTGTCATCAGCAACATATTTGGAATCTTAACCCACAATATAACTACCTCAGTGCTCACTTACACTGTATAAGGAAGTAATGAAACAATAACTTAAAATATTATAATAAAGATTTACATTAACATTACATTTAATATACATTGCCATTATAATTAAGATTTTGTGATTATACAAAAAATAAACGCTTGTCTGTTCCACAAGAAATTATATTATGGAACTGTTTACGCAATACGTTTATAATCTAAGATCTTATTAAGAAGACCTCTACATCATTAAAGTTATTAATAAATGTCGAATTGTGAACAATAAGCTGATAATTATTTCTCTTATTAAAAACTAAAGAATGAGTTGAAATCTTGCTAAATTTTATGCAGACAAAGTCGCGGGTAACAGCTAGTCTAAAATAGATTAACCTCAATTACTTTTTATAAGGTTCACTATCTACCAGTGAAAGTACCGTGAAAATCACTCTAACCGTTTTGGTGATAGCACAACGGGCGAAGCCACGGGTAACAGCTAGTCTAAATTAAAATAAATTAAATTACTTTTTATAAGGTCCGCTATCTGCTAGTGAAAGTCCCGTGAAAATCGGTCTAAGCGTTTTGGAGAAAGCACTGTGGGCGAAGCCACGGAAGCTAGTCTAATTTAGAGTAGTCTAAGTAACCCGCTGTAATTTGAGCTATCTGCGAGTGAAATTCCCGTCAAAATCGTTTCAGCCGTTTCAGAGATTACCCGGAACTAACAGACAGACAGACCAACAAGAATTTTAAAAATTGCATTTTTGTTATCAGTAACGTGTATACTTTCGTACCCGATCAGTAAAAAAAAGTTATTTTGATATTCCATACAGACACTTCAGTTTTATTATATGTATAGATATAAAAAGAATAAGCAAATATCTACTTGAATCATAATTCATTAAAATTTAATATATTCTACCTATAATATCGAGATAACTTAAAGACTGATAAATATAAACGTTAAATTCCTATGACAATACTCTGAATTTATTTGTATTAACCTCTTGACTGTACTATACGCAAGACCAAACAAAGCTATATTCGGAGCGGCCAAAAACTATGACGCGAATTTATACCACATATATTTATTAAGTAAAAGATCATAAAACAAGAACGGCCATAAATATAAAATTACTTTGTATAATTTAATATAATGAAAAAAGGACTCCAGTAAGGTCATAGAAATTTCTTTCGAAACAACCCCAAAAGTGTAGCAAGATTGAAATTGTGCTTATTGAGTAATGTTGCCAGCTAACTTCTTTTGGTCCAATTTTGAATATTTTTGGGGTCCTTTTGGATCTTGCACTACTTACACATCATCCGTATAATAAATAACATTCGCTATTACCGTAAACCGCAATAATGAACTTTTACAAAGTTCATCAAATTATGAGTACCTATAAAAACGTTTCATTGATACTGTAAGACATACCTAAGTGCTTGCGAGATCTGCTTCAACGAAATTATTCTGAAAAGTCTAGGATAGCCAGTGTGGCAACGTAAAAGTGTTTAAAAATGTTATTTCAGTTTTCTCCAAACTTTTTAACTACTCTGAATATAATTGTGAAGAACATAAATTTTGATATAAATACGTTTTATATAATATGTACACTATCGAGACAACTTAAAATGAGAATTTTAAATGCTTATAATAACGTTTTTAGTTTGTTTTATGTTAAACCCTTGACTATATTACGCGCAATCCCGAATTTATGACTATATTCAAAGCGGCCAAAAAGACTGGCGAGGACTGTACATTGAATCAAAATGAAATAAATATGAACAGAGAGGTACAAGTATTGTAGATATCAGAGACAAAAACACAGACAAATAAAAATTATAGGTATCAACATGGCCAAGGAAAATGGCGTAAGCTTGTTTCAACAAATGGCAGCCAAATAGATAATTAACGGATTTAAATTTTAATGCAAGCGGCAATTGACTATTATTATTTAGTTATTTACACATTATTCAAGCAAAGCTAACTTTTATTTGAAAAAAATATTTCAGAAGTGTTAAGTTCAAATGTTTCTTCACAATATAATTTGTTGCTACCGGCAGGTGAGGTGCTATAAAGTAGTGATTTAAATCTAATAAAAGTTGAATGAATGAGTTAATTCTGGCAATTTATTACACTTCAATAATGAAGATGTAGTTTTTAATTTGGTAATTATTTAAAGAAAACGGTAATTATATCAGTATTCTCGATATGCATTGGATAATAGTTGGTCTATCTACATGGAGTTCATATTGTATTTACTCCGGTTAGAATGTCATAACTATCCCAGCGTTCGTTTCTGCGCAGCTTCTGTTCGAAACAAAATGGACTTATGTAACGGTGAAAAATCAATACGAGACTATTGATGGACGAGCTAAGTTGTAAGTCATACCTATTACGCCTACTCTAAAATCTCTGTAACAGTGCATTTCGTGGCTCATTTGGATTGATTGTGACTTGTTCAGAGATGAACCCTCTTGTATTTGTTTAGTTCTTTTTATTATCACATTTAATTTGAGAGTTAAGATAATTTAATATCGCTGCAATTTTCCAAAAGGTGTTCTTAACAAAGACAATATTGATTTTACCTTGAGGTAGGTAGAAGAGACAGTTAAATTTGCTTTCAAACTAAATTTTAATCAAGATATTACAAAATTCAATAAAAGTACACCATAACTATATTTGAGAATTGCATATATGATTTGTGATTGGGTTCATTTACTATAAAAAATTGTTGATACCCATAAATTGTCTTTCAAATATATTGCATATTGAGTTAAAAAAAAGTATTAGAAATATAGCTAAGACGAATATAGTAATATTAAGTATAGATATCAAGATATAATATATAGCGCTTGTTATTCCTTATAACTCTTCTTTTTGATTATCTAAAAATTTCATTATTTATTAGATTACTGTTTATCATGTCAGAGTCTCTACAGGCGGGGTGGTAGGGTGTCTGTACCCGACTGGATCGCGACCACCGTACACTAGGTGGAACACCCGCCATAGTGGCACGTTTGGGCGTGTCGCGTTCCGGGATCAGCCGGTGTATATCCAGCAACCGGGGGGGGGGGGGGGGGCCCTCCCTTGGTGGGTTGCTCAGGCCGGCATGACAGCGGCGACCGGCGATGGATAGTATGTCTTTCGGTGGTCGCCATTGTTTTTGGATTGTACTGTGCTTACCATCAGGCACAGTACAGTCACTTTGCCGAGCTACAATAAAAAAAAAAAAAAAAAAAAAATTTTAAAATTCACCACAGAGTTTGAAATAATCAGTAGCATTTGTTTCATAATTTAATATAATAATTTGTAATTACATTGAAATTAAAGTTGCCATTTGACTAGTTCATTTGTTTATGTGATTATTTTTAATCTTGATAAAAAAAAAATATTGTAATTATTGTAGTTTGTCTACTGAATAAGGAGTTATCTTTAATTACAGTAGCTTAATTTTAGGATATTGCAATTATTAACCTTTTATTAACCCTCTATGTGTGAGGTGGAGTGTGCCACACCCCAACGGTTGAAAACTTGTATTATTTCTTAAACAATAAAAGTACATAACTTAATATTCTCAGTAGCTGCATATGAGGTACTAGCGGGCCCGGCAGACGTTGTTCTGCCCTGATTATGAAAAGTAAAATAAATTCTATTGTTAACGCCCCCGCAACCCCCCTTGTGGGTGGAATTTCATAAAATCCGTTCTTAGCTGACCTCTACTCGGCGAAAGGAATGTTCCTACCATATTTCAAGTCGCCACTCCTTATGGTTCCAGAGATATCGTGATGAGGCAATATATAGGTTTTTTTTTTTTTTTCGAACTGACTATGCTATTGACCTGGCAAGGTCTTTACAGCTTCACCGGACTACTCACTATGTAGGTGGGAATCTCTTATATATATATAGATTATAGTTGTAATCAGTGTAATTCATTCGGTCTTGTGGCTGCTGCAAAGTGTATGACACTTGTGTAAAGTGCATTTGAGTATCTCATACCCCATCTAGTGTGGTGTGTGGATGAAAAGGTATGTTTGACTATATTTGTTTTTTTTATGTATGTATTTGTATATTTATTTACATCTTTAATTTATAAAAATAATATTTCATTAAAGGATGTTTAGAATAATGAAATATAAGTACTTATGCACAAAGACAATGATTTTCTTTCAGCATATATGTAGAATGGTGTACCTAATGTCATTCTCGTCGCATCACAGTAAAGCAATTGGTCCGGAAGCAGGAAGTCGGCAAATACCAACTATTACAACACTTTACAATTATACCAAAAATGGCAGTAATGTAGATGATCAGTTGTCAAGAACTTATGATGTTTATAATCTCAATAAAGATATTTTGCTTTTACTGTAAATTATCAATGGGATACAAGTAGATATACTATAGTTTTCTAAATTGAAAAGATTGATTCTAACATATACCATTTGAATTTACCACAAAATAATTCAATTAAAAGAAAAAGTTAAATGTTTGTTTTTTATATCTATTAAATTTACAAATAAATATGTGTTTTACTTAAACCTACTACCTTATTAGTTACTACAATATATAGGTATTCCTATTCATTATTATCCTATTAAATTATCCTATTAATAATATTCCTACTAATAACTATTAAAAAAATAATCTATTTTATGTAATCTTATTTTTGAAGTATGTTAAACCTCACCTTGTGTATATGATGTAAGTGAATGTGAGATTTAGTCACCCAAAATTGCAATAAAAAATTGTTACTTCAACTTGTTGCATATTTTGGAAAATTACAAAGAAATTGGTACATAGGATGTTTCACACCAAATTGGACAGGTTGGATTTTTTAAAATTGATTTCCTAAGTTTTATTGTGCTTAATGCTTTTATGCCCTTCAAAATAGTCCTTTTGGTAAATTTAGAGTTTTTGTTGATAACTCCTTTAAAATACACACATCAAAAAAGACTAAGCAACATGTGTGATATTACAAATTTTACCATTTATATTAATTAATTTCTAAGTATTTACTCAAACAAAGTGCGTAGGTAAGTAAACTTTTTTGTTATTGATGACATACTGGCTGGTTGTAAAAAGAAAATTTGATTATGTTTTGTTTTTTCATAAAATTCAAATGACTGCGAATTTGTTTGAATTTAAGTGCGTTTTAATTGCTACGTTTAGTCTTGATTTATAATTTTACCAACCATTTAAATAAAGTTAGCGACAAAATTGAATTGTTAGATATTCTTTACGTCATGAAGCGACGTCATTTGATGGCAGATGAAATGCAAAGAGCTGTAGGGATGTTGCAAGCGGGAAGTAATCAATCTCAGGTATCTCGACATTTTGGCATTCATAGAAGTGTTATTTGTCGTCTTTGGCAGCGCTACAATAATACAGGAGAACCCGCTGAACAGCATCCAGGCCGTAAAAGGAGTACAACCACTCGGCAAGACCGGTACATACAATTGACTGCAAGACGCCAGCCGATGTTAACCGCTCGAGAGATAAGTTTGAGGCTACAAATTTCAAGTGGTGTTGATGTAAGTCCTCAAACTGTGCGAAATCGACTGCATGAGTACGGCCTACGAGCTCGACGCCCAATCAGGTGCCCACCGATACGTCACGGGAATCGCGCTCGTCGATATGAATGGTGTAGAGAACGCATAACATGGACCCAGGAACAATGGGATAAAATTATGTTTTCCGATGAGTCGCGATTCGGGTTTAAGCCTGATATAAGAAGGGTGCGAGTGTATCGTCGGCCCGGAAATACTGAAAGGCTCAGGTGCGTTCAAGAAGTTCATCCATATAGCGGCTCAACAGTTATGTTATGGGCGGGTATTATGAAGAACAGGCGAACTGAGCTCGTTTTTGTAAATGGAAACATGAATGCTGAAAATTACATTGAGGATATTCTCAGACCTTATATCTACCCATTTGCACAAACCTTTGGCTCCGATTTTAGGTTAATGCATGACAATGCGCGTTCACATACAGCTCTGCGAACCAGTGAATACTTTGCAACGGAGAACATCCGGGTATTGCCCTGGCCTGCACAATCGCCAGATCTCAACCCCATCGAGCACGCATGGGACATGCTCCAGAGACGTGTTTTGAAGGACTTGGACGGAGCGACAACAACCCAACAGCTGAAGGATTTGCTACAATACCATTGGGAGCGAATACCGCAAGATGACATAAACAGTCTCATTAATTCAATGAATAATCGTTGCCGACAAGTTCTGAATAGCAGAGGAGCCCATACTTTGTATTAAATTGTTCTATTCTTTCACAATAAATACATTTTCTTTAGAAATTTCATTTTTTAAGAAAAAAGTTTAGTTTCTTATGTATCTTAGTTTCTACAGTATATTCTAATATTGTTCATTTCTGTTATTAAAAGAACTTATAAAGACAACAGCTGTTATTTTTACATCATAGAACCCTAAAGATATTATTTTAAATTTAAAATACAACGTTATAATGTGAAGAACCATCCTAAAATTTAAATTGGTACATGTTGCTTAGACTTTTTTGATGAGTGTATATAGAATTTTCAAAATTAATACTTTTTTTAGCTTTTAGGACAACTTAAAGTAGTCATATTACTTTAATGTTAATCTGTAGGAAGATTTACTTAGATCTTATTCTATCACTTAGATTATCATGTCTAAGTGAATTTTAGAATATAAAGCTCATCATCTGATGTGCTAGATTGAGGATGCTGGACTCAAGTATTCAATTGGGATATTCAATATAACTATATTGGTTTACAGAGGGTTAAATGAGATATAAGTGATTTGATTGCACTCCAATAGGAGCAATTGTGTATACATGTAAAAGGGTATGCATTATATACTGTATGCAGTTGTGCAATAAATTTATTATTTACTCTTTCATTATTTACACAGATATAATTATTATATCACCAATGTTTAAAACCAATATCTAGAATACTGTAGGTATTTTATCAATATTTCTAGTACTCTTATTGAAATATATTATGGTTATATGAATTTACCAATTATTATAAAAATGAAATGTGTATTGTGTCCATATCATAAGTTTTATTATATTATATTAATGTTATAATTCATTTAACTTTATTTTTATTCATGTATTCCTTTATTAATTGTTAGAAGGAAGACAAAATGATATACTTTATTTTCCGTCACAAATGACCAAGGAATAAAACATGGTTTTTCCATTAATATTCACTAAATAATTAATGTCATATTGACAGTGAAGAAGCTAATTCACTAACAGGCAAAGCTTGTCTAACATATATTAGTCAATTAACTATTCCACCATTAATGTGTATTGTCCTAAACTAATATATTCTGGTTATTGTATAACTATTTAATTTTATAACATTTTAGATTTTGAAATTATAATGCTGAGTTCACTATGAAGGAGATGGTAGGAGGATGCTGTGTGTGCTCAGACGAGCGGGGATGGCCTGACAACCCGCTAGTCTATTGTGACGGAAATGGATGTACTGTTGCTGTTCACCAAGGTAAGTTAAGAAAGTAGCTCTAAGAAATGATTTAGAATAACATTGTTTTTATAAAAATAACCATAAGCTATCTTTTAATTTTGATAAAATATAAACAAACACTGATTACATTTTTCAATATAATTAAAGCTATGGCACTATACAACAGTCTAATATTTTAATAATGATATTGAAGAGCAAAATAGCTTAATTTTGAAATGTAAAGTTTATAACATATAATAAAGCATTCAAAGACAGCAAGTGAAGAAAAATATTAATTTAAAAACATTTAATGGTTATAATTTTTACCTTCCATATTATTGTTATTAATTTTCATATTTTACTTATAATTTAATTTGTCATCTGTAGTGCAACAACAACTATTGTATTAGGTTTTTTTTTATATCATAGGGGTCAAACAAACAGATGGGTCACCTGATGTTAAGTGATCACCACCAGCCATAGACATTTGTAACACCATGGGAGTCGAAAGTGCGTTTCCAACCTGTGTTCGGGGGAGGGATGAGGAAGAGGGGAGGTGTGCTTCCGGTGCTGTAACTGACCGAACAAAACGCAACAATGGCAAGCACTGTTACTTTATATTGGTATGTCGGTTTTCTGTGCGTCGAGTGGCAGTACCCCGGGCGAGCCGACCCATTCATGCTGAAATCAGTAATAGCTTCAGCGTAGCTCTACCACCTACAATTTTTATTATATTATCTTCTTAAAATCTGAATAGAATATAGCTTTTATACATAAGGCTATTGGGTAATATTTCGTTAATGTAGTAATTAATATTTTTCAGCTTGTTACGGCATAGTAACAGTACCTACTGGACCATGGTTTTGCAGAAAATGTGAATGCCCAGAAGCAAAAGGAAAAGTAGTATGTAATCCTTGTAGTACAAGGAAATTTATTAATTATTTTATTTTTGTGCAAATGAAGTGACTGAGGCATTTCATAATATTCTATATTCTTTCTATCTTACCGCATACACCATGAGTAACTAGTTTTAAGCAGTACATCTTAATAAAACACATAACTAACACTTTACAGTTCTACTGAGAATATCTTACCATTTCCCTAATTTCAATACTCATATTATCAAATCTGCTTCCACAATACCTATGAATATAAGATCCTATATAGGGCCAAGTTTAGTGTTCCCAAGCTGTATCTGCCCCATCCACTTTTAAAAGAGTGGCCTGTAACTAACTAGGCATGTGGATAGGTTTGTAAACTGGGAATTAAGAAGTTTCTTTCATGGATAAAAATTTTGAAGGAATAAATATAAAATCCTGCGGTGCCATGATTTGGAGTTGCAAAGAAATCATGTCAAGCTTATTTGTTTTATTTATAAGAATACTAAACAGTGAATTGGAAAAGATACCAAACTTCATAGAATGGTGTGAATCAAAGAAAGGATAGATGTTGTTCATAAGGGAGTACATATCAGTATATTTACAAACATACATGTACTAGGATTGGAAAGTGTGAATATAAAGTTATACAGAGTAAACCTCTATGTGATGGTGGTTGTGCAAGATAAGGGAAAAGTGAAGAACCTTCTTGGATGCATAAGAGCCTCTGAAAATCCGTAGATGGTCTTGTATGAGCACAAAAGCAAAACATCTCAGGTTCATAATGCACAATTAGTTGAGGAAGTAAATCCAGCCAGTAGTTATCCAGGTGGAAAGCCAATTACCAAATATCACATGTTAAAGTTATAGATGGCTATAATCAATAATGAATTGTGTTGTAATTTTGCAACAAATATTTTATAAACTTTAGTCAATTATTTTGCTGTTAGCAAATATTTTATGTTACAAGGCCAGGTAGCAAACTTAAAGTTAAACCGAACCTAAGGTTAAACCTAACTCAAAGTTAATCCCAAAATAAGGGTAATTTTAAATTGTTAGGTGGTTTTATATTGCAATTTGTGACAATGCTATGATAATGACATAAATGTTTGCTGTTATTGTGGTGTGGTGAATTTGAATGAGAATAAGTGAAGCACTCTTTTTTCATTGTAGAAATTGGTGTAATACTTCCATTTATTGCAAAGCTAAACATGTCAATGTGTTACATGTAGTCCCTACACTGCCAAGTTACATAGTCGTAATATTATTGTCAGTATCGACAATTGTTTAGTCATCATGAAAACCGCTAAACATGACATTTACGTTAAACAAAGTATAGTGAGGAATTTAAATGGCGATATATTGAGTACTAATGTTGAAATAGGAAGGATTGATAGTAAAATCAAACACTTAGAATCTTTCTCAGTACCATGTTCACAGTTAACAAACAGGAGGACAAGCAATACTAGTCAGGGATACAGGACGTCCTAAAAATCACTAATCCTTAGTATTAAGATTCGAGTATGTGGTTATTATTTCTACGAAGTGTAGAAAGTTACACTAAATGATACGTCTTGTGGCAACTAACTCGAAATACATCCACACATGTGTACAACTCCGACAAATTTATCAGAAAGAAGACTATGTACCCAGTTATTCATCTTGTGTTACAAACGTAATATTGTCTATTAAGATTTTGCGGGGTGGTAGGGTGTCTGTACCCGACTGGATCGCGACCACCGTACACCAGGTGGAACACCCGCTATAGTGGCACGTTTGGGCGTGTCGCGTTCCGGGATCAGCCGGTGTATATCCAGCAACCGGGGGGGGGGGGCAGTTTCAGGCCGGCATGACAGCGGCGACCAGCGATGGATAGTATGTCTTTCGTCGGTGGTCGCCATTGTTTTTGGATTGTACTGTGCTTACCATCAGGCACAGTACAGTCACTTTGCCGAGCTACGATAAAAAAAAAAAAATAATAAAAAAAATAAGAGTTAGTTGTGGATTTAAACATTAACAAGAAAACGAAAAGTAATATCATAACACTCTCGCCCAACATATGCAAAACGCTAGTTTTATAATATACTAGGTGAAAGGTTAATCACTCGCAGTATTCTAGAATATGACACTTCATGGCCACATTTAACACATAAAATAATAATATCAAAACAAATACCAATAAACAACAAAGAGAACCTTAATTAAATTTGTTCTAAGAATTTCAAAAGTATGGATATATACTTAAATAAACATAGGTTAAGTGACAAATTCTGCGAGCGACCCGGAGTTAATAACTTTCGATAATAAAACGGACAATAAACCCTTTTCTTTGTTCAAATTTCGAAAAGTGATCCTTTGTTAGTTGGTTGGCTTCACTTTCACTTCACCCGAAGGTAATTGACACTGTGCTTTAGACGCGTATAGGATTGAGTATAATTTTTGTAAGTTTCTAGATAATTGGGAGAAATATTAAGCATCTATTATTTTAATGGATTTAGAAAGAGAATCGAGAGCAGTGTATCCTCCGTAAATATTGCTAGTGTCTAAACTTTCACGTGGTATATCTATTTACTGCGTATTAATCAACGTTTCTAGATGTTATATCTAACATTTTTTTTTTAGAAATGTGAACTGTGCCCATCAAAATCAGGGGCACTGAAACGGACAGATACAAATGGTTGGGCACACGTCGTCTGCGCCCTTTATATACCGGAAGTGAGATTTGGGAATGTAACATCTATGGAGCCTATAGTACTTCGACTTATACCAACGGAAAGATATAACAAGGCAATTTTTATTCTTCATTTGTGTGTCCTATTCTACCTACAAAGAGAATAATAATGTACACTTCGATATAAATAAAATTTATAAAATAAATAAGATTTCCCATATTGAAAATACTCATCATCATGAACCAGACATAATTTTATTGACTTATTCTTTACGAGTAGGTATTAATTTTCTTTTTGTCTTTTCTAGACATGCTACATTTGCCAAGATTTGGGTAAGGCTCACAGGGCTACAGTTGGAGCATGCATGCAATGCAATAAATCTGGTTAGTATTTTTAATTCTCAATGTTAACAAACTCTTTTATTTTTTACAAGCCTAGATTACTGCATATACATTTTATTTAATTCTCGATTGAAATTATTTTGAATTTTGAGAAGTTATTCAATTTAAATTTGTAGTCATTATCAGGTTTATCTTTTACAAAATGTACTGAAAATGTAGAACTTTTCACTAGCAGAATATGAGGTTTTCTTTTAGCTCCCAAGGGGATATACCATTATATAACTCGTTTGTTTCAAATTTTTCAATAGGAAAAAGTTAGAAAGAGCTTTTTCCAATTAAAATAATGAAGTTACTCCTAGGAAATTCATCACATTCTCAGACATTTCCGTCTATTATTTATTGCTTCCATTTTAATTGCGAATATCGATATATTCATAAAAAGGATTGTGTGGTTTTATGAAACCACGCTAAAAGTGAAACTTTTTTTCACACTATAGACATTTAACTAATAATAGTCTATACACTACACGGTCAGCTGCTGCGAACAATAGGTGCCACCATATTGGCCCTGGCTGCTCTGACGAGCGCCTTTCACTTTATCCCTACTCCGCGGCCGACCATCACGCGACATGCAACACACAGACGAAAAAGTTTGAGACGATGTAATAAAAGTTTCACTTTAATAAAAACGCTATTTTTAGTAAATATATTCTATCTATATATCTAGTAAGTACAGTATATCTATGGTATAAATATTCAAAAAAATATGTGCCAGTGTATGGATTGAATAAAATAACCTTCAGAGTAAATATTTATGCCGTAATGATATAAAAAAACTGCATATGACTGTATTGATTGATGTTTTATTGAATATTAACTTCGTACACTTATAAAAAATCGCAGGTTGTAAACAACAATTTCACGTGACTTGCGCTCAAAGCCTCGGTTTGCTTTGCGAGGAAGCTGGCAACTATCTCGATAACGTGAAATATTGCGGATATTGTCAACATCACTACGGTAAATTGGTGAGTTTATTTGTATAAAATGTCGCAGAAAGTTGGTTCGGGGCGATATTACGTCGATATTACATTATGGTTATTGCACGAAGTCACTACTTATAAAACTGACATCATTTTAAATAATTTAACTTGGAAAGTAGTGATACTGATAATGTTATAAAACATATTCATAATGAAATGCAATTCTGTTCTAACCATTGCAAATAAGGATTTACCTCATTTTAAATTGCTTTTTTTATATCACATTTATTTACATGTAATCATTTCATACATCAACCGAACTGATTTTAAAAGATTACATACATATATTGCATTTAGATTCTTCCCTCTAATCCCAATGTTGAGCTTTATGCCAAGGTTTATACGTAGTAAAGAATCACATCTTCCAGATTCTAACGTTTATAGTTTGGGACTAGAGTGGAACGTTGGTGTTTTCGGTCGGGATTACCATTCCTTCTTTTGTGCTAACTAACAAGTTAACTACTTTTAAAACTTTATACAATTATCAATCAATTATTTTACGATATCAAAATGATATTTCTAGGTTTCTCTGTTCCAGTTCATTTAAGATTTTATTGAAAAGCATTATTTTTGTGCATACTAGTAGTATACTTGTTATTGATCACTAAACTCTAAGCCATCTTTAACCACATTTTGAGCATTTAGATAACCTTTGCATTATTTGCATGAATGTCATGTTACTTGTTTATGATCACACTGCATTTTTTTTAGTTTACCAATCATGAAGTCACCGTCATCGCAAAGGTACTTTCTATTCCTTTTAATTTTACAGGAACTAGATAGTAAATTAATTATTAAACAATTATTATTAAGATGTGTATAGTTTTGGCCAAAAGCATCATTGTCCAAATGGGCACACTTTGTATAAAATTGACAAAAGGTTTTGTTAGAATTTGATTCAATGTTATTAATCCTACCATAAGTTATATCGATATATGAAATTAATATGAATTATAATACTTTTTTTTTTATTTGGCCAGAATTATATGCCTACTTTGTTAAATTGTAACTATTATGTATATAATTATAGTCAAGCGATTTCATTTTACCGGTCATGGGATACTGTTAGGTTATTGTTTTTTGCGTAGTACAAAGTTTGTACTAATTGAGTAACAGGGTACCGCAAATCTGTTATTGTATAAATAAATTCAGTTTCTAAAATAATCGTTAATAAAATATGAAAGAAGACATTTTGTTGTTTAATTTCATATATAGTTCATAAGGAGTTCACTGGACCAAGACCAGCTTACCTAACAATGGATACAAAAATAAAACGTATTTGTGCTAAACTTATATATACTTACCTTTTTCATACTAACCAGTTCATCTTAAATTATATCGTTTCACACGGATATATAATTTTTATTACCATTTTAATAAGCAATCGGTGCTAATTTACGGGGCGTAAATAGCGAATACGGTTCACGTTAGTGTTGAATTAAGATATTCGATATGCGAACGAGAGTTTATTGTTCAGAAAAAGGGTGGTAACGTGAAGACGATTCCGCCGTACAAGCCGGTGTCTAATGATAGTCAGTCCAGCGACTCCAGCTGCGAGAAAGAGGGCGAGGCCTCGCCCAAAGCCAGCGGCAGTGGCACACCGACGCACACCGGAAAATCTAAAGGGGTACGTGTAATATGTGCCATCTGGACGCTGAAATGAAAATCTTTTCTTACAGTTTGTAAACTGCTTCCTTATTATGGTCACGTCTAAGTGTACATTTTCAAGTAATCAACTTACTTATAATCCTGTATGAAAACAATAGCGAACTTCTTCGACATTTTCTGTATGTCCTGCTTGTTCGTCAACTAATTGAAGGTTCTTCATTTCTGAGATTTATATCTTCAAAATGACCTATCGCGTTTGTAACTATATCATAATATTTATATAATATATATGAATATCTAGATTCTTTATGGTAATAATATAATATTTACTATAACTTTGTAGAGCATGGATCATAGACATACATACTATTATTGATGTTGACGGTAAAATGTAGCCTACTAAAGGGAGGAACGTGTAATACGGCCGAATTCAGTAGAGTCCGTATAATGTATTACTTTACAAATATAATATTCAGGTGTCCCACACAACTAGTGAAATATGAGGTAGCGGACAATCTAAATACCCAGACTCGATTAATGGTTTTCCTTATGTATATATATATATATATTTTATCTGTTGTTCGGTATGCAGCCTGGTCGCAAAACATCTGCACAGGCGAGTGGTGTCGTTTCAGGAAAAAATACACCAAACGCTTCAAAAACGCCAACCAACACTAACCAGTCTATGGGTATGTAAAAATTACCTATATTTAAATTTTTTATATAAATTTTATTACTATAAAAGAAAATGAATTATGAACCGTTTTAATGTGAAACAACTGACTTAGATTTTATATACAGTTTCAAAATACTGATTAAATTATAACATTTGATTATTATTCTCACCGCCAACGGCTATAGAGACAAGCCAAGACGTCCCTGAACCGCCGGCATTCGGTAGAAAACATCGGAGTTCCGATAAAAGTGTGTTTCTTAAATATTTAATCGTTTTGGTTGTCGCTGCATGTACTTATACGGAATTAGTGCTAGTCAGTCGCCTCTGTCATATATCTAGAAGCAGAAATATTATTTTTTTCGCTTTGACCTTGAAACTTATTTTATTAACACGTACATTTACATTTTTTAAATCAAACTACAGATTTATTAGTTTCATTTGAAATTAATATTATTACTTATTGTACACACATTACTTATAGCTGCGTTGTTTGCTCTAAGGCACAATTAATCGTCCGTTGTAAGTACACATGAATATTTACGGACAAATACATGATAACATAACACAGTATTTAAGGATAACAGTGATATTATGAGTGTTATTGTATACATAGAAAAAACTTATATTAAAAAAAAAATGTTATCGAAAATTACTTATTTCCCTTATTATTACCAGTATTTTTTACTAGATAAAACTTATCAAATATATTAGGTACTATATTTAACGATATTTCATGTTATAGTCATAAATGTATAAGTTAGCGTGTTAGTTAGTTAGTAGTAAGTTAGTAGTAGTAGTAGTAAGTTAGTGTGTATTGATTTACGGCCTATTGTAGACTTTATGTTGTAATACTGAAGAACGTATGTTATGGTTGATTTTAATTGAAATAGGGTATTTAATAAAATATTGAACACTTTTCCTCTGTGTCATTAATTTTGTTTTATTAATCAAAATATGTGTTGTAGTTTTGTTAGAATTTGAGATGTGACCAGTGTTAATATTTGTCGAACTAATTTGGTGATGCATGAGTAGATAGACATCGTAGACTTCATTTTGATATTTATATGTTGGTTCATGTAAAATTTAGTATTATCATTTGTGTCATGTTTTCCCATTAATAATTAAAATTTGTTTGTGGTTTAGAGAATGGAAATTATTTAGAAATTCATTCCGAATCAGTTGTGACATGAGTAAATAAAACGAACTTACAGAATGGATTTTTAATCCAATTTTTTAATAACACCCACCATTGTCCCGTAATTTCGATATGAAAATTTTACAATAATGAGATCTCATCACTATTGTACATATCTGTCAAATGCCAAAATGATGAGTAGTTTTATTAGGACAGTAAAATACTGATACACGTACATATATTAACTTTCAAAGAGCTAACAATCGTATTTTCCCATATTACTTACAGATTTAAACATTATTATGAAAATGTAATATAGTTGCCAATATAGATAAAGTAAATAAAACATTTAAGAAAAAAATACACGTAGAAGTTCTTGGCTTTATGTAACTTTAATTAGTGAATTATACTATAAAATTCGTTACGTGACGTACTGTCATTGAGGCAAACACATGTCGTATAGTATAGTAGTGTAGGGCCAATAGTAAGTGAATCAAATGAATAAATAAACTATATGTAAAAGTATAGCATTATGTTTGTTCCTTTGTTAATGGTGTGTTCTTGCTTTTCTTGCGTTGCTTATATATAAAAATATTATAAACGTTTTGATAACTAAAATTAACAGATAAAAAGAAGCCCTCGCCAGCACGCCGTGGATCATCGGCAGGTGATGCAAGTGGTTCTGGTAGTAAGAATAGCACGCCAGCACCATCGCCCCAACATAATACAGCTGAAGCTTCACAAACTCAATCCGGAAAAGGTTACTTGATGCGTTTCAAAGTGACTAGACGTACTATCTATCTTTATATTAAATTGAAAACCACTATTAAAACATAGTTGAAATATTTTAATTGTGTATAGGTCCTTTGTAAATAAACTGTTAATTAGCTTCAGGAAACTCGACTCCCGTCAACTCTAAAGTAATACCAGCATCGGCTTCGCCTAGCAATATCAAGACAACTGAAGCTGTGGGTGTTATAAGTTCCGTAGCGTCAGGCGCAGTTACGTCTGTAGCCACAATTACAGCTGTACCCTCAAGGTTTGTACTAAATACCTTCGAAATTGAATGAAACAATTTCTTTTAGTGCTTACAGCCTTATAAGCCATAGGTAATTAAATATGATTATGATTTATTTATCAAAGTAAAACATCTTTACGCACGCTTGACTTGGGAAGTAAACTGGTGAATGCGTGGCGAGAGCGTTACGAAAACGTGTGAACGGGCGAGGCGAAGGGAAGTTGAGAGGGAGATATAATTTAGTGGAGATAGAAAGAGAGTTACTCTAAGTCACTATATGAAGAACTATAAAGAAGTTGTACTTCAATCGTGTGGTCTAAAGCATACTCGTTTTTCTTTATTATTATTGAATTTATTTCACAGCACGATTTCCACTCCAATTGTTCAAACACCGAAACTCACCACGTTCCAAGAGTCTGTAATCACCAATACCGAGTGTATGGAGACAAAACAAACCAAAAAACGCAAGGCAATGGCGGCAGCTAGTGCATCGAATGCACCGATCGACCTTGCGGCGAAAACACCTCCAGCTGGGGTAATATTGTTTTGTCATCTCATGTCATGTCATGTTAATAGGTGCATTTTGTTTAATCTTGTAATAAAAAACCGCAATGAAACTTAGTATTGTAATTAATTTGTTTTCCGTTTTCTTTAGTCATCTGAGCTCAACACTCACAGCAACAATTGGGAAGTCGGACAAGCTTCCTCTATGGAGATATCGTTGGAGGGAGCAGAGAAAATTATTAAAAAGGTGGGTGAATTTTTAAATTATCAAAAATAATGTTGTCCGGTTTTATTTCTTTTCTCTTTTACTTTTTTCAATTCTTATCAAAACAGATATATTACAATATCTTCATTTAATATTAAGCTGTTCTAGTTTTAAAAAACTCAATGTTTATATGCACTACGCGTTCAGCGATGTGCGTTTTCTTGCCGCGGAGAAGTGGGGCAAGCGGTGTGGCGCGCATTCGTAGGAGAAGCAATTTTTTTGTATTCGATTGTTTTTTTTAAGATAATCCTTTGTACGTAAAATATATTATTAGGGTAATAAACAACACAGACGAAGTATCGTGTTTTAGTTAGTGTTGGGATTTCCAAACTGGGTTGCGCAGAACCTAGGGTTGCCGTAGAATAGGTATATTAGGGTTCCACCAAAATTATTTATTATTAGTTTTTAATTATTTATTAACAATAAATACGGGTCAAGATGTTACCCCAGATATTCGCATACAATTGTCGAGCATAATTCCGAACTATAAAACAATTATTCATGAAACAGTAAAACAGTTTCATTCTTCACATTAAAACTTTAAGTTAAGAATAATGTGCATCAATTATTTTGCACATTTATTAAAAAAAAAGTTCTTATATAAATTTCAGTGTTGATTTGTAATCATTTGATATGGGCTTCCATAAAATAAAAGGTATTCGGTTGGTGTCCCGTTAGCTTTAAAATTTAGGAACCCGTGAGTTAGTGTATTACAAATGTAAGGCTTTGTTTCAGGCTAAAACTGATAGTAATGATGCTATGGTTCTAAGTTCACACTTTTCTGGTATGAGTCCGATACCGCCTCCACCACCGCCGCCGCCGCCGCCGCCGCCTCCACCGCCGGCTCATAGTCCCGCTTCACACCCGAGCCCCAGGTAATACAACATAACATCCTAACTAATAATATAAATGCGTAAATTTGTTTGTTTATTACTATTTCACGCCTTAACTCTTCAACCGATCATATATAGGGGAGCTTTCATATAGAAAAATGTCCTCTTCCCGAGGTGTAGGTCAAATCTACATGGATGTGAGCTATTGAAGTCATTCCAAGATATTCCGTCGTGATTTATATGAGAGACTCACGCGATACTTTTAATAATCTCTTTTTAACTATATAATTAATATAATAATAAATGCATCATACGTGTTTGTTAATCTTCTAAATTATAAGAAAACTTAAATACAGATCATGGTTGTTTTATTTAGGGTTTTCCCAAAACGCTTTTGCCGCAACTGTTGCTTTATTTACAGTGTGGTAATTGGACAGAACCGCGCATGGCAAATAACATACTAATGGTTTTAGTTTCATCGTCGTGCATACTCATTATAAACATTGCTTACTCATTGATTTTTTCATTTTCGATATAAATAAATAAGGAGCCATTCAAGTATTATGTAAGTAGAATTTTTGCAATCTCTGGCGGGCCCCTCCCCCTGGTCAGTAAATGTAAACAATGTTCTTAGCCCTCCTTCCCATAATTACGTAAACATTTATATAAGTATATTCAAATCTGTTCTAATTCAGTAAATCTATATTGCTGACGTAATCACCATACAGACGCTCAACCCCTATGTCATCAAAAAATAAACAAATCAAGGATCGCCCTCCCCCCCATCAGTGCTTCCGTAATACTTGAATGACCTTGAATTTTTCGTACTGACTACGCTATTGACCTAGCAAGGTCTTAACAGCTTCACCGGACTACTAAGGCGAGCGCTTAATGCACTCAGCCGATTTTATTTGACAACTAGCTCAAGGGTGCACGGCACTCCTCGGCCCTGGTTGTTGCCTGATACATGCAATTCACGACCTATCTGAGCTAACCTAAGCTAAGCTAACTGTTCATACATATATGAGTTGTTGAAACATATATGTGTACCAGGCATACAACCTTAACAACTCTTATATATATTTCATATCGGATAATTTTCTAAACTATTTCAGTTTCATAAGGGAAAAAATAAAACCCTTCCACTTGCATGTGTATGTGTATGTATGCGTGTACATGTGTGGAAGTGATATGTGTAATGTTGTCGCAGTGATGTAAGATTTTATGTCACTGTATCGCGCGAGCAGCGCACTCAAGGGCTCCACGCCGAGGGTTGGACCTAGGCTTCAACCGCAGCCGAGTGGGGCCTAATCTGGTGTGCGAGAGCGAAATTGACCCCCAACTTGAACGACCACATTTTTACATATATATATAAATTGATTTCCTACATTTTATTCCGTTTTTATGTTAACTTTGAGCGAACATCTTGTTTTTATTTTTACAATCTATGTTTAGTATATTGTCTGGCCTATTCTTTGTTAATTACTGAGTTACGTTAATGAAGCAATTCTTATAGTGCTATCGTTGTATTCAATGATATTATGACTATATAGATAGTTCATAAGCGCTTCGACAGCGCCTTGTTAAAACTTGGCTAGGTAGCATACTTTTGACGGCTGCCCCGTCAATCCGCCCGTATCTAAGCAACACATAACTAATTCTTTTTCACCGCCGATATTGAGAATATGCCATCTTACTTCCACATTTTATCTACGACAGTGTGGCGTTACAATATTACTTTACGTATGTGTGCTTTATCGTGCCATTTGTTTTGTCAATATATCATGTAAGGTCTTTAGTTATAATATCATTGGTTGTATTATAATCGTCATTCATTGCTACCCGATTCGATAATTTATCTGCGTTAATTCAAAGTAAGGCGATTATTCGCAGACATCTTCCAAGTCCCATGCCTGGTCCGAGTGGCCTGAATCCAGTCTCGGCAATACGCTCACCGTCTCAGCATCAGGTCAGTTTACAGCAATTCTTTCATTTCCGTTGTCTAATCTTATATGCTTATATCGAATAACCACCGAAGTGTATAATAAAGTAAACTAAAATTAAAAATCTTCATACATTATTCGTGTTCCACTTATCTTACCGTTTAGAATTTGAAACAATTGCTGCCTGAAGCGCATATTTACGTCTTAATTCATTCATATATCGATTCATACAAATCACGGTAGAGTTTCTCACGATTATATGTATGACATTAACGTTGCTTACGCTACATGCTTTATGCGCTTTAGAATTACAATATTCAATAAACTAAATTGTCATTTGTTGTTTTAAATAGAATATAAGTCGATATTTATCACATATATACGTTTTTTTATATAAGTCCTTTTAATAAATAAATGACACTATCCAATAGTAAATACTAGAAATAATATTAGGTACTTTCAAGACATCATTACATAGTATAAAACAAAGTCCTCTACCGCGTCTGTCTGTCTGTCTGTTCGCGATAAACTAAAAAACTACTGAACGGATCTTCATGTGGTTTTCACCAGTGCATAAAGTGATTCACGAGGAACATTTTGGTATATAATTTGTCAAGGATTGTTTTATAATCAGGGCGGGACAACGTCTGCCGGGCCCGCTAGTAAGTATATATATTTGTCATAACCTGTTCAGGGTCCATGTATAAGGATAGGTTAGCACATAATAACTAAATATATATGTATATACGTTGCTGCAAAAATAGAATAAATAAAAACGTATTAAAAGTATGAAGTACATAGAGTCTTCAAAAAAAAAAGACAACTGAAAATATTGTTATTTATCATAATATTATTTTTACAATTTATATTTTATCTTAATATATGTTCAAAAAATAAACTTGCAATCAACGAAATTATTTTATAACGTTTCCTTTATCAATGTTATATTTTACAAAAGTTATATAAAAGTTATGTCGTTGGCTAAGTGACCAGATTGTTCGGACATCGCTTCGACTTGGGTTAGAATACTACAAGTCCGAGCTTTAAAGAAAATTATGGATAAACTATGATCATATTGTAGTCAGGACATTTTTAATGCCCGCCTGGGTAGCTACGTTACTTCAAGTTTTTAAAACTTATCACTAATTACCGGCCGGCAGTTACAATCGACAGCGATTCTTTTAGACAATGTGTTACCATTTTAGGCTGCGTCATCATGCGAGGTTCTGGTTTTTTTTTGTCATCAACAGTGATTGTACTACCAGAAATATTGCTTCATCTTCATAATTGTGACGTTCGCATCTTCAGAAGTACAGGTTAATTTGGAACCCGAATCGTTATCCTCGTATAAAATTCCAAACACCATTTTTTATATATTTTTTATATTATAAGGAACAAACGAACAGGCGGGTCACCTAATGGTAAGTGATATCCGGCATCCATAGTCACTAGAAACACCAGGGGAGTCGGAAGTGTGTTGCCAGCCCGTTTTTGGGGGGAAAGGCAGGTGGGCTTTCGCCGCTCTCACTGACCGAACGAAACGCAACAATGGCAAGCACTGTTACTTCACGTCGGTTTTCTGTGGGTCGGATGGTAGTACCGAGGGCGAGCCGACACATTCATGCTGAAACCAGTAATAGCTTCAGCGTGGCTCTACCACCTACAAAAATATTTATAATAATATTTATTTTTAATGATTATTTTAAAATATTTAAATTGCAAATTTGTACACAATAAAAAGATAAACTTGAGACACGTAAAACGATACACAAATTTACAGAGAACAATTCTTAATTCACTTCTTACTGACTCCATATTAGATACTCTAACTTTTCCTCAAGCTACCAGAAGCACTCAGTAATCAACTACTATGCATATGAATATTATACTCATGGCTCTTAAAGGGAGTCGTCAGAATTACTATTCTTATTAATCACCCTATTTTCCAAGCTGACAAATACAGGTTTACGTTGCTTAGTACTCGTATAATGTATAGTCGACCGCAAGCACGTATGTATTTAAGTTTCTATCTTTAATAGCTATACCCTTTTGCTGATCGATCGGCTTCCATTCGGTGTGATTTAAGTCATCATGGCGCTGTATACAAGAAAAAGAAACAGATTTTTAATTATCCTTACTAATAAATGCAAAAAATAGTTTCATATGTTTGTTTGTTACGCTTTCACGCCTGTACTACTCAACCAATCATCACGAAATTTTGGACGCACATTGTCAGGAGTACTGTTTCCAAGGGATAGATAAATTTAAATGAACTCGAGCGAAGACGCAGTCACATTTGCTAGTTTATTGTAAGATTTCCGTTTTATTACCGAAGTTGTACAAAATGTTAGAAGCTAATATAGTATGTCGTACGTGTGGAGTATTAAGACTACTAATAGCGTGGTTATATAGGGCGGAAAAGGAGACCGCGAGGGAGCAGCTTCGCTACTTGTGTCGGTGCCTTTGCCCTCTACGAGCCACGGGCTGAATCTTTCCACACACTCACAGGTTCATACTGTGTGGTTGAATACACAACTGGCCCCTCTGTTTAAAGAAACGATATGTCATATATTTATTGTTTCTTTGTGCATATTCGGGTCCTAAGTTACAGGGTTTTCAAATTTAAACACAGTATAACATAATATAAAATATGACCATGTATACATACATATACATGACAATACAAATAATGTTTTTAACATTATAACATTTACCAGGTGAACTATATTATGATACAATATAATACATATTTTTTTGCACTTTAGAAGTATTTCTTTATTTTTTTCGACAAAGGCCGTAGTGAGCATGGTGAGTCGGTTCTGGAAAGATATTTATACGATACTTAGAGGTTGTGTAGGCACTATTAAAATAATAAGATCATTCGGTCCTATATTTTCCCCTGTAACGCAAGAATTCCTATAATATTTAAAAAACGTGCACACCAATCTAGAGAAAATTAAAAGCCGTATTTTTGCCGAAATAATCAATTTACTTATATAGTTAAAGTTTTTTTTTATCTATTTTTAGGCTTATTTATATAATTGATATTTAGAATTTATATCTCATTTTCAAAACAACAACAATCTTTTTTTATCGAAATAAAAAAATTGCATCCCTGGATACCGCCAACACCTTCAATGTGAACTTATTACTTAATCAAATATCCTTATTATTTGCAATTCAAAAGGTGCTAACATTAAGATTTATTTTATTTTTTAACGTTGTTTTTTTAATCTGACTAAAACTAATTATTATTGTTTTGGGAATGAGTACATTATTCTAAATATACCTAAATTATATAAATATAAGTTAAAGAATAAAGCTATAATATACATATAAGGTTTCATATTTGTACCAGAAATATCTCTTGGTTAAAAATAGAATTAAAAGAATAAAAAGTCAATGATTTTCTAAAGTGAATTTGAAAAAAAAAACCTACGAGCTATTTCGCCAGCCCATAAAACATATACAAAATTTAGATCAATCGATGCTAAGAATATGTTCTTCTAGTTTTTGACCAGAGTTAGACTAGAGTTAACCAATTGAGTTAACGATGTCAAACTTTTAGCATCTTTTTATTTTATTAGTGCCGCTTACTTACTTTTGTATCGTTTAAATACATTTGTGGGGCCGATTTGCGATGCTGTTACCTCTATGGACTTTGGACAGTCGTTTTGCCATAAACGATTTAAAAAATTACACAGATAATACAAAAACTAACAATATTCATTCCATGTTACAACATTTCTTGTTAATTTATATGACAGGAATAACAGTTTTATATTCACCACACACCTACTGTAATTAAAGATATACTTAAAAAAACAATTTATGATAATTCTGGCAATGGCGATGCATGTGCCCCGAGAAGCTTAGCTGATGCCATGTACACCTTCTTTATGCGTAAAATTGGTTACCGATTAATAATAAATGTTGTTACTTTGCATTGCATTAATAATACTAGTTAATTATTGCTTCTTAAAATGACTACATTGTTACTAAGAAGACTTGGTTTGTTTTATTTTGTAACTCTTTTAAATTTATGGACAGATGGGATTACCCTCCGACATACCGGGGCCATCACAACACATATTCCATCAGCCTCATAAGCAGGTACGTACTCGTTTTATAATTGAGCTTCGTTGGGCATTAATAAATGACAAAGGGTCAATCAAATCCAAAAAAATAAATACCCTAGATTGACTCTCTGTCACTTTTTAATGCCCAAAGAAGTTTTCTTGAAGCTCCAACGATTGTTTATAATTTTTATGTGACTTATGTTTTGTGATATATGTATGGTGTAGTCTAATTACGAATATTCTTGGACTGTGCATTTGTTTCCTAAATATTTGGGCAATCACTTGAGTCGTTATTTCAGCTATAAAGAGTCTCAAATGATCGACAATAAAATACTTTAAACGGAATTATTACTTTCTGTAAAAAAATATTGGCGTAATAAATTGTAGTAGAAGGCCTTTTAAAAATATGGACCAATATAATATCAATATAGTTATCTAGAAAATAAAACTAACACATTATTAAATCATAAAATCCGGAGGTCGAATGTCAATCGTAGTGAAGAAAAAACTTTATCTATTTATTTATTGATTAGGAAACTATGGAACGATAACTACAAAACAAGAAAAGAATGAAGAAAATCCGCTGAGAAACAGAGGAGGGAGATGTTCCTAACGGTTTCTCTACTGCCGATTATATGTACATACAACGAGTGTTCGTCATCCTGTGATAGAAATTCGTCCATAGAGAAATAAAAAAATACTATTTTTTATTAATTACACTAAAGCTTGCCAATAACTAGTAAACGGAAAAAGAAAGAAGATAATCTTCTGAGAAATAGAGGAGGAAGATGTTCTTAACTTTTTCCTCGCGCACATATTATTATTTCGTAAACAACCATTGCGTAATGTTATTACTCCCGATAAGGAATAAACCATATAAAAAGCATTCAAAAGACATGGATAAAAAAATATTAATAATACAAAATAACCTTTAGTGACCTGACTACAAAAGTCATTTTTCGTTATACATGCTTCACTTATTCTTGGTTTGCTTAATAATAATAATGTCTAAGAAGTATTAGAAAATCAGAAAACAATTTTAAGTTGGTACCTGTCCCTTCCTATCCTTTCGCGGTCCTCGCCTACCTGACGCCCTAGCCGTCCGAGCAAAACCCAACATCTGCTTGCCATTCAACACTAGTCGTCTATTATATCTTACAGAGAGCGCAGTTACTTGTATCTCTATCTTATTCATTCCAAAGTTCTTATTAATTTGAGCAAAGAAGACAACCACATCTGCTTAAATTGTCACAATGTAAAATAAGACCATCCGTTCATATCGTTACTTCAGTATCATAAACACCCCGATTTTGTGCACATCTGCCGCAAAACGTTAACGTGATAATAAAAAAATGACAGTTCGTGTAAAATTTCTATAAATATTGTAAAAGGTGCGTGTATTAAAGAAAAGAGAAAGTGTTATTTTATCTTAGAAATGGTAAGTTTAGTAATCGTTCAAATTATAATTTGCCTGTGTAAATTACACGTACGTATGTAAAATGTCATTGTGTGGTATCACAAAACTGGTGATTGTTGATTTTAAAATCATATGCAAACCTTATAGGCATCTTAAAACTTGAAGGTTTTGGAACATTCGGACAAATGTAATAAAAAAACGTGAACAATAAGGTTGAAGTAGATTAAATTGTAAATAAATAATTATTATTGTGTTTATCCTAAATTTGTTGTATGTATAAAAAATGTCAATTGTTGTTAAACACGAAAAAGACATCGTACGGTTACAATTCTTTATGTCCAAAGATTCGATTTATATTTTTCGTTGTGAACACTTACAGCTGTGAAACAGAATATTTAAACTTAAATTATGATGTCATTGCGTTGTGTGTGACCCATTTTGAGATATGCGGGGTACCGTAGGCATATATACATACTTCAATGTATGCGGGCGGAAAATTTCTAATGATTCTGCTTCAAAGCTTAAACAATTCCGAAGTCAACAACATTGTGTTCTATTTTTTGAATTTATATTATATTTTTATTTTTGTCTTTGCTAAAGTCTGAATAGTCGATAGGTTGTCTTTATCTTGTTTTTTGTCATACTGATTTTGTTTTTTATGTATTATACAAATATCGGTATATGGAGTTAAACACCTGCTTAATTTAAAATACTTTATATTCCGATATTAATTACACGGCTGAGTAATTTAAAGTTAAGAATTTTACAATTAATTAACCTACGCAATTGATAAATAAACATTTGTCTTATTATTCAAATAATATGTACTGTAAAACTGTGTAAGGTTATGTCGTTTATTTACAATATGTATATTACTCGAACGTTTTATATTATATTTTTTAGGCCGCAATGGAACCTACCATAACTGGGCATTCACCGCACGCCATTCTTAGTCGCTCCACATGGAGTGGCTTAAATATAAGTTACGAGATGCAACAAGACCCCAACAAGCCTGGGTAAGTATTGCTCTGTGAGTTCTAATCAATTTGATGCCAGTGTTTGCTAGCGGCATCACTATTGTTTATTTCTCGTCATGAATCGTGAACACACAGCGACGTGACCATAGAAAAGGAAGGGGGAGAACGTAGTAGGGCAATTCCACTCTGGTGCACACTAATACAGGCACGTAAATACTAAAATGGACTATAGAAGCATTGACACTAAATAATAATTCCGACGGTACCCACATACAGTTTTTCATTTGTATATTACCAAATAGAAACACTAATTGGCTACTGTGGATATCAATATTGTGCGCATGACTCAAGATGGGAATTAAAACCGGCGACGCAGAGATTAAAATATTAAACAAATAAGATTAATAACCCTGTTGCTTGAGCTATTCTCAAACTATTCTTTTTCAATTTTGCCATATTACTTTTGGAGTCTATAAGCAAACTTTTTATTGTTTATATATAGTTTTGTTTGATAATTAGTAATTATGTGTTAGAATTTTTTGTAACTGCAACTGCACAAAAGAATATTATTCCAAAGGGAAGCCATTTGTATACCTGAAATGTCCACGTTAGTTCGAGTTGTAGTATTAAAAAAAGGCTTGAAAAAATGGACAAAAAATTTGAAAATGAATACATCATAGTATGATTTCACTATCCAAACCAATTCTATTTTACAAATAAAAAAAAATCAATAGTGCGATAATATTAAAATCAAGTTTATAAAAAAAAAAGTTTATATTAATAGCTTTACATTTAATATTCTTTCGAAATGCTTCCGCACCAAACACCTATGACTTGTAATCTTTATATATAAATTTCTTCTGTACGTATGTATGTCACCGAATTCCTCCTAAACGGCTGAACCGATTTTGATGAAATTATGTGTGCGTGTTCTAGTGGATTCGAGCATGGTTTAGATTCGGTAACCGGTATTGGGACCCGGTAGGTGGTGCGGCGGTTGACTTTTAGGATTTTTTTTTATTATCAAGGCGGGCGAACGTCCGCCGGGTCCGCTAGTGAAATATATTTTTTCAGCATCCGTTGAACGAAGTGTATCAAGTATTCATGAATACAGGTCAACTTACATTATCACTAATAGATCAAAAACAGACTCTTAACCTAGTTTTATTTCTTTAAATATCACTTTTGATTCAACTCATGTATGCAGCTCGTGGCTTATGGTTATAGGAATGTGATTACAGTATATTTTTTTTAGTTTAAAACACGCTTTTTAAGAAATTACGTACAGTTTGTACATAAATATATTAAATTTATTGTGATATACTAATTATATAAAAACCTGTCAAGCTTCGCGTTAACTTAGCAATTTTTTTTATATAATTAAGCTGAGCGTTGCGTGTTTTGGTTGAAAAACATATTTATATATTCTATGTAAAAATAATTATGAACAAACATGATATTATCCTGAAAAATAAATAGTTGTTCAATACTCTTTCCAACAAATAACATTTAATATAAAAATATTATTCCGAAATATTAAGGTGGACGTTACTTCGCACTTCCGCTAGGAATTGATTGGCCGCTGTCACTACCTGTGACTGTAGTACAGTTGCAGTAAGTGCGAAGTAATGTCCACTTTAATATTTCATGATAAATGTAGGGAAAGTAACGTCGTCGTCAATCAAGTCTATTATTCCGAAATAAATGTTCTGGATAATAGTGGTTCTTCAACTAAAGGAATGAATTCTGTGCACACATCATACGTCACAAACTTCACATGATGTATTATTTTATACTCTGTTACTTTGTTTTGTGTTTGTTACCCGTATAGACACCACTTTGTTTTATAATTTAGACAGTTTAATTTTGTTGTAGAATGGTGAAGTCTATTCTAATTAGGTAACTGATGAAGTCATGTGGTTGAATTTTCCTAAAAGTTCAGCGCTTTAACTAATCACTTTCTCTATAATTATAATTAAGGCCACGATATAATTATAAGAATGTAACAAACAAATAACATGCTTTTTATTATTTCTGTTATTAACTTAGCGCGGTGTTTTGTGTCACACTTAGTATTACCATGTAATTACGAACGCTATAAACTGAAGTACATTTGCTATTTGCAGACATCTTCATTATCAAAGACTATATCACGGATGGGTAGTTTTATATCTTACTAGCGGTCCCGGCATACGTTGTCCCGCCATGATTATCAGATAAAATCCTTGACAAATTATATATCAAAACGTTCCTCATGAATCGCTTTATCCGCTGGTAAAAACGGGATGGAAATCCGTTCAGTAGTTTTTGAGTTTATCGCGAACAAACAGACAGACAGACGCGGTACGAAACTTTGATTTATGCTATGTAATGATATATATAATATAATATATATATATAGATGTTTTTCTGTAAATTACTAAATAACTTTTACTAAAAAAAAACAATAGCATACTAAAATTTGTTGAAGGTTAAATGGCTGTTAGAATATTAAAAAACAATGAATCGGGTTTGCCTGGCTGATATAGTTTATTTAGGTATATAAACAAGACAAGACATTGAGCTATTTTCTATTAGAATTATATCTCGCTGAGTTTTAAATATTGCACTGGCGAACAATTGTTATACAAGTATATTTATTGCTGCTGTCGACCCTATTTGTTTCACGTTAACTCGTACGGGGGTTTGTCATATTAAATTTCTGAATTTTGAATTCTGAATTCTGAATTCTGAGCGACAGCCTCTGTGTTAAATGTTCGCAACGCATATTAATTGTATATATACTATGCGCTGATATATGTTTTATCTAAGGAAAATGAAAGAAGGAAAGAAAGAATGTGCTTTTTATTTTGAAAGTTATATTATTATTATTTTTCAATGTGATGTTATATGTGAATTATTTGTTTACAATTTTATGTTTATCAAATTCCACTCCATGTTTTTTTTGTGTTAAAAATATGAATAAATCTATTTGTCTCTATATAAAAAAATACTGAATTAAAATTTTCTTTGTTAACAGTGTCAGCAGAATAGCGAGTACTAGTAAGGATATGGGCATGATGTCGGGAAGCATGGTGCCCATTCAACCCGCAGCTATCAGGAACAAAAAACGAGCTGCGATGGCATCATCTGTTGGCGCCATGGGCAACACGCCTGGCCCATCTGCTATTCGTACGTATGCATTTTATTATTGTATCTGTTACAGTCGTTTAAATGAGGCGAATTCCTATATTCAATTTTATTTAATACCGTAAATTAAATAAAATGTTTGGAATTTAAGCTGTTTAAACAAATATATCTCGATTTATTAACCAGCCACACGAACGTAGATTACGTAAGCTGTTTAAAGTGTTAATATTCTGATTTCATGCTTTAATGCAAATGTTGAAGTTATAAGAGACTATGAAATGGTAAATCGGTCATTTGTACGCGTAAAAGAATGTGTACAACGCTTTTAAAAACACAATGACAACTTCACTGCATTAAATAGTATCCTGAAGGTATTGCTCTGCGTACACGGTCACATAAAACAGTGTGTATCCTTTACGAGCTTAGATGTCAAAGTTCATACGCTTAGTCATAAACATGGCAAAACTTCAGTGCTGCACATTACGTAATCAACTTATCAGTCTACCTATATTCGATTATGTAACAAACTTTCATCATTTTCTTAATGAATTGCTATGGGGACGGTGAATGACCTTAACCTGAGAAATGTTCTTATAATGCCACAGTATGTGGGAAAATATAGAATTGTGGATTTCTCAGAATTTCAAATCTTCAATACTTTATGGACTGGCGTGATGATTATGCTCATAGCTTTCTTCGGGAAGAGGTTCATTGACATGCAGTGAATCTCATATAGGCTGATGTGATTATAAGTCATTCGTATTTTACAAGCGGGGACGCTTGTGACAATTAGCAACTATTGTCCGTGACTGCAAAACATCCATGTCTTCCAGGCACTTAGATAATGTGCTTATTCTAAAACAGAAACGGTGACGTCTCAGAACCTGGCTAACGTGCGACGTCAACCACAGCCAACACCGCCTCCTGTTTATCAGGAAACTATAAAAGATTCGCCTCCAAGTTCACCAAGTAAGTTTTCTCCTATACTTCAATCAAACGAAATATAAAAAATATTAACAATTACTTTTTATAGTAAAAGGTGTTTTAATTATTACAGATTCAGAAAGGCCTTTGAAACCAAAACTGGAATCTAAGTAAGTCGTTTTCTTTTTAATCGTTATTTTGCTCTTTTGTTGAGTTAACAAAATTGATTCAAACGTGTCCAATATTCTGCTAGTCTACATCGAATATTTAAAAGCATGTAAATGTTTCATCTCTGTAAGTAAAATGATAGATGTCTGCCGTTGTGCGTTCATCACTCAAAAAGTACTGGATATATTTCGACTTTTTTGTAAGTTTTTGATATGTAACATTTGATATTTATCTAAAACAAAATTATCACGATGCCCTCATCTAATGTAAACTTATTAAAGCTTAAAGAAATTACGACTCTTGTGGGAACTATGCGTTCAAGGATAAGTGTTTTTTCTTAACATGGAGAAACGGGGCAAACAGTGTGGTGTTTATGTTTTCAGAGGTATCGTTAGGGTATATAATGATACGGACGGAGTCGCGGGTATTAACTATTGAAGAATAAATTGTACTTTACGAGAAATATAGCGTCTGCTTTACCATGTGATAGGTTAATCGCTTGCAATATTCAAAGATATGGTACTTCATGGTCAAATAATATTAAACAACAAAGAAAACCTAACTTAAAGTTTGTTCTAAAACTTTCAAAAGTATGGATAGAAACGTAATAAACCTAGGTGGATTGACCGGTGCCGAGACCTATAAGGGGCGACCCGGGGTTAATACCCTTCGATAATAAAACGGACAATAAACGCTTTTTTGTTCATACTTCGAAAAATTATCCTTTGTTAGTTGATCGTTGTTCCCTGACACTGACACTGACAAAGGCGCGTAGAGGATTGAATATAATCTTCGCATTTTTCTAGATAATGAGGTCAAATATTTTTTTAAATTGATTTAGAACGAGACTCGAGAGCAGAGTATCCTCAATAAATATTGCTACTGTCTAAACTTTCACCTGGTATATATCTGTGCCGTTGAAATGTAGGATCGGACCGAGTTGTACGGCACCACACATGCTCGGGAACGAGTTGAACCCTGAGAGCGGGGCGGCGGCGCGCCTCCAGGAACAGCTGAGTGCTGAACTCGCCGCACACGCAGCTGGTAGCGCCGGGAGTGATCCCCTCGTGCCTCCGCCACTAATCAACAAAGCCGGATCGGTTAGTTTTAAAGAGCCCGTCAATTTTTTTCACGTAACAACATGTTATAAATCGATTCCGTCCGGCTGCACGGACGAAAAAGCATGACTCATTGTCACGTTTCGCCTGAGCTTTATATAGAATAATCCTATTCAGTTCATTAAACTATGCTATTTTTCACCAATGTTTTCTTCTGAATTTATCACGTTAAATTATACTCCGTAAACCGACTTTACAGATAACCGATTTTTTTCTCAGACCGGTGTAACTATGAAGGTCCTTCAGACCGATATAACGTTAGTTCGAAAAAACATTCTCAATATTATCCACCACTACACGTTATAAAACAAAGATCTCTGCTACGTCTGTCTGTTCGCGATAAACTCAAAAACTACTGAACGGATTAATGACATTAATGGTAAATGACAAATTCCGTATCACATTATTTTGACATATGACATCTGAAAAGGTTTTACAAGCGTTTCAATATAAGCACCCGAAAATTAGTTCCTACGACGAAATCATTAGAACACACCGAAAGAATTTTTTTAAACGATAATGAGAATCATATCAAGTTACGTTGCGTAGTTTACAAGAACTAACTAACACACAGACGGACGTGAATTGTGATTTTGTTTTATAATATTTATACCAAGGTTGTAAGTAACTCACAGTGTTCGATTAAATATGTATGACGATTTATTTACGTGACCTACATGTATAATGATGTCATATTTTCGAATCACATTACTATAGGCAATGATATAAGTAAAAAGCTGTACGTCATCAGTACGCCTTGTTAAAACTTCTCCGTCCTCTCCGCCCGTATCTAAGCAACATATGACTATTTCTTTTTCACCACCGATATGGAGAATATGCCATCTTATTTCCACATTTTATTTAAGTAAGACACTGGCGTTACAATATTTATTTACGTATGTGTGCGTTATTGTACACTTTGTTTTGTAAAAATATCGTGTATGTAACGTATCTGCAGCTTTTTAGTTATAATATCATTGACTATAGGTATAAGACTCCCCAAAACTATACTGTGTATTGGAAGTATATTAAATGTAATATAATAATAATTGCATTCGCAGGATTGCAACAATAACTGTTACGGCAAAACATAAACCAGGTCCGGTTCATTGTGCATTTTATCTTTAAAATAAACAAGTATAATTCCAAGCGGAAGTGTGAAGTAACGTCTACCCTTATTTTTAAATACAATTCTTAATATCAATGCCATAAAAATGAATGACATTTAAATGTAGCGAATTGATGTATTATACTTAATTAATCGATACTTTACTACAATACATCCTTTAATTTATAATTTGATGGATATTCAATTGACTGCGCATTTTACTTTTTCCTACAGACATTTTTCTGGTACTACCGCCATCTCATTATAATATGCAAGATGCTATAGAATCGCCTTTTAAATTGTAATCGGTACTTCATTCAGTATATTAATATAGTATGATACAATATAACAAATACAATTTATTAAGACTAACAAAAAGATAAAATGTACAATGTTCAGCAATGCAATCGTTCTCGATGTTATATGCCGTGTGTTGTAAGGGAAAAAATAATAATTACAGGGCCCTGGTAGTTCAGGCCGTGGATCCTCCAGTGCACAAAGTCTTGATCAGCTCCTAGAACGACAATGGGAACAAGGCTCACAGTTCCTCATGGAACAAGCACAGCACTTTGACAGTAAGCGATCATTAATTACAAATGTCGTTGTTGTAAACATGAATGTCTTGTATACGAACAGAGTACGACTCGCCAGACTGTGAGTGTTAATGTATTTTTTTTTAAATTGAAATACATTGATTGTGGTAAATTATAGAACACTCACGTCGGCTGAGAGTTAAGTCAATATTTAACCTAAATAATATATTTAGGAGCGATATTGATTTAATTCTTTCTGTCAATAGTAGCATCCCTGCTGTCGTGCTTGCACCAACTACGCACGGAGAACGTACGATTGGAGGAACATGTAGGTAACTTACTGCAGCGAAGAGATCATCTATTGGCAGTGAATGCACGTCTTGCTATACCTCTGACTACAGGTAAGATCACGCTGTAAATGTTTACAATGAATTTTTGTTTATTATTTTAACGCATCTACAGGCTGAATGTTTAGACAGTAGCAATATTTATGGAAGATACTCTACACTCGATTTTCATTCTAAGTCAATTAAAAAAATAGGTGCTTAATATTTGAACTAATTATCTAGAAAAATACAAAAATTATACACAATTCTTTATTATGTTAAATCACAGTGTCAATGACCATGGGTGATTTCACTTTCACTTGAAAGGGAACGTGGTAACGTCGGGCACAAAACAAAAGGTATTATGGCCCGTTTTATTATAGAAAGTTATTAACTCCCGATTGCCCATTGTAGCTTTCGACACCGGTCATTGCACCTAGGTTCATTATGATTGTGTTTATACTTTTGAAAGTCTTAGAACAAACTTAGGTTTTCTTGGTTGGTTATTAATATTTGTTTTGATAATTTTATTTTATATGTTAAATGTAACCATGAAGTGTCATATCCCAGAATATTGCAAGTGTTTAACCTTTCACCTGGTATACTAATTTATGAGTTTACAAAACACGTACAGCTTTCGTGGGCTTGGAATGAGTAGTGTTTATTATTTTTAAGGAAAAAAAACTTTATATTCGCTTTATAAACTAAACATGAAAATAAATTTCCTGTATTATTTATTACCTCAAAATCCTACTAATGTATCTAACTAGAGAACTTAACGCACAATGCTTAAAAAGAATATTGTTTTTGTGCAAATTTTGCCAACAAAACTTTCTCACGCACTTCAGTGGATTAACGTATGAATTTAAATCACTGTTGGTAGTCTTTTATGCTAATATAATTCAAACATGTAATAACTAGCAAGGGACACTGACTTCGTTCGCATTAATTACAGTGTAAAAAAATTAATAATTAAAAATAACGTATAGCACTCAGGTATACTGTCAGTGAAAAAACTTATAGACACGTAACATCATTTCCAGCGTGTAATAACTAGCAAGGGACCCTGACTTCGTTCGCATTAATTACAATGTAAAAAAATTAATAATTAAAAATAACGTATAGCACTCAGGTAGACTGTCAGTGAAAAAACTTATAGACGCGTAACATCATTTCCAGCGATCACCTCACTACCTCACTTACCTCACAAAATACCTTCAAATATACACACAAACTTTAGTTCTTTTATAATATTAATATATAAATATTAATATCTGTATACCTATAAATATTATATATAAAGACAGTGGTGGTCATATAATTAGAAACACTTCTTATGAGTAAAGAAAGTGTAACTTCAACGTACAAATGTACAACGTAAAAAATATACACATTCAATAATTAATAATCATGCAATAATATAGTCACTCAAATAAAAAACTCATTAAATGCATAGAATATAAAACATATCTTACTTTTAATTACAAAATGAGTCTTACACATGTAGGAGTTTATTTTCTGTTACTGACCGCTTGGACGCCTAATTAGAAACATTTTAAAAAAGCATTCATAGCTCGTTCTTTTTTTGAAATTTGAGAATAGCATTTCTTTCTTGGCTTTTTATATTATTTTGGCGGCAATTCAAAATTTAAACTGAATTTTATTTTGTCCAAAATGGGCAAAAATAAATGTTGTGACGCGTCAACTAGGCAAATAATTGTTAATTTACATATAGATCATAAGTGGGCGTACAGAAGAATAGCTGAGCGTTTAAATTGTTCTGTTAAGAATGTTTTTTAATGCAATTGATCATTATAAAACACATGGAACTGTTGAAAATGTTCTTAGAAAGACTTGGCCAAGAAAACCCTCTCCCAGAGAAGATACGCTAATCGTTCGTGTTGCTAAAAAAGACCCAATTAAAGGCTCCAACCAGATAAAAAATGAAGTTTTTTCGCCTGATGACTTGAGAAACACTGATACGCCGAAGATTAGTGGAACAGCGTATATCCGTTTTAGACTGGCTAGCTAATACCCCGAATTTAAACCCGATAGAAAATCTCTGGTATATTGTTAAAACGAAAATCTCAAACAAACGTAACACCAGTTAAAACGAACTATATGAAATATTTGTTGAAGCATGGAATTCAATCCCTCTTGAAAAATGTATGAAATTGATTGAATCAATGCCACGTCGTTGCAGTGCTGTTATTGAAAATAAGGGACACGCCACTAAATATTAATTATAACTATTGGTAGGCTGTGTATAGTAGCTATTTCGTAAATAACAATACTAATTACTAATACTTAAAAAAATATTGTTTTTTATACTTTTTTGTTGTTTCTAATTAGTTGGCCATTATTGTTCATACCTTAAAACTGATTTAGATGTCTGTCCATAATGTAATATTGAAACTGCACTTGTGTAGTGTGATGTATATTGTTTTTCTAATAAATGATAAATCGTTGAACATATTGTTGTACTATTTATTGTTTAATTTCAAAATAAAAACGATTGCGGTGAAGTATCTTACATAATGTCAAGTACCGTTGGTAGTGTTTCTAATTATACGACCGCCACTGTATATAAATGTTATTGGTCAATACTGACCACACACTAACAAATATAGTTTAATTTTAGAAATTGGTATCGTTAATTGGAAAATATAAATACTAAATTTCATAAAAAAATCGTATTAAATTATATTTGGATCTTGGGTTTCCCTAAATTTATGTTGTGCACGTATATACACATTTTTTTAATAACAATATAACCTTTGTATTCCTATTTTAACTGTCAGTTACCTAATTACAGTATTAGACATAATCTATTCAAATCTAGAATTTATTTTTAAAGTACGAGTAGGTAGCTTAAATTTATTTAAAAAAATTTTAATCTATGTAAAACTTCTGTTTGTATAAAAAAATATTTATGTTTTTTTTTTACATAATTTTCATTTCATCTTTTATACTACTAGCTGTGCAAAATGACCGCATATTACCTAATGGTAAGTCTCCAAATATAAAGATACTAAAAACAGACAAATTTCCATTATCAATTATTGCCGTCATTTAGACTCATTATACTTCGACAAAAGGCTTTATAATAATGTGTAATTATTTCAAGAGATGGTACAATAAATGACACGAATAACACTATTGTCTAATATGCCACATTTATTTATTATATTATTATTATGCCATATATTTTATACACACATATTATATAGAGTAACATATGTTATTTTTTACTGTCATCACCTCAAACATGATAGAATATGTTTCAATATTAATGATTATTTAAATGCAGTGAAAAGTTTAATAGACAATTTAATCGTTCATTTTCATTTGTCCAAAAGCTATATATAACCCGACACTGGCAACTGGTTATTATTACTATTTGATATATATGAAATATAGAAGTAAAAAGGTCACTGTCCACTTTTGCATAAAAATACCGTTCGTGCTTTAACTGATTTAAAAAATAATGTTGGGATTTATCTATATATATACATATAGATCTATGTACATACGTAGACGAAGATGAAATAGTTCAGTACCACTTTCTCCTCTGTCAAATGATACCTTAAATTTGTTTTGTTAGAAGCTGTTGATTAGGTTTCATGTTATAATTAAAAAAAAATAGTAAGAGTTTTTTTTCCGTATATTTTTAAACTCACACATTTTATTTCGTTGTCCAATAATCAAAATTGAAATATTGTTTTTTTTTTGTTTTCAAATTCCTAACAGACTGCAAGTTTTACGTAAAAATTGTTACAAATTGAAATTAGTTTTGTAATTGCTCAATCTAATGTATTTTGGAACAGTTTTTAATAATTTAAGTTGAATTTATATCAAGTGATTTCTCAAAGTTTTCTAGTAATTAATAAAATATCCGGAAACGAATATTTCTCCTTTGGAATTCCCGGTTCTCATGGACAGTTACGTCATTGCTTTTACTTACCTCATATAATATCACACTTCGTCCGCGTGGAATAGTTACTTTGGGCTAAGAAACGATTTTGAAATATTGTACATTGGTGCTTCGTCCCTATTTGTCTTAGCGTGATGATATAGCTTATACCCTTTCGCGATAACTGAGCTATCTAACACTGAAAGAATTTTTCAAATCGGACCATTAGTTTCTGAGCTTAGCACGTGCAAGCAAACAAACTCATCAGCTTTATAATATAAATTTGGGAAGGTTAGCATGCAACATTAATAATAAAGCTTAAAGAGGTGTGCGAGAAAGTTGTACAGCTTACAATGGAGGGTTTTAAGGTAATTACGGCATAGGAAATATTTAAAACAATTAATATTGTTTATACGCAGTAATGGTTGGGCCACCAGAGCCACCACGGTGCATGCGTGAGAACGGCTCCCAGGTGCGGCCGCCGCCACCACCCCCACGAGCCCCGGAAACTATTACTTCAGAGCGAGCACATCAGGTTAGTGCGCAGAATGGTGAACAGCCAAGTACGCGAGTTCGAGGCTAAGCGTAAAGCTGACCTTGATACCAAACGCGACCAGTTAAAGGCTCGCCCTCCTGCTGCCATAACATATCATTATGAGAATGGCGTACTCACGTGCCCTCAATGTGCACGAAGTTACGCCGCAAAGATAGGCTACATAAGCCATCTTCGAGCGCACCAGCGCCATTTCTAAATTTAGAGGTGGTCGGAACAATCATCAATCCACATTCACTGGCACTCATTTTATATTTTCATTGATCTAAATTACTACATTCAAGTACAGAACACTATTTTTTTGTGTAACCGGTTTATAATTAAAATAATAAAGTGTAATGAATTCGTTCATACTAATTGAAACCAAATATTGAAACTAAAAAGATGTAGACACGGCATAAGCGCTTTGACAGCGCCTAAACTTTTTTTAAAGTTTGTTAAAACTTAGGTAGTTAGCTTACTTTTGACGGCTGCCCGTCTATGTGTCCGTATCTAAGCAACATACCACTATTTCTTTTTCACCACCGATATTGAGAATATGCCATCTTATTTCCACATTTTATCAAAGACTGGCGTTACAATATTACTTTACGTATGTGTGCGTTATCGTGAAGCTCTCAAAAGGAAAAAACCACTCCGATTTTGAAACATTATCATTGTGTTATTAATGTCTCTTATTGGTCTTAGGTAGATGATACATAGCCTATTATAACCTTCTTCAATAAATCAGTTATCTAACACAGAAAAAAATTTTCAAATTGGACCAGTAGTACCTGAGCTTAGCGTGTTCAACCAAACAAACTAGTAAACCTTCCAGCTTTATAATATTAGTATAGATAAGTTGGTATAGTCTGTGATAAGAATTGACGTTTGAATAGTGATTTTTATACTGAAAGAATTTTTTAAATTAGACCAGTAGTACTTGAGATTAACGCGTTCAACCAAATAAACAAACCCTCCAGTTTTATAATATTAGTATAGATAGGTTGGAATAGTCTGTGATAAGAGTTGACGTTTGAATAGTGTTTTTTTTTATACTGAAAGAGTTTTTCAAATTAGCCCAGTAGTACTTTGCTCGTTTTGGTAGGTGGTAGAGCCACGCTGAAGCTATTACTGATTTTAGCATAACTGGATCGGCTCACCCGAGGTAGTAGTACCACCCTCTCATAGAGAACCGACGTAAAGTAACAGTGCTTGCATTGTTGCGTTTCGTTCGGTCAGTGAGAGCGCCGGAGGCCCACTTCCCTCTCCCTCTCCCCCTTCCATTAAACACATGTTGGCAACGCACTTGTGACTCTCCTAATGTTGCGAGTGTCTATGGACGGTAGTGATCACTTAACATCAGGTAACCCGCCACTCCGTTTGCCTCTATGATATATTAAAAAAAAAGTACTTGAGGTTAACGCGTTCAACCAAACAAACAAACCCTCCAGTTTTATCATATTAGTTAGATAGGTTGGAATAGTCTTGACGTCATAGAATTGACGTTTGAATAGTGTTTTTTTTCTGTTCCGTATAATCAGCTACTGATGCGTGAAGTACAGCAGAAACCCAGCTGAAAGGAGTTGAACGGCGACGGCGGGGCGAGTGACGCGGTGTCATTGGACCCCGCCCCGGGCCCCGCGCGTCCCGGTCCCTCGACGGGCGAACCGGCTGCGCTGCACACCGTTCAGACGTACATCATACTGGAACAACGACGTAAACCCGATTTCTCTATAGACTCCATACTCAAGCTCAACCATTAAACGTCACACACGCACAACACATTCACGACAACAGTGTACCGTGTACGCCACATGATTTTACCGGCATTAAGGTAGAATTGCTGTAAATACATCTCATTTGAATCGTTATATTTTGAAAATGGACCGAGTCCAATTTAAGCTGTTCATGAGTTTTTTTTTTTTTAAGCTATTGCATAGCTTCTATCGCGGGCCTTGAGCGTGGGGACCGAATCCAGAAATTCCGTAACGAAAAAAACCTAACACCCCCCACTCCGACCGGCACAGCGGTGATACTTTTTAGTTTTTCCATCTATCGATAAATACCAGAACTTTTAATGACTTTTTGAAATATCACGCTTGTCTCTTTAGTTCAGCAACCCGCCTTTAGGTGGCATTGGTTGTATTGGAAAACTACCGTAGTCAGCTGTTTGTGAGAAAGTATATAGGTGTATAGGTATTTATTATCTATGTACAACAGTGAATATCTGTACTCGTATAATTTGTGTACAAAGTGTTTTAAATATGAATAAACAAAGTGCATTTATTAATGAAGAAAGTCAAGAAAAAATAGTGAAAGAAAATGAGTTAGTACTTGTCGGCGCCATACCAGAATTCTCCCCAGGATCCATCATAAAAATGATACCATTAATGAAAACTAAATTAATTATATTTTCCTTTACAGCACCACTCTACAATGATCGTACAAAGAATGTTTTTCTTAACTTAATTTCTTATTGCCCGTTTGTAACTCACACCAACAACGCCATATCTTATTTTTTTAATAATAACATATTTTCTTTATTACAAACATAATTAATATCAACGGTTTACAAAACAATATAAAATAAATAATAATATTGCAATTATTTTAAATCTTCATTAAAAGCTGAAATATATCTTAATTAGCTTATTCAGAAATAATTATAATAAAAAATACACCGGAAATGTCGCATTAACACATTTATGGCAAAAATAAATCATATTTCTATTTTAAAATTCTTAAAACAATATTAGATTACAATTAAACATAACCAAAACTTTTATTTAATCTAATTAATTTAATTCGTTACTTATCATAGTAATCTGTTCGTACTTTTCTATAATTTATTTACTTTATAACAAGAAGTTGCTAATAATATTTCCTGCTATCTAAGTTCCGATAGATGGCACTACAGATAATAAAGCTTTGATTTAATTTGTTACTTGCTTACATTGACACCAGATGGCTGAATGGTCGCGCGCCCATATACTCTATATACATTCATTTTATTATTATTATCACAAATGCAGTATTATTTTTTGTTTTGTTAATTTATATATAATACTGCTATAAAGATAACCAAAATTATAAAATTTGAAAAAATTAATAAGAAAACAAAGGAAAAAAAATACTGCATTAATAAAATAAATAAATAATTATAATTGCATAAGTTGATAAAAAATGCTATGCAATAGCATTACCGCGGCAGTCTCCTAGTGCTTCACGTCTTTTTTTAATTTATCTAAGATTTTCAAATTTAGAGATCATAAAAGGAACACAGAAATCTTGTGTGGAAATATAAATTTGGGCTTGGTTCACGGTGTATGACATTTCAAAATCTTAAAGAGAAATACTAAAAATCTCATGAACAACTAAAATTAAACCGGCTTTTAAATATAACGACTCATGTAAACGTTTGGGTCCACTACCTATGTCGATGGTACGTAGATATATCGATGTGTGTATATATAAAAAATTCTTATACATTACTTCAACTTTTAAAAATTAATTAAGTAATTACTGGACATTTATTTTTGATGCGTTTTTATTGAATTGGAGATATTTTTGTAAAAAGTTATAAGCTTTTTAAATGTAGAACAAGAATGTTCATAGGAGTGGCTGTATATATGGGATCGTCGGCAAAGTTAAATGGCGATACTGAGTATACCACCCGGCTTATACCTTTATAATATACACCAATAAAATGCACAGAGTGTGTATTTATGTTATACACCAGTGCACTGTACTGCACGTAGTGTATAATGATAATATACATCAGTACACTGTACTGCACGTAGTGTATGGTAATAATATACACCAATACACTGTACTGCACGTAGTGTATGATGATAATATACATCAGTACACTGTACTGCACGTAGTGTATGATGATAATATACACCAGTACAATGTACTGAACGCAGTGCGTATTTATAGTATACACCAGTACAATGTATTACACATAGTGTATTTTTATAATATACACCAGTACAGTATGCTACACGATGTCTATGCTTATAATATACACCAATACGATGTATTCCACGCAATGTGTATCTATAGTACACACGGATACAATATACTAGACATAGTGTATCTTTATAATATACACCAATATAGTGTACTACATGTGGAGTGTTTTCTTAAACCAAGTGACTAAAATCGATCATGTCTTGGGGTAGACCCGAAACCTTTCTAGGCTCTCGTTATGACTAAACGACTAAATTTATGCCGTTTTATTATTTGGCATTCAACCGGATAAGACTGAGATAGCCAATCATTTGTGGTGATTTGACACCTGAATTTAAGCACAAAAGAAATTGAGTGATATTTAATTCGCAATTTGCAGATTGTCGCTAAACGAAAACTTTGAATAACAAACTGTATGTTATAATCACAAGCGTTTATACTCCTAAATAGATGTCGATGAATTTAACAAACGCATCGATATACCTTTAAGACGAAATAAAAATGAAGCTACGTTTCTCATGAATCGTTACTTTTATTCCCATCGTATTTGTTTGGGAATCTAACTGTTTATTTGAACATTATAAACCATTATTGTTATCAAAACTCGACGATTTTGTTTTAATTATTTTAAAATTTTACTGTGTAATAGTTCATCCGAACATCACAAGATTTTAACCTTCCATTTTTTATGTTTTAAATTGTTATTACTTTATGAAACCATTATTATATGTCAATTTTAATATGTAATACATTCACTATTAACAAACTTTCTACCTTAAATTATTATTTTAATCAATTTTACCTATTCACTCAATGATGGTGATTATAATAATTTTGGTGGTTATTGATTTTTTAAACATTAGTTACACTCTTTATGCAATAATTCTGTGATTGCGTTTTTTTTTTATATATATATTTGAGTGTATGTGTGTGTACATTTCTGATTATTTCCAAAATATATCAACAACCAGAGTGTTAAATGTTTTCACGTGGCATCTTTTTCAAAAATTACACGGAAATGGATTCAAACTTAAGGTACTCCATTCATTTCCAGTCTTCATATGTTAATGTCGTTATCGTTTTTTTTTTTCAATGTCACGTGAGATCCTTTTTTTTAAATCTTATTTAGCCTCGTATAAACATTTTTACTCAATTTTCGCAATATATATTGCATAGATTAGGAGAGTTTGCCGTATACATTGAAGGCAAATTTCACGATATATGTAAGTTATATACTAGTACATGCGTATTCAATTAAATGTCGTTTTCGATGTACAATTAATATTATCACTCGTTCAGTGTTTGATGTAGGAGCATATGTATACATAATTATTGTTCAGTTACTTTGAAAATTTAACGTAATTTATTCCTTACGACAGTTGTGAAATTAAGCAATTTTATAATTAGAATTTAAAGAAGTCACTTTTGTGAACTGAATGGCCTGAATCTGAACACTCATGTAAGAACCGTTGAAACATTAACAACATTATATTATTTACAACCTTTTAGATATACCAAGTAATTATAAATAATATACTTATTCAAACAAAGCTAAATGAACGAATAAGTACTCGAATTCCAGCCAATGATTACGCTATAAAGTTCTTAGAAAACTGTGTAAATTTGTTATCCAAAATTAAATTCTAAATCGTGTAATCTCAACGTAGTTTATCTACATTACAAATAATTATAATAACTCAACGTGTCTCATGTAGAGTAGCTTTTGATTTCAGTAGGCAAAAGTGACTATCAGGTTAAGATATAAGTTCCTACTTAATTTTCCTTTAATAGCAATAAACGTTAATTGTATTAATTATCTTAAAAAACTTGGCAGCAACAATTTTTTGAGTGTTGTGTATCGTTTTTTTTCGTAAATTACAGGGTTTTACGCTATATATATTATGATACCTTTGGACGTTTTGTAATAAACGAATGTAGAATATATAGATTTGATGTAAAAGTATGAAAACTAACAACAAATATTGAACGACTACAAATATAATAAATGTAGACTTAGAGCTTACAATAAAATTACTGTGTTTACACGATTAATAACTTAACTTTGGTCTTGAATAATATTCGCTTTAATTGCTGTTTAAACCATTACCAATGATGATACTCGATTCGTTCAATGGAATATCCAAATTATTTGGAAAAACAATAATAACAACGTAAAAGTATGGTAAATAGATTGTTACCTAAAAAGTTGTCCTTCTGTAGTTAGTTCTACTTTTTACTTTAAATTTTGACTTATGAAAAATCTAATTTTAAGTCATTTTTATTTTAAAACTTATGGAATTTGATTCGATATTAGTTCGGACAGATACATTTGGGCTGCGATTTATAAGTCTTTTGTTCAAATCGGCAATTGCTTAGTTGAACAATAAATAACAAAAACAAACAATTATAGATTAAAATTCTTTTTCTTGTATTGGCACCGCGTAAACATTTACCAGTGTCAATGGTTCGATTAAAATTAATATGAATGAAAAACAGCGAAAGCATATATAATTATATTAACTCGTGACCAAAATTAAGTTGTCAATCTATTATTTTATATTAATGATTTATTTTACATTTATTAAACACGTTTACAATTCCCTAAATTAAAATCTTCCTTTTTTCACGAGTATATACGTAGAGAATGGAAAAAATATAAGTGGTTGGAGGGAAAATACCAATTTTACTGAAAATAAGATATTCCTTATATTATTCCTTTTATGTGTTATCCGAAGAGGAACTGTGCAATCATTTATTTCAACAAGACTGTTCCGTCATCACATTACAGTAGGTAACTCAATGAACTTATTAATACTCATTGTTATTTCAAACAACCTTATATACCGCTACAACGTTACATCTTGTTTTCATGGAATTTAATTAGATTTAATTTTATGTAAAAATTTAAGAATTTATTTTGTAAAGAATACAACCGTTATCGCCGCGGGAATTAAGGATAATAATTAAAATATTATTTTAAACACTCGCCGTTAATTATTACCATAGTTGACCGCGACAAGAAGATTCGATCTTTGCAACTTTAAAAACGGTTTCGTTTCTGAGAAATCCATAAGTTAAATTAGGGAACTATTTACTTTTAGCCGATTAGTCTTATTACAGTGCATAATATTTTTTGAACAAACATTTTTATGTATCATGTTTTTTATTTTTAGTCTTATTAGAAAAAAAAAAACGATTTCAATAATTAAAACGATTTAGCCGATTAGACTTATTACTGTGCAATAATATTTTTTGAACAATCATTTTTATGTAACATTATTTTTAGTTTTTAGTCTTATTAGAAGATGGAAAACGATTTCAATAATTTAAACAATTTAGCCGATTAGACTTATTACAGTGTAATAATATTTTTTTAACAAACATTTTTTTTATTTTTTAGTCTTGTTAGAAAAGAGAAAACGATTTCAATAATTGAAACAATTTAGCCGATTAGTCTTATTAGAGTGCAATTTTTTTTAACAAACATTTTTTAATTTTTAGTCTTATTAGAAAAGAGAACACGATACCAATAATTAACTTTTCGATGATTACCGTAAAAACACGGCATATTTAACCGACATTTCAATTTCATTTCACCGACTCATTATTATTTATAAATGCGATTTTAAGGTTTTTTATTTTTCGAATAAGAGTCTTTTCGGTATGATAAGTTAATAAATATATAAGGTATTTTCCCTTCAATCATTGTTTTCTCCACTCTTTATAATATTGGATTTGAAATTAATAGTAGATTTGTTTTTCTCACCAAAGATCTAAAAGCTCTGTTTTTCTCATTAGTATAGTCGTCAAATCAAATACGGGTTACAAAAATGGGTAAATGCAATATAGGTTACACAAATTGTATTGTTTACAAGACAACAAGGCCTTTCTTTGCTGATACTGATTTTTATCACACATATTTATGAGAAAAACAGATGTTTATTACTTTTTATTCACATTCCCCTTTACATTATCTCATACATTAAAGTTAAAATATTACTGAAAAGTATTTTAAGTATGTAATATTAATAAGTATCAATCGTATATAACGTATAAACGTTTCTCTCGTTAATTTATTCAGATTTCAACTGATTTTATCTTATAGTAATGTCTACTTTAAGCATAGTTTTATTCAATTAATATTTAGAACCGTTCATGGTGGATTCAAGAATAAATTAATTTATTAAAAATTGAAACATAATTTTATATTTTAGCATAATAGTAATTTAAATTATTAAAAATGGAAATATAATTTTATAGTTTGAGATTACTTCAAACTCTGGTCCACATGTAAAATTTTAATTAAAAAAAACATTGGCTAGATGTTTAAAAGTATGATCCGCCATTTTGTGATCTCGGTCTGAAAAATCATCAGCCGAGAGAGGTTTTAAAATTTTTATTCTTTCTATGTAAGAAACTGGAAAATAGCGTATTTCTGTGGGAACAGAGATAACTATCTTTTTTTTCCTCTCGAACTGACTACGCTATTGGCCTAGCAAGGCCTTAACAGCTTCACCGGACTACCGGGATAATTATCATTACCATATCCTATTGGAAAAAAACACTATGCCGTAATGTGATTTTTTTTAACTTATATCGAAAGTATTATTACTTCGTTTAGAAACGATATTTGATATAAAAGTACCCTATTTTAATAGTCTCGCGTCAGTTGAAATGTGAATAAAATTAATATTTACTAGCATTATAATTTCAATATAATAATAGTATAAGTATAATATTGTAACTTCATACGAAAGTGATCTCAGTCGATTGTATTGGCGGTGTGCGTCGCGTTGCGTTTTCTCGGGCGACTTTAACGAAATTCGCTTTGTTAAAACATAACGCAGAATGGATTGGCAAATGTAGATTGACGTATTCGTGAATTATGTGTTCAGTTATAACACGTCTTTTCGTGTTTCATAAAAATAAGTTTTCATGCAATATGTAGCGCTAACATTTTTTTTTTAATTTAATCTACTTACAAAATTAACGAATACTTACTAAAAAAAACTCGATAGTTCAATAAAATTGATATTATAATACGTCCGTTAACGTTAAAGTGAATCGAATTTCATTTGAAACAACGACAGGGTAAAAGTAAATAATTTTGGTACCGCGTGTATACACATTTTTAAATGAACGTTCTTATTTAAAATACGTTAATCTACAAAATATTGATAATGACTGATATTCTTAATTAGGATTAAACATTCAAATATTGATGTCGAAATAATGTGTTCTTGATTAATAAAGATAAAAAAGTAATAAATTCTTTCATTTCTCTTTATCTGCCCTAGAACCTTTCGTCTTACATTGAACTTTATATTTGTGAATGAGCCAAATTCGTTCTTTATTTTTTTTTATATCTCATTTAAATAAATGTTATAACATATTTTTGAGACACTGTTAGTAACGTGGAATATAGCAAAATTTACATAATTAAATTTACAACTTTTTGAACTACAAAAAGTACAGCCGTTACTAGAGGCATCTATCTATTGAAAAAGTTCTTGTTACTCTAAACTCATTATCAAAAATAGTTACTAAACAAACTACCGCAAAAAAACAAGGTTAGAATCTCTCGGGGACTCCCGATTGAATAGCAAATGAAACTATTAATATGACGAGCTCTAACTCTCTACGCGTATGTTTAGCCATAAATTCCATTCCATTTATGGAAAGAGAAAGGATAAATGTTAAACCTGTTCGCAGACGGTTTTAGAAAATAGGAGCATAAAAGTTAAGGGGCAATTCCTTGCTGTCCTAAATCTATTGTATGACCTGCTGGAAATACTAAGCGCCCTATACTATACGTACATTCACGAAAGATTCTAGATAACTGTAATTAAACTCATGGTATTATAAGTTCTCTATATATCTATACTAGCGGGCCCGGCAGACGTTGTCCCACCCTGATTATTAAAAAATCTGTGGCAAATTATATACCAAAATGTTCCTAATGAATCACTTTTTCCACTGGTGAAAACCGCTTGAAAATCCGTTGAGTAGTTTTTGAGTTTATCGCGAACAGACAGACAGACAGACGCGGTTGGGGACTTTGTTTTATACTAGGTAATGATATAATAATATCTCTATATATAAGTATACTCATCGTTATAAGTTTTTGTAGTTCGAAGGTGAGCTGGCAAGGATTGACTAAATTTTTCATCAAATATGAATTTAACATTACTGTAAAAATGGCTGGTGCCCGCGATTTGATTTCCCCGAAAATCGTTTAATTAACTCATGGAAACAACGTCATCTAGTCTCCCTAAGGGGGGTCTTTTATTTTTTAAACTGTCACTGCCATTACTATATAACCACTACATACAAGCGGAAGTACACGCCCAGTGTACGAGTGTACGAATACGTATATCTGAAATCTAGTGTTAATATAAAAAAATCATTGTTTTGGTGTAAATCGCGTTAGAACAATGAATCATTATTAATTTAATGTCGCAAATCGAGAGATGACCTCCCCTCATCGCATCCTGCATCGATAACTCGGCGAAATATATCAAACAACGTACTATTGTGATCCATGATACTTTATTTTCGAATTTGCTGACACTATTGGCGTGATGGGCCTGCACAACTTCACCGGATTAAAAAATTCATCTCGACAATTGTTACATAAAATATTATACAAAGCAAAATTACAAAACCTGAATGTTTAAGGAATAATCTTCGTAAAGATGGAAAGATATATTAAACTATAACAGTTTTGTGCGATAATTCATGTGTGTAATCATTTTAAGTTAAAGGTAAAAAATTCACCAAAAGTGCTACAAAACACTTCGATTTGCTAACAATTCCGCGCGAAAATTGTTCTCAAGTGCAAAGGTTTAATTAATCTCTTTTAAATTGATACATGTTGCGATTGTCCTTAATACTAACAAAGTGAGAAATAATAATATTCATATATTGATTGCCAGCGAGACTGACTGTCAACTGCAATTTTCAGAAAACATCTATAATTGCAGATTTTCGAAGGCACGATGCTTACTTGCTAGATAGAGGATTACCAGCACCTGTCACCATCGTTCTCTACCAAATCTTTGAGCACTACTGCGCGACGTTAATCAAAGCGATGTCCGAATACTTTCTACCACCAAACCATCCTCCAAAGTAAAATTTACCAGTATGAAAACGCGCACAAGTTTATTTTTTATATGTTATCATTTTAGAAATCGTTGTCGCTCTTATACCGTTTTAGCCTAAAGAAAAATCGTGTTTCATAAATTATCAGTCAAATTACATATTTTTTTGAAATCGTACTTTAGCTCTTTTAGCACCATGCCACAGATATGACGTTCTCTGTGTGCACTCCCGTATTGCATCCTCCACTCGTTAGGTTAGGAGACGTACGGATAATTGTAGGTTTATCTCTGTCTGTATCATGGTCTATCGTATATTCCGGCCTGCTTGCGGTTGGCGTCTTGTTATATCTCTTTCTATCACATCAGATTGCGTAGTTATTTATTCTTTTCCGCACAGGCGGCCATAACTTTCGGACCTATATACCTAGAAATAGTACTTGTTGCGCATAAATCAATAAATATTACTTGCATGGCCGAACCCTTACACCTATAGACTCATCATAAATATGTTGTACTAACATGTTGAACAATTTAAAATTTCACTAGGTTTACGTAATAGGGAATGTAAATATATTAATTCTTTCTAAAGATGGCTACACAGATTACCATATTTATATTCATTTTTGGAAAATCTTTGTTAATTGAATTTCATTGGCGCTTACGCAGTATCAATTTGATCCGATAACGTGACTCATTAACCATCATATGGCTGTAAAATTAATTCTTAGTTGGACTCAAGGAATTTATAAGTAAACAACTAAATTCCTTGGTTGGACTACATTTACCTACTAAACGTCAATGTCAACTGCTCATGTCTTCTTGCTGAATAATGAGTATACAAAAATGAAATTAACTTAGGTATAACATATTATTATAAGTACCCATGTGAAATTTTTAATTGAAATTGTAGGAACATGTTTTATATTTTTTCTTAATTTGTGATGCATTCAGTCTTAAAATAAAACTTCTGCTCGCGACTTCCTCCGCGTGGAATAATGACTTTGGTCTAACTAAAACTCTGAACTTTTTTCAGAGCGAAAAGGAAAAAAAACGATTTTGATACATTCTTCATGGGTGCTCCGCTCCTATTGGTTTTAGAACGCTATATAGCCTATCCTCGATAAATGAGCTATCTAACACTGAAAGAATTTTTCAAATCGGAACCTTACATATTTCCATACAAACTTTCATTCCCTATTTCCTATTGTTATTTTACACCCGTGAAGGTAAATTTTTTACAAACTTTGAATGCCATAGTTATTTATATCGAATCAACAGACTAAAAATAAGTGTAAAGCTTTTATTTCTAAAAATGACGATAATTCCATACAACTTTTCAACCCCTTTTTCAACTCTTTCTTTGGCGTGAAAGCGCGACAGGCAGACAGACAGACCTTTGACATTTATAATATTAGTAAGGATTAACAGCTAACAAAGAAATAATTATTTTAAAAGTAGATACATTATGACTTTACGAAAAGATAAATAACACGTAAAAAATATACTTGTATCTGTAGCAGAGGTACCTAAGTGTCGCAATATGTGCACCGTAATAAAACATTTTGTTGCCAGCATGCGAGTCTTGGGACGAAAAATAAAACTCTAAAAGAAATATCATGTAGAAAATGATGTTATAAAACCTCGTAAACCGTAAACTATTTCACGCCACATAGGACTAGAGCAGTTTGCAATTTCAAGGAAAAGTTTCATTGAAATTTCAAATTGAGTGACACATTTTCAAAGCAATTTTTCATCGTAACCAGACTGGGAGAGAATATTTGAAATAGCGACTAAATTTTCAAAGCCGAGACTAATACATTTTAAGCACAAAGTATCGCTTATAATAACGTTTCTATGTCGTGTTTTACAAAAGAGTTTAGAATACTTATTAGTGTAGGTAGGTACATGTTTATATCCGAAATTCGATATAATTGTTTTTTAAGATATTTGTGATTAAATTGGTATATATGTCTCTTGGGAGATAAATATTAAATAACATACGATACCTAAGTAAATTAAAATGATTACATTAGTGAGGGTTACGGACAAATTGTACTGCAGCTAATAAATCCTATTTACATTTTCTCAATAAGAAGCATTATCTAAATTACATGTTATAAATTCAATTACTTGAGATTCGCGTTTTATATAAAACCAACAACCAACCGTGACTTTTCCACATTACATTACAATATCAAAATCAATAACATACCCAAACGCTACCTAGTACTGAGTTATAATACAATGGGTAGTCAAATGGTCAAACTTTATCGATTTTATAGTAACTAGTGGGCGCCCAGTGGTCGACATTCGACCATAGTTCATTGAATTTTTAAAGTTTGTACTTTATTAGGATTCTTTTATCAATGGCATCGACTTCAAATATATAATTAGGTAGTTCAAATATCAATATTTTTGATTTAATACGGTTAACTTAATAATTAAGTTATTTTTCGCTTTTTAATGACTTATTAGTTTTCACATCGAAGGCGGTTTATATTTTTGTAAAGAAAATTATTTCCCCATTTTTAGTGTTCATAAATATATCTGGTTTGTAGTGGGTATAATAAATCGGTTCCAATTTCACGAAAATACGTAGAGACGAAGTGGGTGAAAATCAAATAAACGATATTTCACCCCCTTAGGGGTTGAATATTTTCTTCAAATTTATATGGGACCACCGCTGAATATAACTAATTCAAATAAAAAAAGAATCATTAAAATCGGTTCATAATTTGCAGAGATATCGATTAACATACATTAAAAAAAATATATACAACCGAACGTAGTAACCTCCTCCTTTTTCGAAGTTGGTTAAAAAATACATACAGTCGAGCATAGCAACCTCCTTCGCAACCTTTTGTGAAGTCCGTTATTGACGGATGTCAAAATGTCTTTTTTATTTACAGGTGTGTATACGTTGTGTAAAATTGAAGCAGTAGTGTGAGTAATGCATATTTTAATTAATTTAATGTACTTCTAATGCATTTTATATAAAATAAATAGCTTTCTGCACTTCTCCTCCATATAAACTTTAACTATGCCAAATTTCACGTTTAGAAGTGCAGAAAATTGGTTAAAGGATACATAAGAAATACCTATATTGACAACTTCAGAATTGGCAGTATGGATTAATTCCTTCGCCTGTCCTATTGGACGAATATTATTACGACTTTTTTGAAGTCCGTTATTGACGGATGTTAATGTCATTTTTATTTACATGTGTGTATATGTTGTGTAAAATTGGAGCAGTAGTGTGAGTAATTCATATTTTAATTAATTTAATGTACTTCCAATGCATTTTATATTAAAATAAATAGCTTTCTGCACTTCTCCTCCATATAAACTTTAACTATGCCAAATTTCACGTTTAGAAGTGCAGAAAATTGGTTAAAGGATACATAAGAAATACCTATATTGACAACTTCAGAATTGGCAGTATGGATTAATTCCTTCGCCTGTCCTATTGGACGAATATTATTACGACTTTTTTGAAGTCCGTTATTGACGGATGTTAATGTCATTTTTATTTACATGTGTGTATATGTTGTGTAAAATTGGAGCAGTAGTGTGAGTAATTCATATTTTAATTAATTTAATGTACTTCCAATGCATTTTATATTAAAATAAATAGCTTTCTGCACTTCTCCTCCATATAAACTTTAACTATGCCAAATTTCACGTTCATCCGTTCGCGCATTTCTTTCAAAAAGGGATACAAAGATTTGGCTTCACGTATTAATATATAGATACTAGCGGACCGGGCGGACGTTGTCCTGCCTTGAAAACAAAAAAAATCCTAAAAGTCGATCGCAGCGCCACCTGCCGGGTCCAATTGTGAATCTAAACCATTCTCGAATCTCCACGAACACACACAAAAAATTTCATCAAAATCGGTCCAGTCGTTTAGGAGGAGTTCAGTCACATACACACGCACACAAGAAATATATATATTAAGATAAGTTTTTATACAGGTATATTGATAGGCACATCTTAATTTAAGAAAACGTCAAGTAATATAAAACTACAAGATATTATAGTACTTTTAAGACAGTTGTACAAATATTAAATTTTGACTACGGTGGAATTAAAATGTTCTAGATAATAGATAATAAGAGTCCACAAGTAAAATCTAATACGTAAAAACCTCGTGTCACGGTGTTAGTGTTTGAACTCCTCCGAAACGGTTGGACCGATTTTTATGAAATTTTAAATGTATATTTGGAAGTATGAGAATATAAGAATAGGTCGTAAAGTATATTTTATACCTCTAGGTGATTAGGATATCTGTGTCCAGAATTTTTTTGTAATTTTTTTATTTTTTGTATTTTATTTTCTTTGCGATCAAAAGATACCTACAACCAACATTTTCACCTTCCTAACCCCACTCTCTGACTTTTTATTCGCGGTTTTAGTATTTTTGTATGAACAATATCCAAATGATTCGTTCGTATTTCAAACAAAATGTTAATGACTACGTCCGGTACCGCTACGACACACCCGAGAGGCGAGACTGCAACGCCACCGGAACATTACCAACGCCACCATATTAGATATATATCGCGGAAGCCACTATTGACCTGTGATACCGCGCTATTGACAATATCGGGGGTATTACTAATGACCTCAAACGCTATTGGTTTAAGTTATCGGCTATTCATTATTCACCCCGGTGTGAGACGTCATTGGTCGGAGTTCGGCATATAAAGGGCAAGATGTCGTTAATCTACACGCAATCCTATATGGAACTTATTGTAAGGCCAATCTCTGCCCGAATAAATAGTCACAGTGCCTACAGAGTGTTATTGGTTTCCCTGACCGACCGGCTGACTATACGTACTCTGTAACAAAAACGAAATTATTGATGTTGCTGAAAGACAGATGGCGTTTTGTCCGTCTCCTTGAAATTACTAGGTATGTGTTTGAGTGAGTCCCTGAATTGTTTGGTTTCACAGTTGGAAACGGTGGACGGTGGGGGTGGCTAGAATCGGGTTCTAGGTTTTTAAAGATTTTTCGAGCTTGGTTATTGGTAGGTAGCCGATTTCAAGCAGACAAAGTTGCGCGGGTCAGCTAGTAAAATTATAATAAAAAAGAAACCAAAAAAAAAAATCCGCCTTAGATGTGAAAAACTAATAAGACACTACAAAGCGAAAAATAACTGAATTATTAAATTAATCAAATTAAATAAAAAATATTGATATTCGCGCTACCTAATAATATATTTGAAGTCAATGCCAACCTAAATTCATATCATCTACATACAAAGTTTTGGTCCACTCTCGTGTCCCACGATGTATATCTGTATAGTATACATATTTTATTACCTGCAACAATTTTGAAATGTAGGCTGGCATATATTATTATATTAATAATTTTATAATTATTTCATTAATATTTTTATTTAATTTGGTTAATTTAATAATTCAGTTATTTTTCGCTTTTTAGTGCCTTATTAGTTTTTCACATCGAAGGCGGTTTATTTTTTTTTTTGGAAAAAACTTTTATTTCTCCATTTTTAGTGTCCATCAATAAATCTGGTGGTTTGTAATGGGTATAATAAATAGGTTCCAATTTCACGAAAATATGTACATACGAAGTGGGTATTGGGGAAATTTATATGGGACCACCTTTGAATATAACCAATTCAAATAAAAAAAAGAATCATTCAAATCGGTTCATAATTGACGAAGATATCGATTAACGTACATAAAAAAATACATACAACCGAACGTAGTAACCTCCTCCTTTTTCGAAGTCGGTTAAAAATGGTCATAAATATAATCTAAATTATTGAATCCATCCATCAATACGTAATTTAATAAGATCGCCAAACAGATAAGGTCGAATATAATTTCCAATGTGGAAGTGTGTAATAATTATTTTTATAGCTTTACTAATTTATTTATTCCGCTGCAGATCTCTAAATACCTACGTTATCTTATAGAAAAGTATCGTGTATTTGTAAAAGAAAATCTCAATTGTAATCGGTTTTAGTCGGCGCCATATACTGCTAAACAAATAACGTATTAATAAATATGTGCGGTATTGTGGGCAGCGTTGTAACATTAGCAGTAGGAACAACTTTTGTTTTAGTTTGTAGTATAGTTGGATATGTTGCTGTTCCTGGTATAATAAATAATTTAATTGTCGATGTAAGTACGTCTCATATTTATAGTAACTCAATAATATAGTCGCAATTTTAACACGAAACGATTTTATGATATTATATTGATATTACTCGTATGATTCTGAAATAAGAAGTATTATTTACTAATACTAAGGTATTTACTCAGTATTACGATATAACATTCATATTCAGTTTTGTCAATTAACCGTATCCACATTATCCAAATAAAATTGATTAATATTCTAATGAATTAACCGCATTCGAAACAAAATTATAACCATATCGATGAAATTAATAAGAATTCTATTTTCAGAATTAGAGAATCCTATCGGTACAAATTACTAAACAATCAAGAACATTATTATAAATCCCATAATTAATGAAATAAATATATGATGTAATGGTATAAAGAAATGATAATATATGTTTTCGTAATGCTTATCTATATTATATAAGCAATCCCTTCAAAATCTCATGATTCTAAACTCGCCTATTTAATGTATGCTGTTTTATGTCAATACGTCTTAAGACTTTTTTAAATTTAGGTACATTTGACATGAGGTTAGAGAAAATAAACTAATTAATTGTTCTTGCTATTTTTTTATTCCGTCCCGTTAAAATGACTTCACCTGGTGGTGACATTACTATCAAAAGACAAAAGTAAATACCGAGAAACATAAGCTAGGAAAACTTTCCGATGACATGCGAAGCTGTAGGCAACTGAATGCAAACTAATACCAAACTTGGAGATGAACTTCGTACCACGACTTTTCCAACTCGTATGGAGTTCGGTATCCAGTTTGAATGAGTACTCTCCTGAAAACCCATTATTGTCATTTCGACGTTTTGGAAATGTTCGTACCATTTCATTCTTCCATAGTCGTACTTGTTTCGTTTCAGTCAGTGGTACTTAGTGAAAATACAGCTCAATTCGAGAGATTCAAAGAAGTGCCATTTGCTGTCAATGTGTCCATATATATGTTCAATTTATCAAATGCTGATGCCATCTTAAACGGTGAAGTGCCTATAGTTACAGAGCTGGGGCCATATAAGTACAAGTAAGTGTAGTTTACAGACGACAACATATTTTGCAATGAGTGTTTACGAACAGTTCGATATATAATTATTCTGAAGCTATATGTAGTAAATATAACATACCATACATTAAAACACAAAACGAGTTTTACGGAATGTATTTGTATTTTCTGAATTTCATAGTATTTGTATGTAATGATAATAATTATTCCACTACTAAGCAAGGTAAGAATACTTCGTAGAAAGTAAGGTGCATGATACTAACTCACAACCTGTCGATAATAGCGATCAAGTTACATATTTAACTGACACTTGGTGAGTACCTGTACTACAGATATATAATGTCAAGCATTTAGGCTTCCTAGTTTAGCATTCATTTATGGTTTTTGAGTATGACAGTATGAGATATGAAACCATTACTCTAATAGTTTAAAATATAATTTGGTAATCACGATTTGCAGTGGTATTATATTTAACTAAGATTGGAATAAAAGATGTATAAAATTATTAATTTTGAAGCACCGTCGTTCGTAGCTTTCATAATATCTTGTAATTAAATAATTCTAATATAAAATAAAAATGATTTATCAGTTTATTTTATTGGATTTATTTCATTGGAATTAGATGAATTGTACTCGGCCTAATAAGCATATCTCTTTCCTACAGATTGTACTCGTCGAGGAATATTACAAACATAGATGGAGATATTTTAACTTATAATAGAACAGAGTATTTCGAGTTCGATGCTGAAGCCTCATATCCTTATTCAGAGGATGACCTGGTCACCATCGTTAACGTACCTTATCACGTGAGAATGTTATTATTTTTATTACATAATTATAGGACTTATATTCAATGAAAACGCCAAAGTAACAAATATATGATTTCTTTACAGAGGTCTGTATCGTCTTCTTATTCAAAAATAAATGTTTTAATTGATTATTTTAGGAGGTAAGAAATATCATTGTGGGCCCTCAAATGTGCATACGCTCATTCGTAATTCATAATCAGCAAACAAAGTTGTGCGCAGTACCGACCTTTGTCAATTTTTGTTTTGTTTATGGCTCTTTTTAACGTACAAAAAGAAATAAATATTAGCTGTCTCTCAGACGGCGGACGACCTCTCTTTAGTAATGTCAGTGAATTTATCGGCATCTAGTCGCTGCATTCTATCGTTTTTTGATTTTCGATCGATACTTAGTATGCTAGTACTGTCCGCGTCTCCAAGGCTGACTCTCGATATTAATTAATTTCATATTTATTTCACTAAAGCATATGCGATTTCATAATATCATTATTAATTTGATGTCTTGCTTTATATAGTTTAGTTAGTGTTTAATTATAATTAGATGTATCGCGAAAATGATTTTTAAAATCAAAATCAAAAATACTTTATTCAATTTAGGCCCTAATAAGGCACTTATGAACGTCAAAAACTACCATCGGTTCGGAAAACAACCCAGTCATCGAGAAGAACTGGCAAGAAACTCGATCGGGTTCATTTTTTTAACATATATTTCCAAAACATCATACAATAGCTTTTAGTGGGTGCACAGAGAGGAGTCAATTCCAGACATCATTATCGTTCACATACTGATCCACTCTATAATATCCTTTTGACAATAAAACCCGTTTGACGTGGCGCTTAAATTTACAGTCCGGCGAATCAGTAACATGCTTTGGGACTTTATTGTAGAACCTAACACTATTACCTAAAAAACTATTACTGGTTTTGCTAAGTCTGAAACATGGGACCACCCGTTTATTACAGTTTCTAGTATTTAGATTATGCCGGTCTTTTACTAAATTCTATATTACTCGAACTGCCCGCTTTTGTAATAAAAATATCGTGTCTACCTCAGCAGCCGTACTCCACAGCAGAATGCCATAAGACATTAAGCTATGGAAGTAAGCGAAGTAGACTAACCTAGCAGTGGCAATATCTTTAAGCTGGCGAATCTTACGTATTGCGAATGCAGCGGAACTTAATCTGCTCGCCATTTTTTTAATGTGAGGGCTCCATTGTAATTTAGAATCTAGCGTAATTCCCAAGAATACAGTATTGCCAACTAACCCTACTAAATTCCCTTCGATCTTGATTATACTATCAACCTGTCTAATATTGGGTAAAGTAAATCTTACACGATTCGTTTTATCTGCATTTAGCAATAGGTTATTTAACGCAAACCAATGACAAATTTCATTTAAAGTATTATTCAGATGCTCAACCTCTGAATCTATTCTTTTCACTTAAATATTAGAGAAGTATCGTCTGCAAAAAGCACCATGTCAGCAGAGTTATTAACCACAAGCGGTAGATCGTTTATGTATATTAAGAACAAAAACGGCCCTAAAATGGAGCCCTGCGGGATACCAATTCGAACAAACGATCCCGCAGAGGTTACCCCATGTATGTTAACTTTCTGACAGCGATCTTTTAAACAAGAGACTAGAAGGTCGAGAGAAAATCCACAAATACCATAGTGTTTTAATTTAAGAATTAGCTTACTATGGTTAACGCAATCAAAGGCCTTAGACAAATTGCAGAACACACCAATTGCATCCTGCGAATCCTGCCATGCTCCCAATATATGATTTATGAGCGTTGCACCAGCGTCAGTAGTAGATTTCGATTTTGTGAAACCAAACTGTCGACCATCCAGAAACTTTTGCACTATAAAATATTCTACCAATTGTTTAAGCATAATCTTTTCAAAAATTTTACTTATCAACGGAAGTACAGAAATAGGTCTATAATTTCCAAGACTACTTCTGCAGCCTGATGTAAACAAAGGAACCACTTTGCTTACTTTCATTAGATTAGGGAAAGTTCCTTTTGATATACACTGATTAAATATATTAGCCAAATGTGGTGAAATAGTGACAATTAAGGACTGTATTACTATTACCGACATTCCCCATATGTCTTCGGTGTGTTTTAAATTTAATTGTTTGAATGTCCTTATTATTTCACCTGCACTAATAAATGAGAATTTAAATTTTGAATTTGTAGGTGCACTCATATTCTTTAAAAGAGCTGCGGCACCCTGGGCTGATGATGTTATACTTATTGTTATTTGTGAAGGTATATTAGTGAAATAGTCTTGCAAAACAGTTGCTACCTCTGAACTGTTCTAAATACGTACTCCGTGGACACTTAGATTAAATGAGTTATCATTTATTTTATTTCTCCCTAATTCTTTATTTATTATATGCCAGACAGTCTTGGTCTTATTTCTAGACTCGAGAATTTTATTTCCTAAAAATTTTGCTTTGGCAGCTACACAAACACGTTTAAAAACTTTAGAATAATTCCTAACGTAGGCAAGAAATGGTTTACTATTTCTTAGTGATCTCTTATAATATAGATCATACAAACGATCTCTACTTATTTTAATACATGTAGTTGCCCATTCACTAACTTTCTTTACAGTAATAACTTTTCTTGGGTAATGTTTACTAAATTCAGTGTTTATGATGTTCAATAAGCTGTCATAATCACTATCTGGATCTTTATTAATAAAAGTCTTGAAAGATAACTTTTGTGCAATATTATGATTTAAAAGACCTAATCTATTTTTGGGTATAAGCCTAATTGTTTTCTTACAGTCACTGCTAGGTTTATCACAATTTATTTTAATAATGAGTCCTTTGTGGTTAGACCGTATCCCAGTAACAATACTACCGCCAATGGTCTTGAAGTCAGTAAAAACATTATCAATACAAGATGCAGTTTGAGACGTAAATCTCGTTGGCTCATTAAAAAGAGGATCCAGGTTAAACGACCTAAATAACGATGCGAATATAGTGACCTCTGGCGACGTGCTTAAAATGTCTATATTGAAGTCAACACAGATTAAAATTTGCTTATTACTATTAAATATTTTTATAAGAATTTCCTCTATTTTTTGTAAGAATTGGTGAATACTTGATGATGGGTGTCTATAAACACAAAAAAATAATTAATTTATCCATCTCTGCACAAGACACTTCACAAATACGACTGCATATATCTTTCCTCTCTTTATATTCTAAATTATTTTTGAATAATATAATACAACCACCACCGACAGTGATTGTTCTATTAAATACACTGGCAACCGAAAAATGGGGTACATTAAATATCATTTTATTAGGATTAAGCCATGTTTCTGTAAAACATAAGATATATAGTCTTTCTCTATTTAATAATAATTCTATATCTAATATTTTGCCGGAGAAGTGATTAATATTTTGGTGGTACTAGTATAAAAATTTAATCACAGTATCATTAGGTGAACTAGATGATAACGCTGAGTCACTTAACCTATTTATATTATAAGCTATCAATGTAGCTATGTCACGTTTATACTTCTTGGGAAGACACATACTATCCTGCGTTATTGTATAGTTATTAATAAATTTATTAATGTCGAAAAATATAAATTTGTCTCCATGACGCCATGTCAAATTATACAATATTGTATTTAACATATGAATGTTATTGTTTTTTTTTCTGATAGGGAAATTGAATATGGAAAGGCACATAACATTATGCTTCTCACATTCAAATGTAACAGCTTTACTGATGTCTTATACAAATCATTTTTTTTTATATCAGTGTTGTCCCCTACTAAAATTACTATGTTACATTGGTTGTCAAAGTCTGTGTTCAGAACTTTTTAAATTATTTGATTACTAGCGGGCACGGCAGACGTTGTCCCGCCTTGATTATAAAAAAAAATATACACCAAAACGTTCCTCATTAATCACGTTATCCACTGGTGAAAACCGCTTGAAAATCCGTTCAGTAGTTTTCTAGTTTATCGCAAACAGACAGACAGACAGACGTGATAAGGGACTTTATTTTATACTATGTAATGATATGTGGCACCAGGCATACAATAATTAATCATGGTTTCATTTAATGATTGTGCCAACATAGATTTATAGTTATGAAGCCTATAATATAATCCAAACTATTTTTATTCTAACTGTTGATAATGTACACAACCTACATAGAAGATTTAGATCATTCACCGTAGCAAAACAGTTCTTATATCTTAAAATGGAATCTATCATTCGTAACACATCCAAAAATGTTGTAAAAGGATTTTAATATTAAGGTAAAACTATGCAAATTGAATTGGCTTGTATTGTTAAAAGTACATATTTATCACATCATTACAATAAATATTATGTTACATTGTAGCGTGCTGGCCATTCCTATAAAACAAATATTAAATCGTAATAAGTATTTATAAGTAGTCCGGTGAAGCTGTTAAGACATTGCTAGGTCGGTAGTCATACAAAAAAAAAATATAATTGACTAGCTTTCACCCATGGGCTTCGCTTGCGTTAATATACTTTTGTCCTATCTCTTGGGTACATGTGGTACTGTTGGGTACGATAACGATACTTTTTTCTAGGTACCCTATATCATTTTCGGTACAACTGACGTTCTATCCACGATACCCACTACCACACTACCATTTATAATATTTGTTATGAAGTATAATGGTTTATATCGCACATATTTATCAAATATTCCTTTATTTTCATGAACTCTTGTTAAGATTCATCGCTTTCGCACCTTAGTTTTTGTTTAATTTTCATGAATATTAATTATTGCTGAGACGAATTTATGAATTTGTTTTAAAATGAATGCTTATTTATGCTCAATTTATAAAATGCGAAAATATTTTATAATTTATCTTTGTTTCATAAGCTAAAAATCAAAACTTCACAAAATTACTAACGAATTTATTAAAATTACACAATTATCGTTAATTACTATTATCGCTTATTTTTCTTTCTTTTTAGAGGCTTTTATTAAATTAAACTCTACAAATCTAGAGAGCCGTGATGATATAATATTGATATCAACATAAGTTTATTTTTTCACGTGGTTAAATTCCATCTACATATACCATTCAGCCTAAACGGGTAGATATACCTTATTATCTAAATAAAACAAAACCTTTTTTTATTGTGGCAGTTAGTTCAGTTAATACTGTTCTTAGAACCATTACCTCCTACAATGACCATATAGAGGAGAAGGTGCAAATATGGGCTTCTACACTAAATTAATACTTTCTAATTAGTTTATACATGCTTTAACATTGAACAAATTAACCATCCACAAAATAAGCAAAAATATATGTATTGTAAAGAAAACAAAATTTGGTTTATTAAGATCAGTTGGTTATATGGCACCTCGGAGGCTATATTAGATATATGTATTTTAAATAAAACTTATTGCTAAACATAACAGATATAATATTATCTCCAAAACCTGCATAAGTTGTAGGAGCCCATAAATTATAACTTTGGTACTAAATCCACATTTCCCCAGGCCTATTGCTTGAATAAATGGTTTCATAATAAAAAACAATTCATATTTGAGCTATCAATCATTTTCGGGTAGACATCGTCATTATATTCAAAGTCAGTTTCTACGATTGGGTCACTCTCAGAGCTACTAATAGATGTATCTCGGACATTGACGAACACTGCTGCCACTAGGCCATGCACTTAACTACATCCGCGACCACGCCCGTGAGCTTCTGCTAAGATACGAGAGTACATAGTGATCCCCTTTCTGCAGCAGTCAAGGCTGCTATCTACTTTTTTCCTCTTTTACCTACCAACTGTTTATTTTTACTGCACAATTGTCAATGCAGTATTTATTATCTACACTGAAAATCCTCTCATGAGGTTAGTTCAGCAGACAATAAAAAATACCAGAATGATATATTTATGTCGTTACATTTCAAAATACATCAAATCCAGTTTTAGCCGTTCCCAATACTTTACGTTATTTTTCAAGTTCTTCAAATTTTGTACATGTAAAATATAAAGATCATAAAAAACCTTATGAATGGCAAAATTTGGCCTCCGTTGTCGGTGTATGAAATCTGGAAATCTTAAAAAAAATAATTAAACATTTGACTTGTTTTAAAATGTAACGACTCATTTATCATCATACATAGTATATGGTGCTCCGGGACTATAATACAAGTAATGTGAAAGAGCGAAATTAAATTACTAGAGCATATACAAACAAAACATATTAGAAACAATAATACAACTTTGTTTTCTTATTGCCTTTAAAATACAGTCGTTTTTTGAGCACTACAATTTAGTTTTTCCTTAACAATGTAATTAGATATGAAGCGTTTGAAATTTTTTTTTGTAGCAAGTTTCACCTCGTCTAATTAAGAATTAAAACTTAATAACACCTAATTAATTGACATCGTCATACGACGTGTGATTTACATTAACAACATTGTAGATGGCGAATTTTGATGTTATAAATACTGAAGAGGCTAATATACACGTTGGCCCATATTTTACACCTTCTCCTCTAATATTATACATACATTAGACACATAATAACCAAATTATAAAAGAAGGCCACCTCATAATACGGTGTTTAAACAGTAACTAATAATAGGTAGTACTATTATTACGGGTTGTAGTGAAATAACAATAAAAATGGCTATTATTGTTTATAAAAACAATACAAGTATTAGAAAGTTTCATAGCCTAGAATTTATGAAAATTCTTGAACCAAAAACAATAGAAAGGCCGACTGAGGTTGTGATTAAGCAGTGGAATGAATCTAAAACCATTTAAACAAGACGTACCTATATAGCAGTTATACGTATAAAATGAATATAGGTATAAATTGATCGTATATCTGTCATGCACATTACAGTGTATTCGGTGGAAATAAAAAGCCACGACTGAAAACCATCATCATTACATAGTATAAAACAAAGTCCCCCACCGCGTCTGTCTGTCTGTCTGTTCGCGATAAACTCAAAAACGACCGAACGGATTTTCATGCGGTTTTCACCAGTGGATACAGTGATTTATGAGGAAGGTTTTAGTATATAATTTGTCAAGGTTTTTTTTATAGTCAGGGCGGGACAGCGTCTGCCGGGTCCGCTAGTATATAATAAAATAGTACGGCGGCGATTAAGTACATGTGTTCTTATTTGGAAAATTAATTGTTCCATCGCTATATGTGCTTTGATAATATTCTTGCGTAACATGGTTATCTTGTTATTATCGAGGAAAGATAAATGTGAATTAAATAATCAGATTACATATTCATATCTATTAAAGCAACAACCGTTCACCGTAAACCCTTGACTTTGATGTTATTAAGCCATGTCAGAATGAATAACGGAACCTTATGCCTGACATTAAAAACGATTATTAATTATATGGTTCTTTCAATTATTTATTTTACTTTGATTAATTTCACTCACAAAGTAGAACTTGTTAGTTTGCGTAAACCTCGTTGCTTTATATTTATTTTATTCGCAATCATGCAACTTGTTGATCAACTAAAGGGAGGTGAATCCGCCTCCACCTCGTCACCCTGCCACCACTTTCAGCGCACAGCTTTTGCAAATAAAACTGTAATTGCGTTTCAGTTCAACTTTAATACTTGTTTTAAAAAAAATAGAAAACTCTATAAGCATAGAAACTCTAATAATTGTCAAATGGACATAAAATTAAGTCGACAAATAATATTAATATTCGAATTATGTATTACTTTTATTTTTAATAAAGCTCCAAAAACAACAAGACGCGATGCTAAAATTATAAATACCAGGGATCATGCCAAAAATTTTACATATTATTAGCGATTTGCTTCTTCATTACTTTTTATAAACATTACCTATTTTGTTCTTTTTTCTTTTGTATATCAATATCTATATAAAATCTATGGAAATAATAACAAATGATGTTCTGTAATATTGAATCAAAGACTTTCATAAGGTCAACTCTTTTTATTATCCATAAATATTAAAAAACGAAACCGCTTATCGCTGCTGTTTGTGTGTAGTCTTAACTCATTTAAGTTACGGAACGGATTTTGATAAGGTTTTCACTATCATTTAGATAAGTTCTACTAGTACTAATGTATACAATGCATATATACGTAATGTAACGCTGAGTAAAGACGAAGTATTTTAATGAAGTTGCAAGAAGTTTTCGATCGTTTACATTGAAACTGTATCGCTTGTTAAACATTATGAGATTGAAAAAAAAAGTGTACTACAGAATTGTAGATCTAAAAATGATCATGGAGAAGCTCTGGATTGTCTATGCCTATCTGCCAATACTAACTCATTACGTATTATTAAAAAATGATCGATTATTTGTGATAACAAATATATAGATTGTTACGTTGGGCTTTTAATGTGTATGAATATTGCCTTTAACGGGATATCATTTCAAATTAAAAATACTCACAAAGAAAGTCATTCTTATGTAGCATCTATGACTTTGATGAACTGTATATATTAAAGCGGTTTAAAACTGATCTAAATCGTTGACCCAGTTAGTAACCAAAATAGTACATTGGATCCATGTGAATGTGAATCCGGGCGGGCCAGTAGTAACGTTCTAAGATTTATAATTAAAGAAATCTTTATAAAATTTAATAGAGGTAACTTAAAATCGATAAACAAGTAATTCGGATAAAGCAGATTTGTGTAGCCCCACTGAACATTTTACAATGAACGAAGTCACATGCACCAGCTTTTTAAGCATATTACAAATACTTAAAATATTTATTCACATCCAATAAAATTACTTTGATAACGAATATGTAATCTAGGCTAATCTATCTTTATACTTGTCTATCAGTAACGAAATGAAGTTTGTGAATATGTTTGTAGGAGGTAATCTCTGAAATTATTAATCCGATTCAAAAATGATTTATTTCACTGATAAAAACTAACGCCCAGAAGGGTAATTAATTATATGCTATATTTTATTGTTATGCAATTTATTTTCATAATTACTAGGTATATTGGCGCTGACTGTTTGTAATAAAGCAATTAATTTAGTTGTCGGAATAATATAGAAGGAACCGGTACAAAATGACTACTTTATTTTAATTTTTAATTTGTCTCTCCATGTGCGAGAACCGGATAGAACGGGACAAATACGATACATTCTGTGGTTGCTTTACAGCAGCGTTGCACAAACCGCAACCTTTCGTCGATGTACGTGTAGCCCGTCAGAATAGCGAAAAATAAACGTACCGAGGCTGGGCTGTGTGAGTTTGCACTCGGAACTAATCATAGTACATTTATAATTTAATTAAATCTTTTTTACGCATTTATAAATTCTTTTATAATCGATAGCCATTCGTCCCCCTCTAGCTCATATTCTGTCAGAGTTCCCCCTAGTTTCAAAAAGTATGTGCGCCCCTGCTCTATAGGCAACCAAGAGCAAGAATTGCTTCCAGGTAAATAAAGTTATAATTTAAAACTAATTACACACTTACCATCATTTAATATCAAATAACAATAATCCTATACTTAAATTGACTCAACCAGTTTTTCTACTTTCAATTTTTCAAACAATAGATGACGACGCACATTGTTAAGATAAGTTATGAAGTGAATATAATGACCTAATCTCAGTTTTTGCTATAAACAACTTGTATGTTACATCACTAATGTATTACCAACGATTAAAATAAAATGCAAGCGATAAAGCGGAAAAAAACACCGATAAAAATACCTAGTAAACGAATAATGTTAATGTGGCATAATAAATTCGCGTTTTTATTGAGAGAATAGTCTCAATTGTTTAAAAGTTATCGCAAATACTGCATATTTTTTATATACCAATAGCCAATATATGTACATAATAAATGGCTACTAATCTAATTGTAAAAAAGTGCAATATGCCTAAAAGTATAACGAGATATTTGAAGGGGAGTGAGGCGGAATTAGAGGGCCGGCAAGGGAACGTGTAATGCATGGTACAAGATATGCCTATGTTGGTTATTGATCCAACGCATATGATGAATTCTGATTTAGTGGCAGATCAGTGTTACCGGGAGAAGCAGAATTCGTGACTGTAACATGACCCCTAGAAACATTTTTGAAATGTCATTAATAATGTTTGCTAAAAATAGTTGTGATTAATTAATGAGGTATATCGTGCGTATTTTAGTCGCAGTAACAAGAATTAACACGTTTTTCCACTTATTAATTAGACCAATGTAACCGCACCACGCTAAACAGCGCTCTGTAAGATAATGCAAGCCGCGCCGTGCCGTCCGGAACATGTAGCATAAACTGACTGTTGCACGCGACATCGCTCACTTTAATATAGTTTAAAATACAACCCATGTTATTCGTTAAGAACGTAGCATTCTAAAGGTTAATTTTTAAAATCTTTCAAAAATATAAAATACTCATGAAGAGTTTATTAATAGCTAACATCAAATCAAATATTTTCTCACGATAACAGTAATATAGAACATCCATTAAAGTTTTTTACTCATGGTATTGGGTTGGACATCGATTGAGCGCTTGCCCGGGTCCTGCTAGGGAGAGCAACTACCCCTCCCCTTGTCTGGATCTAGTTAAGCTCTTATATGTACTGTCGTAATAAACATTGCTTAACAAGTTAAAAGACATACTCTGACCCTGTATTGAATTGTTTAATTACATATTACTAGACTACTAATTAGAAGGGATATTTGTTTTATATGATATTTTTTTTATAATTTTTTTTATAATTACCCGCGGATATAGTCACGCGTAAACAGCTAGTAATTTACATAGTCGTATCTTTTTAAATGCTAAGTTTTGTAAAAGTACTTGAACTTTTGACCAAGAAAACAATTAACACCGTTAACTTTACAGGCGGAGGCATATGAAGTTGACATCTAGTAGCATAATAATATTTACTTTTTTGTCTTATTTTAAGATCACAACGCGTTTTATTACATAATCTGAAGGAGGCTCTAATGTCAGCCTTTGAATGACGTATATGGAAATATTTGTGGTATTTGTGTCTAGCTTCTTGCCCAACACAACGAAATGACTGAATGGATTTTGGTGGAAATGTGGAATAAAACAAAATTTATCTTGAAATAACACAACTAGATGTCAACTATGGTTTCATTTACGTACTATTAAATATATAGAAGCCTAGACTGATGCGGAGAGCGTAATAATAAAACTCAGAATGCGTAGTGTAGCCCCATATTATATTTGACTAAACGTATGTCTTTCAAAGTCATCAGACATTTTTCTTTTGATTGATTTACATATTCGGTATACGATAAATTAACACGTTTCAGCCAATTTGCAAAATGGCTACATACTAGATCTTTCATCTATATCATTCTAGTCTTGATCTACAAATATAAAATTTAAATAAACTAGATTTCATGCTAGCCTTGTTCCAAATTTTATAAACATCGAATACTAGTTTAACTCTGATGACTGAACATAGGATAATCACACAAGGCGCACATAAAGAACAAATAAAAGCGACTTGTTTGACAAATCCAGTATAGTAAGCTATCTATAGGTTAATTAAGGAATTGTAAGCCTGCATACTACACACTTCAATTGTTTAAAATGTTTACAAATTGATCTTAACTTGAATATAGACTTAATTAATGTAACGTAAAGCAAAAATATCAAGACCTATAACGGCTAATTTTATCAAAATGCTGAGCGACGTATACTATAATACTATCAAGCAGGTTTTAATAAATCGAATTTAACTAGCTATATCAAAATGTGAAAATGTCATAATTATTAATACATTAATTCAGAAGCTTATCATTATATAGTATAAAACAAAGTGCCCTACCGCGTCTGTCTGTCTTTCTGTTCGCGATAAACTCAAAAACTACTGAACGGATTTTCATGCGGTTTTCACCAGTGGATAAAGTGATTCATGAGGAACGTTTTGGTATATAATTTGTCAAGGATTTATTTTTAATCAAGGCGGGACAACGTCTGCCGTACACGCTAGTATTTTTATAAATACCAAATAGGTAGATCAGTTACACGAAACTTGAGATATCATTCGACAGCAACAATTCATGTGTCTCTCATAATTATACTCATTGGCATTGTGACGTTATATTCTAATGATGACTTCTCTAATTACCTTACGTTTACTATAATATATCTAAATTAATATTATAAAGTTATTGTAATATCTGGAACTAATAAACTGATTTTAAAAATTATATTACCAATAGATAGCCACGTTATTTCTAAGTGTCATAGGCTATATATTAACCCGAAAAATGAAAAGGCTTTTTTGTGGAAGTCGGATTTGTAAAATAAGTCGGAGCAAAAAAGACGGTCGAAAAACGAACGCTGCCTTAACGAATAACGATGAGAGATATATGATTGAGTTCCGGAGAAAAGTTGTTGAGTTTGATAATGCCTACAAAAAAAGGCAGCGACAGCATATGTCTAACTTTTATATTTAAGTCACAAAAATTAGTTCTTTTATAAATGTTTACCGCTCAACGAAGTGGGTACGAGTCAGCTAGTTACGGTTATAAATATTTTAAAATGTGTCTTAAAAATGTATAATATTAACGCACAATCTAAAGTTGGATAAAATCATTACCACGTAAATAGATAATTGAATTAATTATTTGATAACAAAACCGTGTCACATGTGATTATAATATAGTTATACTAGGTATAAAACAAACTGATAAAGCAAAATATTAAATGATATATCTTTTATCACTATTAAGCAACCGGTAAAGTTGCATTTAAATTTTTCGTGTTAAAAAGATGTCGAGGTATCGATTCAACAGTTACTAATTGCAGTTTCTGGGTCATCATTAAAAAAACGATGACACAGACTGAGAGCTATATATTTAACTTGCTTTTTCTCCGAGCCGATCTTTTCCGAACACGGTGCAATATCAATCAATATTGCCTCGTCCCGAGCTCACTTCTATCTAGATTTAAACTATGTATCTAACTGTTGAGCGAGCTACGCCTGGGGCTTCCGTTTAGAAAACTTATTTTCCGCCGAAGGCGAGGAATGCAGTTATTTGGAAATTATATATTTAGAAACATTTTTAATATGTAATGAACGTTCTTGTCATCCATGAACTTTAATGTTCGTTAACAGTATCAACTTATATGTTTCTAGTTCTCTATTTAACCTTCTTCAATGTATCTATTTTATTCATTGATTTATATTTTAGGCTATATCACAAATAGCTGAAAGGGATTTTTCGGAGCTTCTTCCCTTACTGACCCTTGCATTGGGTGGTGTTTTCGGGCAGCACAACTCTCCAATTATAGAAGCTAGAGTACGCGATCTTTTATTTGATGGTATACCTTTATGTTTGAATCCGGGCCTCTTTGGAACTATTGCCTGCGACTTAATTAGATCAATCGCCGTTAATACCAAAAACATCGAGTTAAAGGAGGATGGCTCTATGATCTTTTCTGTTTTAGGATATGTAAGTATATGGTATAAGGTATATATAAGTAAAAAATTATGACCTGAATATTAATTTATTGCATAAATTATTTACTTTCAAATAAAATTAATTACATCTATTCCGTGAAAAATTACATTTATTCGTTACTTTCAAAACTGAACTAAATCGGAGAATTACTTATTAATATATAATATTGAATACATCTTTCAATTTATCAGAAACTAATATGTAAAAATATACTGTCGTATTTTTCACTATATTGTGGTATTTTAAAACATCACATGGTCATACCTGTGATAAATATAAACATCAACAAAATTTCACTTTTATCACCATTTTTGTATAAATTAATGAAAATATTCATCACAAGCTTAGAAATTTCTAATTGCATACAAATAACCTCCAATATTGCATTGTTAAGCCAACCGACATCTAAATCTTATATTTAGCATACAGGCAGATTTCCTCTAAGATGAAATAAAATCGCTTGATGGCTTAAGCCCTGGACTCTCCAAAACCATAAGGGCTTAAGCTCCATACATACGAATATAGACCTTATGATGCACTGGTCAACAGACTAAATTAGACGATTTTTTGAATAAATACCATATTTCATTACATAGTATAAAATAAATTATATAACTAGCGGGCCCGGCAGACGTTGTCCTGCCCTGATTATAAAAAAATCCTGGACAAATTATAAACCAAAACGTTCCTCATGAATCACTTTATCCACTGCTGAAAACCGCTTGAAAATCCGTTCAGTAGTTTTTGAGTTTATCGCGAACAGACAGACAGACAGACGCAGTAGGGGACTTTGTTTTATACTATGTAATGATGATTTGACAAACTTGAACAGTAACAAATGATGTAATATAAACTTATAATTAAGAAAAGTGACTACATATTTAAAAAACATGAACCGCCATTTTGAGATCTGGGTCTTAAAATATCAGCCGATGGATTGACTAGGTACGTTATTATAGTAATTTGTTAAATTATAAATACAGAAACAAGGTATACCAACTGCTGAATTTGAGATATATCGTGGTCTCGAAGACTACAATAACCTTGGAAATATTCGTAAATATGATGGACTACCACATCTTCGCTACTGGATGAATCAAAATGATGATGACGAATATCAACCAAATGTCTGTGATATGATCAATGGAACAGATTCTGGAATATTCGCACCATTTATTGACACCGAACGGAGTTTATATGCTATGAACAGCGATATATGCAGGTTAGTTAATTTTATATTAGCCTTATTATAACTGTTATGAAGATAGTGGTGGTGGTCGAGTAGTTAAACCGGTGGAATATCAATCTGATGTCCGCATGCTTAAACCGTGGCATGCACCAACATTTTTTTCAGAAAACGCATACTTTTGCTAACTTAGATTGGCAACGTTATCGGTGTACCGGTGTATTATCGGATCGGATTGATAATGTGACGAAACTTGAACTCGAGTAATATACTTGTAGTATCACTATATGAGACAAAAATATAGAATGCTGGATTTTTCGAAGTTTTTAATCACAAATTCATCGTGTACTCAGTATTGGCGTGGTGATTATGCCCATTCTTTCCTTCGGGAAGAGGATTGTGGTCCTGCAATAGGTGTCTTACAGGCTGATGATGATGATGTTGAGATGGAAATAGTACATCATAATTTCACGCAATATAAAGAAATTGAATTCGGTACGAACTGCACCAGTCTTTAAAATAATCAATATATATTGAATTATTAAATAGATCTCAAATTAATTGAAAACCAAAACAAAAGAATACCAACCCAAGGTGATAATATTAAAGAATTGAACTAGAGAAACAGAGCTTGGTGAATTGTAGCAGACGATCAAAGAAACACAATCCTTATTGCTTTCCTACTATTTATGTTTTGACTATTTGTTTTGTACTTTTTATGATTTTTTCCAATTTACTTCACACTATTTTCATAGATTATAGTTTGGGTTACAAAATACGTATAGCCTGTGGGTCAGGGATGCCAATGAACACTATTATTACATTGTGGCTATTTATGTGGCTGCCCGGATAGGGCAGAGCTTCACCTTATAACAACTTCCATATAGAAGTGCTTGATCAACGACATATTGCCCTTACTATTTACTTACTTAATTACATTACTATTTACTCAAATTTCCCCAAAATAATTTAGTGACACAAAAATTATAATAACGATCAAATTATTGTAGATATTGATATATGTGATATGTACAGAATTGATATATCTAATATAGTGGCGCCGGTGTTAATATTCCGGTGGCGTTGTAGTCTCGCCTCTCGAGTGTGTTGTAGCGTTGTCGGACGTAGTCAATAACATTTGTTTATTATACATTAATTACTGTGAGGTTTCATCACAATCTTCTCAGTAGTATTTGCGTAAAAGAGTAACAAAACAACCGTCCATCGTCACAAACTTTCTCGTTTATAATATTAATAGTCATATTTAACAGGTAAAAAATAAATGTACATTTAAAAAAACATTAAATTGAGTTTAGTGGTTGATGCGGTTATACTGTCAGAGCTCCAACAGTTCCCCAACTCCACTCTCTCCCTAACCCACCTCACCCTCTCCCTTCCTTACGCCCTAAAGCCACCCGTGACATTTCTGCGAATCTAGTTTACCGTGGTTGCTAACCAATACCTGGTATATGCACTTTTTAGATATTTCTATATTTTGACTTATATGATTAGATTATTAACCAAATTTTCGTATAAAAAGATTGCTATGAGATCCTAGGCGTTATATTATGAACAGCTGTCGCTAAAAATATGTTACGTGTATCAGTCGGAATATTTTTTTATGAAAACTACCTAGGAGAATGTAATTGAAAAGTTGTACTTTTTGCACATGGCAGATATTGGTTTGACAACAACAATGCTCTGATTTTATATCATTTATAATAATAGTTCAGAACTTTTATTTAAAAACTGGTTTTAAATCTTGAGTAACATGTGCACATTCTAAAAAATGCTGATTATTCGAACAAAGTAAAAAAAAAGAAACTTCTTTTATTCATAAACGTTTTCTCTTTTGAAAACGTATTTTACAAAATAGTGTTCTTTGTTCTTTGCAGTTTAACTCGGAAATTACTAAGATTTTACTGTTCACAAACTATTTTTTTTGTTTTTTTTTATTGCTTCGTAATCGACTACACGAATAGAAAAAAATTCATACAACTAATTTACAATAAAAATCATTTTAACTCTAAGACTGATATTGTTAATAACTATTTTATTTTTTACTTTAAAAATCTCAAGAAAATATTGCATGAACTTGCGTGAAAATTTTTAGAAAACTTTTCCGATATCTATAGTAATCTTTTTGATTGCCAGAGAAACTGAAAGCGTAAGTTTAGAAACAAATTATTTTAGTGGACAGCGGTGATTAGTCGTACAAAGAAAATGATATTAAATAATACGGTCTTAATATTAAATATAACAGGACTAGACCCGTATACTATTGCGTCATATCGTCGGAATAACCTTTGACACTTTTGCTTGCAAAGTGAACTTTGACATATAGATCACGGCCCCGAGGTACCGCACCGCACCGCGCCGCTCTGTTCCGTGGTCTGCGCCAAACTCAGTCCAACAAGTGAATAACCCTAATGGGTACGCTAAAATAATAAACTCTTTATAATTTTATGTCATTTATTTTACACATTTCTTCCGTTTCTAGTAAGCGATATAATAAGTTTGTGTTTATGTATTAATACGATAACAACATGTTATAGATGTATTTCAATGTAATCAGACATACATTACATGATGTACATACATGTATACCTACCTGTAAGTTCCCGCGCGCACTGCGGTTTTTTCCGCAAAACATATATATATATATATATATATATATATATATATATATATATATATAATAGCCACTACGAAATTGTGCATCAAACATACCTACAAAAAGTATTTAATGTCTCTATTAAGAATCACTCAGTAATTATTATTTTTTACATTTGCGAAGCCAGTGAGTAAATACGAATGGTGAACTTATAGACCAAGAACCCGTGAATGCAGCCTGGCTTTACTTATTTTATAAAAGCTGAGAGTTTTTCAGCGCATGCTACTGATATAAGTAGGAATGACGAGCTAGTATCAAATTTGGGTCATCGTGGCTTTGGAAGGTAAGAAAGGTAGCAAAGGTCTATAAAATATAAACTAAAATCTATCAAATAATATAGTGCAAGTTTTTTATATATATTTTTTGGAATAATATTAGAAATCACGACATTTATTGACAAATACTTATCGTGGCCAACCACTACCTAACAACCTTAAATTTTAATAAATAGTAATTGTACTTACGTTATATGTAGTATCAAACCTGCAGTTTAACATGTTACTTGGGTAACCATTAGAAAATGTTTCGTCAGTAGCCAGACAGTTTCGATAGTTCTAACCCCTCGCCAGACATATATATATAGGGTAGCTACAGGCGTGAGCGCGAAGTTATATATGTCTAAGTAGATGGAAGTAAAATAGTAAGTTAGGTCTTTGCAGCCTTTCCTTGCGCATCTTTCGGTTACTCAGTAAATATATAATATTATACCAGGAGTACACGTTTTACTATTTAGTCCGACGAAGCTGTTGCTAGGTCCTTGACCTAAGACCTAAGATCTTGCTAGGTCAAATGTGAGTTCGAAAAAAAAATGAAACGTTTTACTATTATTGTTTGTGTAGTTTGTAAAATAAATGTAATTCAGTTTTGATAAAGCATCATTGTGGGAGACGTATTCATTTGTGTTATTTGGAAAAAGAAATTGCTAAATAATATTGTTTTATCAAGACACATTAAATAAATGTAAAATCGTTATAATATAATATAAATAATAAATATCTATCTAAGGAAGGTCTGGCATTCACAGGCTCTTAAACTATTTTTTTTTTTTTTTTTTTATTGTAGCTCGGCAAAGTGACTGTACTGTGCCTGATGGTAAGCACAGTACAATCCAAAAACAATGGCGACCACCGAAAGACATACTATCTATCGCCGGTCGCCGCTGTCATGCCGGCCTGAAAGCGACCCAGTCAGGGACAGCCCCCCCCCCCGTTGCTGGATATACACCGGCTGATCCCGGAACGCGACACGCCCAAACGTGCCACTATGGCGGGTGTTCCACCTGGTGTACGGTGGTCGCGATCCAGTCGGGTACAGACACCCTACCACCCCGCAAATTTGATCGTAGGGCGCGTACCATCTATTGCGGATTTTTTTTCTATGCGGCTTTTATTCCGCACCGCAACTAGTGCGCGCGGGCATTTACGAGTACAACTGAGGTTGGCTCTAAACGAAAACAAAACTAAGGTCGTAACACGTCGCTGACATCAGATAGACGCAGTTATAATATTCGAAATGTACTCGTCATCATTTTCAAGAATATACAAGTATAATTGTGTAATTTATGAACCACATAATACCGACATACGTTTTAAACTAAAGGGATAAAGTTGAATTAATCCTAAGACATTCAAAATATTATATAATTTATTTATTTATTTAGGTTTTCTGTTACATGTCACTTTACCTAAGTTACTTAAACAGAACATTTATTCGTCGTCCAGAAAACACTCGTCAACATATTGTGATAAAATGTGACACGAAAAGTAATTGTTAGGAGAGATCAAATATTATTGTAAATCCGTATCTCAGCATGAGGCTACAGCTACGGGCCCACTTTACAAACGTACGCATTAAAGATCTGATATTCTGACAGTGCGTGTGTATACATAACCTTATTGACTAATTAATGGTGTAAAATGTTAAACTTCGGTATATAATAATCATTCTGTATAATTACATTCTTGCTACAAAATATATCTCATACCGTTATTTTATAGGTATCCTGATGGATACCACCAATACTTAAAAAAATGCTGAATCACCCTTATAGCTGTTCTCAGATCATTATATGACCTAATCCGAAGAAGGAACCAGCAACACAGGATACGAAATATTAAAATACCTACATTTTTGAAATCTATCTAAGCTTTTTTTTTTTTCGAACTGACTACGCTATTGACCAAGCAAGGTCTTAACAGCTTCACCGGACTACTAAGGCGAGCGCTTAAGGCACTCAGCCGAATTTATTTTGACAACTAGCTCAAGGGTGCGCGGCACACCTCGGCTTTGGCTGTTGCCTGATACATGCAATTCGCGACCTATCTGAGCTAACCTAAGCTAAGCTAACTATTCATACATATATGAGTTGTTGAAACATATATGTGTACCAAGTATACATACCTCAACAACCCTTATATATATTTCGTATCGGATAATTTTTTAAACTATTTCAGTTTGATAAGGGAAAAAAAATAAAATCCTTCCACTTGCATGTGTAAGCGTGTATGCGTGCACGTGTGTGGAGGTGATATGTGTAATGTTGTTGCAGTGATGTAAATTTGTGTCACTGTATCGCGCGAGCAGCGCACTCAAGGGCTCCACGCCGAGGGAACGGACCTAGGCTTGAGCAGCTGCCGAGGGGGGCCTAGTCTGGTGTGCGGGAGCGAAATTTACACCCAGACCACGGCGGCGTGATCTGTGGTTACGCGGGTGCTTAAGACGGGGGTTTATGTCGTTGAACGCTTATTCGATTATTCACACTCACACACGTATCTAGGATAACCGAAAACAAGACAAAGCATTGTTTTATATTTTGAAGACCACCACAAAATTTATTATAAAAGTAGATCGGTGGTAGCATTTTTAATAGCTTAGAATTTATTCGAAGCGATGTGATATTCGAACGAGCTGGGGTATTGTAAAAGCACGTAGTCAATTCAATTTCAGAATCAATTTCTGCGCTTGACATACCGCTTGACACGACCCGTAAACGATTTTAAAATGTAAAGGGTTATATAGGAAACTAGCTGTGCCCGCGACTCCGTCCTCGTGGAATCTAATGTAAAAAAAACAGTGACTAATAAAATCACCTGAATAATTAAGTCTATTTACTTATCTACTTTACTGTCGTACTTTAGTCGCGTCATCATAAAAATTACAATAACTTTTGATAGAGTGAACCGATTTTAATGAAACCAAGACTGAATGCTACTTGAGGTTGTGCTTTATGATTTCAGTACTACTACTACTTATTATTTATTCCAAAAGACCTGCAACAATTTTTTTCACAAAAATCTTAAAAGCATAAACAATGGAGCACGTTAGATTTACGCTCTTATTATATAGAAAAACTAGCGGGCCTGACGGACGTTGCCCCACCCTGGCGATAAAAAAAACTCAGCCAATTATATACTTAAATCTTCCTCATGAGTCACTTTTATATCTACTGGTGAAAACCGCATGAAAATCCGTTTAGTAGTTTATGAGCTTAATTTTTAGTTTAGTTTAGTAGTTTATAGACAGACGCGGTAGGGGACTTTGTTTTATACTATGTAATGATAATATTGATGTTCTCATTCAAAAACCGTATAATTTTATACAATATTTTTAACTGTCAAAAGCAGTCTCTTACACAATTTTACACATGTTTTTCAGTAATAAATGTTTCGTCGAATGCAATATTTTGCATAAAGTTCAAAGAACTTTATGTAGCGGTACAATAATACAATCTGCCCAAATCATGTATCGCACTGAGCTATGTTCGAGAGCGACATGTCCCATTCATCATTCCGGACACGCTGCTATACGGACACTTAAATGATTGATATCACAATAACACGTGCCATAATTCAAATTCATACTGTAAATTAAATTAAATCTGTTCGTATATATAAACAAACCTAATCTAGTTTACTTTATTAAATAGGGGTATTATGAAATGACCACTTTTGATATACTATAGGGGGAGTGAAAAAAAAAAAAATTTTTTTTTTTTAGGGGGGAAAAATTAGTAAAAAAAAAAAAAAAATAAAAAAAAAAAAAAAATTAACAAAAAGAGAAAAATAAAAAAAAAAAAAAAAAAAAAGAAAAAAAAAAAAAAATTTTAAAAAAAAAAAAAAGAAAAAATAATAAAAAAAAAATTGAAAAGGAAGGATGGTTTAAATAAAAAAAAAAAATATTAATTATAAAAAAAAATAAAAAAAAAATTAAAAAAAAGGGGGGGGGGGGGTTTTTTTTAAATTATAAAAAAAATCTCCCACCCAAATATAAATTAAATATATATTTTTTAAAAAAATTAATATTAATATAAAAAAAAAAAAAAAAAAAAAAAAAAAAGGGGCACATATATTCCATCACAATACGTTACGCAAATTTCCTTGCTTTGAACCTTTTTTACATATATGTACTTATGTACATGTAGGTTATATGATGTTTTTTTTTTATTGTACCATTACTGTTAATGTATTTGGAAGAGAGTAATAATATTTATTCTAGGTTGTTTCTATGTTCCCGATCTATTAAAATAAACAAGAATGATTTAATATTATAGGCAGTAAAGAACTTTCTGACAGAGAGACCATCTCACAATACGACATAGGTAAATTAGTTTGAGAACTTCTTTTCCTTCTAACTACGGAGTTGTGGCTACGTATATCAGCCGCGTACATCTGTCTCAACAATAGAATGATGATACAATAATAAGGTCAATAATGTCTCCAAAATGTTCATTATGATAGAGGTGATTAAATACGCTCAGCGAGATATTTTTTTCTTCATAACTGAAGCGATTTTACGTTTCCAATTACGTCTGTATCATTCACTATGCGGATAGTTCATTACGGGAGCTTATCCAGGGCATCAATTAGTTATTGTACGAAACCGTCACAGATGTCCAAACTATGTTTAATGCACTTTTGATCTTAAGACTTGTAAAGAATGTATAGGTCTGCACAATAGCAGTGTCTGAACAATAGTCGCGAACTGGTCAGAATGGCTCCTGGATGTTGCTACCCATCGTTTTGCGCGTGAGACTTTTTAAAGGGTGGAGCTCTATCCATGGATCTCTGTAATGGATTTTTTTTTGAGAATTTGTAAACTTATAGATCAAATAAAAGTTTACACGAAAACAAGACTTTCCAACTTCCTCTTAATTTTAGCCCAACTACATTTGCACATACTGCAGGAAAACTATAAATCACATATAAGACGTCGTGGAACTTTTGTATTAAGTAACATGATGCCTGAAATGCGTCCGTCAACGCAGGAACATGTATTGCAGGCTCATGGAGAAAGCTAAAGATCTACATTCACCGGTTACCTAGGAGACAGTATGGTTGACACTTTACAATTGCCATCTGGCAATGGTGCCAACATTTTACAGTTGCTTTTGGTATCTCGAGGTTAATAGCCACGGCTGCGGCATTGTTACGACGTAGTGAGATATCTTACATATCTTACCACCCCATTGTATTAATAGACGGAAGGTAGTGCATTAAGTTAATCATGTGACCATGTACCACCTAGCATATGGAAGTCACGATTCTGGTTTGTAGTGTTTTACCACACTTATCGCTTTTATTCTGTTCGTTTGTACTTCAAGTGAATATTATCGGTTAAAGTAAGAAGAGAATCAAGAAGCTTACAAAATTTTCCTTCGTAAACAAATCCTGTACACATAGTTCCCGAGACTACCGTGTGTTTCTAACTTATCTTTGGTGCTCTACGTCTTAGTACGAGCTTGTCGACGGCACTTCAGTCACGTTTCATTAATCCTCATATTCTAGCATGATAATGCACACTGTCAATACATTACTCAAAAATAAACGCGATATTTTATCGTTTTTCTACAATATTATTTAAAAATATGTCACGCAAAAGTCATAGTTTTAATCTTTATAGAAGGATATTTCTCATTGCATGGGTGTTTTAAAGGGTAGATAAAAGAAATATAAACTTTGCCTTTTTATATGAATTTTTTAAACCAAATTATTCACTTTACCGCACGAGTTTTCAAACATTGTCTTCTATGGAAATCTTGTGCTAACAATTACAAATACCAAATACAACAAAAAAGAATTACCCTAGAGCCAAACAGGTGCATACACAGTCGTCCTGAAATAGTGCCCTTACATACAATGGTAATGGATTTTTATTTATATAGATTTAATTTTATTGACTAAAATTCTATTTATACAGTAAAATTTGATGATAAATTTTAGTACAGATTGCAAAAATATTCACAGGTCAGTGGAACTTCGCTACCAATACGATACAGAAGTATCGGATATCCCAGCAGTTCGATACACAGCGAACGAATGGTTTCTGGACAACAATGAAGGCTGCTTTTGTTTGAACATTACTGAAGGAATAAACAGAGAAGATGGATGTCTTTTTGAGGGTGTTATGGAACTGTATACGTGTATCGGTAAGATTTTTCACATATTAGAAAATACTTTGATAAGCGTACATTAAGAATTACATTTTGATGTGAAACATTTAAAAGGATGAGACAGACCCACTGTCAGCACAGCAAAATGTCGCTACGCTATTTTATATGAAACATCTATAACAGTGGTTCAGACCAACTGACTGACTACGCGATTTAGATTTTTATTTATTTAATAAGTGTGTTTCAAATGCAAACAGTCATCTTTTTCTTTAAAAAAATCTTAATATTATAGTTTTGACTACGCCATATCTATTTTTAGCCGTAAACTATCCTTTTATGCATATTACCTGTATAAAATAATTTCGATGTTTCACATCTGCCAGGCGCGGCGTCCCGCGACGTCTCACAAGGTTTTTAAAATTAATTATAAGCATCAGTAGCAGAAGCATTACCTTTTAATTACATTTTAAGATAAAAGATGATCTTACAGGCAAAAAATAAATATATAGGTATTAAAATAAATAAGGCCTTTTAAAAGTTCAGACAGATATAAGATGATATAACTTCATGAATTGAGTTGGTAGATTTATTAAAAAAATTGATTGGTAATTTTTTTGTTTGGAATGTATGTATTACTAATGTAATGTATGTATTATTAATGTATGTATGTTCTCAGTATGAAGAAGGTCTATATCAATGGTATTCGAAAATATGTTAAATTGTGCTAGCTTTAATTAAGAATTAGATTTTTTTTCTACATGATGAGGTGATTAGCGGCACGTACAGAAGACATTTAATTCTAGTGAAACTAGTAGGCACTCGTATGTTAATCCTTTCTTCGTATATTAGTAATAACACCAACACGTAAATATATCAATACTCGGTCAAGATCTATTCTTGGTCGATCTAAGGTAAATTCGATTTATTGTCTACCTTTTGCCTGCGTCTTCATTCGTGTTGATGAAGACTTAACCCTCGGGAACAGTACTTTTTTCTATGTCATTTTCTGTGCCTCTAGCATCGTGTATGCAAAATATGATGATGATCGGTTCAGTAGTGAAGGCGTGAATGCTTAACATACAAATAGATTCGTGTTTATAATATTAGGATACAGAATAGTAACCTACAAGACAATATTTCCGAGCTCTTTTTTCCCTCCCGATGTTTTTCTTCCCTGTCAGACAACGATATTATATACTTAAAATTTGTGAATGTACATTGTACAGGAATTTAAAAAAATAGAAGTTTCTTTTAGATCAAATTAAAATAAATTATTTTATGTGATCAATTAGACTTTTCGAAATTTTACTAACATTATTTACTTTAAAACACGAGCACAAAAAAATGTGGAAGAAGTAATCATTATTTCCATCGATTCAATTCTATAACAAACACCTATATGTGATAATTCTACAAGTGTCGAAGTTGACTGAAAGTTTTCAGAGTAAGAGCGAGAGTGAAATACGAGAATAATTTAGAAGTTTAGTCCAGTATCATATTACCAAATGTTATATATAACTTATTATGTGATTTAAACATTTATTAACAAACGTAAATATAAAAAACACGGGGCCCAAGTACCGTGTTTTAATGAAGATGAAAACGAAAAGACATAGCAATTGGCATGTACTAAAAGAAACAATAAGAAATATGGGTCAAAGTTATACATATAGTCTCTTTTAAAGTAATGTTTATCATTTTATATTTACTTTGTTTATATTTAAAAAAAAAACATATTCGACATTAATAAAATTATCTTTTTAAAATGTTTTCTAGATAGCATTATTACATTTAATTTAATTACGCTTATGCATACACATGCTGTATAATAATTTAGTTTGTCGTACTTGTTCAACATAATTACAATAACTTCAAGCTCTGTTCGTGCTCACTTTGTTTAAGAGAATTTATTTTTATTTTCTTCTATAGGAATGTGTTATTCCACATATGATAAAAACACTTGTCAGATAACTGATAAACTGACAATTAATAATGATAATATATCTTTCTTACAGCAAGACACCACAATTATGTTATAATTATAAAGAGAACCTGTTATCACAAAGGACATGTTAAGTGTTAATATTTATAATATTGTTTACAACAATTAATTACTTGACAAAGCATTTATACATACAAACATTAATGTTTTGCAAATACACATGTTACTACGTATTTTCTATATATATGTATATTATAACGCGTAGTTGAATCATAGCGATAAATTACGGCTGGCGTTCATTTAATCCGATTCAATCTTTCTATTATGAATCTCGTATAATAATAAATTAAATATAAATTGTATAGTTTCATTTGAGCGTCGTCTTCCTATTATCTATACTAATATTATAAAGAGGTAAAGTTTGTGAATTTGTGAGTTTGTGACGTTATAGGAGGTAAACTCAGTAACTACTGGTTCGATTTGAAAAAAATTTTCAGTGTTATATAACTTATTTATCGAGGAAGGTTATAGGCTATATATCATCACGCTAAGACTAATAGGTGCGGAGCACCAATGAAGAATATTTCAAAATCGGGTTTTTTTTTTCTACATGATAGCTTCCGCTGCGTGTTAGCGTTAGCCCAAGTAATCATCCCACGCGGACGAAGTCGCTGGTAGAGGCTAGTTTAATTTATAATCCTTACTAATAACCTAAATACTATTCTAATAATATTCTAAATGCGAATGTTCAGTTTGTTTGTTTATTAGATACTTTCACGTCTTAAGGCGGTATTCTATTGTAGAAGTCCAAATTTTGGGTGTCGTTTGACAGTGAATGAAACAAGAGTAAACAAATTTTTAATTATCCACATTTATCATTTATTTATTTATATCTTAAATATTCACAAACAGATGTATAAGATATATATATTTTACAATATTACACGCTGTTGAAGTAGAGGGGGAAAACAGCGTTTCCATCATGTTATGATTCCCACTCTACTGATCATCTGAAAATGAAAAATAAGGTCAATTCTGAATCAGTACAAATATCATAATGCTAGGAACCCGCAAAAATGAAAAAGAAATCCTGCAAAATGGCGGCTAACCTAAAAAGAGGTCGATTTTTTCAGGTTATACGTTAACGGTTTTTAATTTTAAAAAATGAATAAATTTCAATCATTCAAATTTCTATATTACAATACGATAGTACAAGAATGGACATAGGTATAGGACATACATGCGAGGTATATCATCCAGAAAAAAGTGCTGTTTCTGAGGGAAAGGTCAAATCTACATTAATGTAAACCAAGTCGCGGCCGAAAATGTTTAAAAATGCATATATTTGGTATATGCACAAGATTGGTGTGTGATTTCTATTTTAACTACTATATTAAAGAATACAAGTAAAATAATATGGAAGGCATGAAAATACCTATAAATGTTACTGTTAACGTACTCGACATTATCAACGTTGTTAGTCATTGATAATACGCTAGAACATAGGTGTAAAAATAGTAAGCCAAAACGCAAATCGTATTAGAATAAATAAACTCAATCATTTAGATAATCTAAATTGTTAATTAGTTCCAGTAAATTGTGACAGTCGCTTCATCCTTTAAAAAAAACACGTTTGGTTGGCACTGATGTGGCAACGATAGGTAGATAACGTCTCATGGCTCTTTTGCATTCGGTAGGATACAATTCGCTGATATTAAATGTAACCGAAATTGAAGTTAATGATTAACTTTAAAGTCTAACATATTTTCAACATTGATTATTCTCCTATATCGATATAATGGTTTCTTCTTTATCGATAATTTTGTGTCGATATTTTCGGTTTTATAGATATACTCGCAACAACACTAGTTGTGTCCCAGGAAATAGTGAAATCAACAACTCTGTTCATCGTAGTACTCTCTGATAATTTAAATTCCTTTGACAGAGCAATACTCATCCTGCTCGAGTTTGTATAGTCGAGGTGAACTAGTTGACAATTGCATAGCTTAATGGGATTCCTGTCGAGTATAAAAGACCGTAAATTTAATTCAAACAATATTCCCAGTTCTCATGCTCAGAGAAACTTTTAGTTCAAATACACGTGTTGTTAATATTCAAATTACGTAGTGTAAAAGTTTCAATTGCAATTTCATTCTATTTAGTCTGCGTTCTGAAACTATTTATCTATATGTATATTTATTTGCAAAACGATTTTATAACATTATTACATATTTGGATTCTGGTTTTTCCATTACGATCTTATACGTGGAGGAAACTAAATAATCAATCAATATTTAAAATATTGTATATATATTATGCAATGCATTATAGGGATATATGTCGGTATAAAGATAATGGTTCATGTGTAAGTTATATTATCATCACGTCAATAGTTGTAAATTGCTACTGGTCAAACTAAATTTTCCGTAGAAGATAACATGGCGCTTTCAATATAGAACAGAGGTATTATTATATAAAACGTGTCTGGCTATCTACTATCGTAAAATAGAAAATCTCTTGCCAAACATACATAAGTGTTGAAGCTGCCGCATACGACATACACTCCCCACGTAAGCTTAAAATATGAAGACTTTAGATATTTTGTCATCTAATATAAGGCGCGATGGGAAACACTTGAACTAAAAATAATTAAAAAAACATTTGATAGTGAAACAATATACATGCACATTTCATATTCGCGATATATGTAATGTCACCATTGTAAACTTTTTTGTTTTTGTTTGTATTTTCAGTACAGTAAAATGTATTTAATAAGCAAAATTGCGTAACAATTCTTAACAAATATGTAACAAAAATAATTCTATCATTGCAAACAATAGTATCAAATACTACAAAAGTAACAGTGCATAAACAAATCTTTTTTTTTTTTTTTTAAATAAAACTGTTGATAGTTTTTCTACTTATATATCTAGTAAGATGCAGTCTGTTGTAGCAAAGTGAACGTTGTTTTCAAACTTGCAATCACTAATTTTCATGGCGATCGACTAAACGGTATTGAAGTTAATTTGCAGCAGCACCGTCTAGTGGAGGTAGCCCGGTGAAGCTATTAAGGCCTTGTTAGACCAACAGCGTAGACAATTCGAGAAAAAAAGAAACTAGTGGCGAGTTACAGTAAAATGCATAATGTAAAAGTCTTGTTCAGGAAAAAAACACTTAGGTGTTTGAACATTTATGGTAATCGGTAGAATCTATTTTATATATTAAGATATCGATTACAGAGAGTTGAAGTTTATAAAAAATTTGCTGATACTCGCGATTTTATCTGCTTTTTCCTGGGCATGCGCACCACACCGCTTGCCCCACTTCCCTACGGCAAGAGGATACAAATTGCTGAACACAATGTGCTTATACAAATCGTAGTTTCAGAAAATTTTACATAATTATATTCAATTTAGATATCGTGGTATGTTTTTAAATAAGCACAAAGTGTCTCAAAAATAAAACTAAAAAAATTTGATCGATATTTATCCAGTATTTTTGAGTGATGCGCACATAACTAATGATATAAGTAAAAATGTGTTACTGTGGTACTTATAATATCATTACGCATAACCAAAGACCTCTTATCATTGTATTTAAATAAAATCTATACATATAATAAGAACGTAAATCTGACGTGTCTGTACTTTTTTGATTTTTTTGGAAAAAATTGTTGCAGGTGTCTAGGAATAAGTAATACATTTCAATAATTTTTAGAAATGTCTGTTTGTATGAACACGCATCACTGCTAAAGTATGGGGTTCACAATAAAACCAGAAAGCAAGAAGCATTTAGAAAGTCATAAAGCATATCTTCGAGAATAACTTAGTCTTTGTTTCATTAAAATCGGTTCACTCTATCAAAAGTTATTGTAATTTAAATGACGACGCGGCGTAAGTACGAGAGAAAAGTACAATAAGTAAATGGACTTAATACATTCATGTGACTTTATTAATACTGTTTTTTACATACGGCTCCACGCGGGCGAAGTATAGTACAGCTAGTATATTATAAAATACACTTCTTTTTGTTTTTGGGCGAGATTTAAATTCAAATATTTACATTGTTTTTCTCTTGTATTTAGCTCGCTCCATTATTCACATTACAATAGCTTTGATAGAGTGACCTAATTTTAATGAAGCAAAGAGTAAACGTGACTCGAGGATATTCTTCATAATTTTCTTGGTGGCGTTTTATTATAAACTAACTATCATATAATAACTTTAGCAATTATGCATGTACAAACAAACAGACGGATATACATAAAATTCTATTTATACATTATTTAATTACATATTTTTAGTCACTTGCGATATTTTTCTCATAAAAATCTGAAAATTACAGACACGTTAAATTTACATTCTTATTATATGTTATGTATATAAGATATCTGGAAAAAGGATTAGCCGAGAATCGACTGTAGTTCATTGTTTAATTAAGTTAAATCGTTACTGAGGTACTTTTGTCAAATAGTGTATATAACTCTATAATTATCGTAAATATATTTTACGAATTTCTTTTTATTACGTTCGTCAGCTGCGAGCATGTACAAATGCATCAATATGCGTTAATATTCGATATATTGAGATATTATATTTATATACGACATATTTGTTGATAATCTCTAGTCAGAACGACTGTTTGTCTACAGATTAATATGTTTTTGACTTTTATGAGTTTGACATTCAATAGGAATGTCAACATTCAATATTTTATTTTATGTATCTGTAACGCAGATTACACATAAATTTTATCTTTCTGCATTCATTCCTAATATGAACTTTAATTTGGCAAATCCCAATACATGTTCGCGCATTACGTATAACGGGTATAACAATGGTACATAATTATTTTTCCATTTTCTCATCATCATCATTGTTCTGTGAAGATTGCTGGTTCAGGAAACGGTGTAGGAAATGTGCGGACTTATCGGTCTGGGTGATGTGGATTTCTTTTCGTGCACTTCACTCGCGGTGAATAATATAGATATGTCTTCGACACTCTACTTTTTTCAGCGTTGGCAAGGTTCTTTTACAATAAATTCATAATTTAACTAGCGATGTATCCAGTACTTTCTATACGGGTATGCATTGTTGCTTATAGTTGCGTCCGCGATCAAGATGAAAGCCAAAGTTAAAAGGTAGAAAGAGGAATGAGGTGGGCGGAAGGGTAAGCTTTTGCGTTCGGAAATGGAAACAATGTAATGCGTGCTAACAATGATCCTATAAGAGACCTACTGCAGGGCCATAAGTTTCTTCCCGCAGGAAGGTACGGGCATAATCACCACGCCAGCAAAAGATGTATTGGCGATTTTAAACTCCGAGAAATTCACAATCCCACATACGGTGTTAAAAAATATGTTTCAAGTTTGGGTTTCCTCAGGATTTTTTCCTTTACCGTCAGCCGGATAGCGTTACTAATTTAAATTAGTAAATTGTACAGGTATTCCGATAAATTTGTTGGTACATGCCGGGGTTCGAACCTGCGGACATCGGATTGATACTCCAATGGTGAAACCACTAAGCCACCACGACTATATAATATATACATTCTTTCACTAATAGAGATGTGCGTTATATGAGTACTGTGGCTGTGTGTAGTAAGTAGGCTACTTTTTATCTTTATGAAATTTGAACGCCAAGGAAGTCGCGAGTGTTAACTAGTTTGAAATAAATTCTAAAATCATCAAATTAACGGTGAAATACAAAAATTACTTATTTAAAAAAAATGAAATAAAATAAAAAATATCAATTTTTGTATTCACAATAGTTTGTACAATGTTTAATGTATATTAAAGCTATTAATTATTTTAGTATTCTTTCTTTTTATAGTATTAAAAGTACAGTAAATACTTTGTGTGGTACTTTCGATAGATTCACGGTTTATGTCTTAAAATATTCGTGCATACCATAAAATAACAATAAAAGAAAAACATATTAAAATGCCACGCTTTTATAAAATATAAGGTATTTGTTGGGGTATTATTAATACTTTATTACCTGTCTTTATCATCGATCAGGTCCATACCAGTTTCAAGTGGTCTTTACCGTAGTTGATAACCTTTTCAATGTCCTACGTTTCTTAGGTCATCTATTGTCGAGTGACGTTTTCTCCAGTTTTTAACAAGCAAGCAAGATTTTTATCGACGTCTGTTATCGGATGTTTAAGTATTTATGATATTGAAGTAGTAACTTGACGCAAATTAGGCGTTAGAAACTATTGCCTCACCTCTTGACCCGCGGCGAAACCAAATATTTACTTACACAACAAACGTTCTCAAGTGAGATATTGAAATGTAATCTTTTGATGTAAAAACATATAATATTTATGATAGACGTTATTATTATGTTTAAGTAATGCTATATCTTATCTATATATATACATAAAACGAACGTGTCGGTATTTTTTCGATTTTCTTGAAAAAAATTATTGCAGGTGTGTAAGAATAAGTAATAGACTACATTTCAATTATTTTTAGAAATGTCTGTCTGTTTGTATGAACACGCATCACTACTACTGAGTTCACAATAAACCCTCAGAACATCGTAAGGCATATCCTCGGGAGTAACATAGTCTTTGTTTCATTAAAATCGGTGTGACTCTATGAAAAGTTATTGTAGTTTTAATGACGACGCGGCGTAATACATTCAGATGACTTTATTATTCACTGTTTTTTATATAAGCTTCCACGCAGACGAAGTCACGGGCACAGCTAGTTAGTAATAATGATAGACGTCACAATATTTATTTGGTTATATATCTCATGTAAATTATTATGTAATACTTAATTTTTGCGTAGTATCTGTAGAGATTAAACAAAGCATAACAAAAATATATGATGTACTAATTTCAAAACATAATGCTCAAGGTAATAGGGGTTCTGTTAATTGCAGTCATAACATAACTTTTAAACACCTACCTGATCATAGACTAATTAACCTTGACTAGAAAAAAGATTTTTACAATTCATTTTTTGCCATTTGTCAAATTGAATGCAAAACTTTCTTATAATATTACATTAATTTAAATGGAGTTTATGGCTGGGTCTAGTCTATGATGTAGTAGATTTTATATTTTACTCATAATTTTGTGTTATTTGATTCCATATCTTGTAATATTGGTGGTGTTTTATTTAACATAGTTTGGATATTGTGCACAAGTGATGTGATCCACTTCCAATACAATGGAGCATGATTTTTGATATGCCATAAAAACTCCATGGAAATTTCTAACAAGGGAGTCACCATTTTATTCGAACATTGAAATGATCACACTTACTCCAGGATTAGCAATTATAAGATGACATCTGGTTTGACTGCATACCTAGAACATATTTTCATAAGACAAGGAATCGCATAAAGCACAAGTGACTAATTTAGTATCTGAAAATGGAAGTAATAGTCTTTGAAGATAAGTGGGTTGTCAGTAATTAAAAAACAAGAAAGAAAAGATTCATTTAAATTTATTCCATTTTAACTAAATGAATACCGAGTTACGCCTCAAATTTCAGTGTTACAATACGTTTTACTAATTACGGTTATATGCTGACATTAAGTTGTACGTATAAATTTAATTTTACGATAAAATATAGAAATTAAAATAATCGTTCTGTCGCGTTACCATGGAGGTCACAATAAATTTAACCTTTAAATATTCATTATTACTTAGAAAACCGGTCATTTGATGAGGTTATCTCGGATGTGACTGCGCATTTACAGCAAAAAGAACCGTGTCTTGAATTTAGAGTTTCTACACGTATTCAACGTGGTTATCATAAATAAGGATAAATGACGTTATTCAATAGTTGAGGATCTCTGTACGGCGTATAGTGACGCACTATCAAGGTGAACTGCTGTAGATGATTCGTAATGTCCATTCCGCACCCTATCGCCGAGTAAAAATTAAAATCCCATATCACAACACAACACAACGGATCCATTATCTGCGTTATAAATTCTTCTATAGTCGGACCTAAACTGATTAATTTTTCTGTTGGAATACGGGCGGTATAGTGGTGTGCGGCGGGAGGACAACACGTAAAAAAGCATGCGCGTGCGCTTCACAACCAAACGCAGGCCGCGATGATCGGTGTCGCGTGGTGTACGTGTGTTCTCTTAGTGCTTGTCAGTGCGCGTATTTACGAAAGATGTGAACTGGCACGCGAATTGACGGATCTTGGTATAAATCAAGCTGACATTTCTACTTGGGTGTGCATCGCTTTTCATGAATCGCGTCTCGATACCGCAGCCAACAACATTCACAGCGGTGATCATGGTATTTTTCAAATAAGCGAGGTATATTGGTGTGGAAAAGGTAAAGCTTGTCATCTTCCATGCTCAGCTTTAAAGGATGATGATATCACTGATGACATGGAATGTGCATTGCAAATCCACGAAGAACACACAAGGCTCCAAGGGGACGGTTTTCTTGCTTGGGTTGTGTACCCTCATCATTGTAAGCATAATACAAAAAAATATATCGCGGATTGTGATCACGAACTAAAAAGTTATACTGCTAAAAATCGACAACGATTGTTTAATACAAATTATGATAGAATCTTCTACGATTCAAATGATACATCTACAGAACATGTAATGGGTGGTGAACAATCTTTGCCAGGTTTTTTAGTAGTCAGTTCAATATTCCGAGCAAACTATGGTAAATTCAAGAATGGAAGATTTGATTGGTTAAATTATAAAATTGATAATATAGATGACCTTAAGTTACCTGTATTTGACAAATCAGAAGTAGTTACTGTTCCAACTACTACAACCACATTACCATCTATTACATACGCACCAGTGAAGCCGTGGCGAATTATAGAAACTAACCAATTTCGACGCACAAAAAAGCCACAAGAGAAAAGCCCAATATCACCCGTGTCATTAAGTACAATTTCGTCATCTAGACAAAACACTACCGAAAAAGCGACAACGATAGTATCAACAACTTTTAAGTCCCCTCTGGTATCTACTGGGTATAATTTACCTAAGGCTACGGAAAAACTGTATGATATGTCTTCAACTGCAACAAGAGTTACAGCTAAATCAATTAATAAAACAACAGCCACATACAGCATTCAACCGGGGGCATATACGACTACTTACAAACCACCAACAATCAAAAGTACTGCAAGAGGCACGTATAAATATCAACCATGGGCATATACAACGACTTACAAACCACCTACAATCAAAAGTACTACTAGAACCACGTACAATTATCAACCGTGGGTATATACGACAACTTATAAACCACCAACGATCAAAAGTACCACAAGAGGCACGTACAAATATCAACCATGGGCATATACGACCACTTACAAACCACTAATATTGTCTAAAAGTACTGAACTGACATCTGCAACAAAATACGGACCAGTTACTTCTTCCACTTTTAGAACAACAACGGATAAACCTACACAATCAACGATTACAAGATCGACTACAGCTAGAACCTTACAAACGACTACTATGCGAAGGACGACGGATAAATATTTACAATCGACTACTGTTAAACCATTCTTAACTACGTCTAAACCGCAATCGAGAATTCAAACAAATTTCAATGAACCAAGACTAAGTGCGTCATCAACAACGAAATTTTATATTTCTCCCGCTATAACAATAACATCGCCACCTAAATTCACAACTGTGTCACAAAAAATTAAATCTACAAGTGTAAGTCCTCCTACAAAAAGTAAAGATATCGTACAGACCACAAGAACAATACAGTCCATTTTCGATCTATACCTTAATCCCACAAAACGCCCAAAGTATATTCCTTTTGATTTTTCTTCTTTTAGCAATGATCGATCTAAAGTAATATTTTCTGGAGGAACTACAGCGAATCCATTTTTTAAGCCTGCGCCAGGAACTGACTAATCGTACTTGGTTTAAAATTCATATTCCGAGGGATGTAATCTTACAGGCACAGTGATGTAAGAAGGTGATAAAACAATGTTTTTGCTCTCTGTATTATGGGAAAATGTACCGCGAATGAATTGTAGTTCATTTTAAGTTATACGCTCAATTAATTATCTAAGAACAATTGTAAGAAACACAACACAAACAAAGAACAATTGCAATTTTTGAATATAAAAATTTATGATAAGAATATACCTTAAACCATATCATACAAAATTAAAAGTATTCACTGTATACTACTTAACTTATTTTATAAATATTTCATTAAAATTATAAACTACTTTCATTTGGTATGTAATGCCGTCCTTGCTTTCCCGACATCCGAGGAAGCAAGAATGCTTTACAAGCTGGTTATAGTTGGAATGGAAAACCGGTAAATTATTGATTTTTTGTGTACATTTTGTTTTATTTTGCTATTAATCACTGGGGTAACATAGTCAATTTGTGACCAAACCCCAATTATAAATAAATAAATCTAGGTACTGTAATTAAGATACCAATTGCTATTTAGAGCAAAAACTTTAAGAATGACTAATTCTGAATACTAGTCTTTAGTTAATGTAAGGAAATGAATTTTTGCATGAAAACGATTTATTAAGAAAATGTTGATAATTAAATATTACAATCGATATAAATGTTTTATTTTGCAAAGCACTATTATAATTATTCTAGATAAGACTGGGAATTTTACGTAGAAGGATGGTACTTGACGAAATCCATAACATTTTAAAACAAATTATGATTCCTTATTACTTAAAGTTTATTAAATTGTATATAGGTACACGAATAACAAGGTCTTCCGTTGTGTAAATCACGATTATCTCAAGGTCAACATTTTTTTTAAACAGGTATATATAAAATGAAGTTGACATAATACGTACCTGTGTCATTTTGAATCATATCAGGAATTATTATAAAAGTTTACGTTATGTTCAATAGTCAACTTTTATTAGATTTTTGTGTTATTATTTGTCCTTATGATCCGTAATATAAAGTAAAAGTATAGACAACTTTATAATTTTGTCAACGCAGTTTTTTTACTGTTTATTCCTAAAGAAATAATAGTTGCGTGATAATAATTTATTTTCTGTGCATTACGTAGACGTAATTTTTTATATTATACAAAGTCAAATGCTATATTCTTACTTAAGACGTAGTAAGGTATCTTAATATAATAATTTAGAAGCGTCGCTTTCAATTGTGTACATTATCAACAGACGACAAAGGAAAATACATGTGATACCTGACCTGCAATAATGGCTTGCGTTAATATTCTTACAACGTCCCACTGCAGCTTTGTCTTATATAACTTTGATTTGGCACTTGATGAGAACGCTTTACTCGTATTTATTTATCATTTTTATAGTGTTTTCATTATAATAAACAACGTTAACCGAACAAGTTAACTAACTTTAATAAACTTGTCTATCTTTCTGAAATAAGTCTAAATGCTTATTCTTATTCGTCTTCTATTGTTCAATCAAAGTTGCCGATTCCAATATATTTTTACATCCTTATGATGTCGAAACGCAATTTTATTATCACAATTTAAGGTTATATCTCAACTATATCTGATTTTAATTGATAACGTATTATGTGGTAATGTATATATATAATATTAATATATTTATTTATATTTTATGCCTAGAAAGACGCTAGAGTGATAAGACAAGTTACCATAAAACATCAACAGGTGGCTCACGACGAATTTTTTTCATGAAAATTGTAATAGCCAAACGAGCTGCATGAAATGCAGCAACAAAATAATATTTCTTCAAAATTTCTTTCAATGAAACCTCGGCTCTTTTAAGATTCGAACACTCATCATATTACGTTTACATACTGTATTACAAAAAAATTATATAGTATAAATTAATAAATATTAGTTTATTATTAGAAGCACCTTTCAGCTTCACATATTTTCACCGAAATTAAACAAGGACTAATGCATTATTAATTATAGAATAAATAAAATTCTACCAAACTATTCTTACAAAGAAAAATGTATGGTTATTTTTCTGTGATCAGTAATAATTATAGTTTATTTATAGCCATAAGCATTCTTTTCATAAGAATTTTGCCGAATGAAAGTATATTTTATGATATTTAAAGGCGTTCGTAATATTTTTATAGATTGTAAATATGAGAATGATATATATATATATATATATATATATATATATATATATATATATATATATATATATATATATATATATATATATATATATATATATATATATATATATATATATATATATATATATATATATTAAGATATTACTATGTACAAAATTTCGTCAAAATCAATTGATAATAAAAAATGTTTGTTTTTTACGAGACAATTATTATGCTCTATCAACTGCACAAAAACTTCCTCTGTCATATTATATTTTATGGAAATTATTAAAAAACAAATAAAGTTAATTCTTTTATACGTATCTCGAGGATATTATTGACAGTTATTATACTCTATCTGTTATATGAATGACATATATTTCTCGTCTACAAAAAATCATCCGAGTCTGTTGTGATTAAATACAATTTTGATTTCTGTAAATGTTTATTACATCTCTAAAAGTAATACTGAAAGTTATTTATTTATTTCTTAATGCCGGAATAAATTTACGTTCCCATGAATATATATTATCCTAATTTGTTGACACTTAAATAAATATTTAATTTATAATAAACATTTGTTCTAACAAAATCTAAATGAAATGTATAATATTTTTTATAGTGTGTCTATTTTTAAATGATACACAAATCTCGTGTACCAATAATATTTCATCAAAGTCGGTTGAACGATACATTATGTACTATTTTTAAATATATATTTGAACATTCATGTACACTGCAAGTTGGGGAATAAAAAAGGCATTCCGTGTCCAAAATTTCTTAAAAATTAGTCACATTTTTCTAAGTTGAATCCGGATATACACACTGGGAAGATTTTCCATTGGCTGCATGTTCGTGATGAGTAGTTTTTATATTAGATATTTATGAAAAAATATAAAAAGTATTGTATGTACAGAAAAAACCACAATTTACTATTATAGGTATTTTATTTATTTATACATTTATTAAAGAAAAAAAACTGATATTAAATTCTTTCTTTCGAAAAATCAATGTTATAGATCATGTATATAGATGATCGCTAGCTTAATGAACTTTAACATTAGTGTTGAAGCTTGATAAATAATGAATTCTCCGTGATATGTGTATATGTATATAACTAATAATATGATTATAATTAGCAGATTTAATATCGTTTCGTACGCGGAAACGTTAGGTGCGAATAACTGCCGCTTGCAACTTTAAAGTTACAAACAACTACGTACGCAGTTATTGATATATAGAACCCAAGATGCACAGTCTCGAATAAAAGTAACGCTCAAAACCGTCCCGTAAACTTACCGATATACCTAAGTAGTTATAGCTGTACTATGAACTAATGTTTTTGCAAATTCAACCTTACACAAATTATTTAAAGTTGTTTTTACAAAGCAGTGCACAAAAAGTTCAAAGACGCGCGTTACGAGAGACTATTTGAAATGAGCTCAGAATTCTGAATTGTGCACTCATTTTATGCGGACGGGTTTGAGACGTTAACTATGCATCTTGGGTTTTTACGCAGCACTCAGTAATTGTACTAGTCTCGTGTTTTTATCATTTTAATTTTAATCTTTAAACGTTGTAAGTTTTAGTTTAGAATAGTAGATATCATTTCGATGTCAGCCCGTTCGAGCTTCCGTATGTCATACTAATATACCATACCAACGAATTTCTCGCGATACATTTATGAACATTTGTAAATTTGAATTGGTAATATTATCGGATAATCTGTAACGTAAATATTCTGAACAACATTCTTAAAAATTCTCAAAAATATTGGTGGTATCTTTTATCAGTTTTTGTGGTCTCTAGCGCAGTGTAATGTTTCAAATCGGTGCTTTCTCTTGGGAAGAGAATTTTGCCCAGCAATGGTAAATCTAGAGAATGGATTACTTTTATTATAGGTTGTAACTTTATAGAGAATTTAAGTATATATATGTGTCTTGTTATTTAGCTCATTTTGAAATGTAGCGACTCATTATGTTACTAAGTGTTTGTTACCCGGCTTCTTCACTAGGCATAAATTAAATATTCGAACTAAACGATAAAAGTATCCGATATATTATGCAGGTATTTGTGCCAAACTATAAAATCCGTTAAATTAAAAGTGATGGAAGAATACATTGACATAACAAGTACCTCTGACAACCATGCTATGGGTTTATCACAATTTTTTGCTTCACCGAAAACTCCATCCTAGCAGCAAGGATTCGAACCTAAGTTCATTGATGATGCGTTGTCCCAACACGTTATCACCTAAGTCATCGTTGCTTCAAAAACATGATATTACTTTGTTATATCTGTTTATTTTCAACGGATCTGCGCAGTCGTGTTTTGCGGAGGTTGTTTATTGGCGTGAAATACAGAAAGTTATATTTTTCAATAATGAACGTTCAATGTAAAACGAAGATCATATATCAATCTTTTTACAGAATACAATAAATAATATATAATACAATTTCAATATTCCTTGTCTTGTCGTGTGCATTAAGTAGATATGTGAGAAAATAATTAGGTATTTATAAAAAATTAAAGAACAAACTAAAATTACTATATAATTTATTTTACTAGTTTCTCTGGTTATTAGAACGCGATATATAAAAACCAGTAAACAAATATGAATTACATTTATTAATTACACTTCATTTTTGTATGATATAAGTAGTTGGAATATTATGCCAATAGAAAAACGGGTAACTTTTAATCCAAATAAGACATGTAGTTCTTATAGAATATTAAAACCAACGTGACCAACAAACACCAGGTAATTAATATATAAATAGGACTTTAGGACTTCGATTAAACGTCCTAAACTCTGAAGTGGCAAATAGATTCTACAACAAAAATAAATCACAGAAAATAAATTAAGTTTTAGACTACAGCCTTTATTATTTTTAATTTACCCGCTATAAACATAGATATTTTTTCTGAAAAATAACAATACATATTTATTCGACAAAAATAAATTGAAGTTCCAAAAAGCAGTTGACAGTTTAACGTCCTGGTGCAAAAATTATTGTAAAAAAACAATGCAGTTGTTTTTTTTTACTTGATCATTTGTAATGGTCGCGACGATATCCTATGCGTTGTATACTATTCTATATTCTATTCTATTAGTTGTGAATTTTTTAGTCGATAAAGTATATTTATGATTAACTAATACTTATGGCTGTTAGTATACAGATTTTATATTTTAGCTTTGACAATTAAAATTCGTTTCGTTTGCAATTTTTAAATGTGGATGAAGCTATAAGCGATAATAATCAAATACTAAGAAAATACGCTACACAGATTTCTTTAAAATTCATAAACGGTGTTAATATTAATAGCGTGACATCCACGATGCCTAAGGTAATCAACGCCACCTTAGATCAAATCTGACCGCTTAGCGACCTCACAGGGCTGTTGCGCTGCGGTAATTTATTTATAACACGATTATTTAATTAGTAACTTTATCCAAGTTGATATTTTCTGCAACGAAACCAATTACCTATGTAAATCTAAGATGTTATAACTATATAGACACGCCACAAGCGCTTCGAAAGCGCCTTATTAAAACTTGGCTAGTTAGCTTACTTTTGACGGCTGCCCCGTCTATCCGCCCGTATCTAAGTAACATATAACTATTTCTTTTTCACCACCGACATTGAGAATATACCATCTTACTTCCACGTTTTACCTAAGACAGTGTGGCGTTACAATATTACTTTACGTATGTGTGCGTTATCGTATCATTTGTTTTGTCAAAATATCCTGAAGGTAACGTGTCTTAGTAATAATATCATTGATGTAATGCATCAAATATTCCTTTATCAAACTTTCGCTTATAAAAACTTTATAAATTACATTTGTAGTTTATTTATGCTGTAATTGTTAGCAATAATATTTTATATCTAGACTAAACGAAAACTACAAACAGTGTAGAATGCACTTTATTATACACTACAGAAAAGTCACTACTCGTGTACTCAGTACCCATAGTTTATAACAGGTGGCTTACAAGTGGACGACTAACTAACCGGCTTTCCTACAGAGTCGACATTATTTACGTGCATTAATAGGATGAAAATAAATATCGCAACGAACTTAATTTCAAATAATCAGTGTATCTTAATATAAAAAATGTATTTATCTATTTTGCGAATACACAACCCTTGTATTTAGTGTTTTTTTCCGTTTAGTGATATACTTTGACAAAAACCGTTTATTTAAATTATGCTAATGGAAATTACCTTGACAACTTAAGGTCAGCTTTTTCTGAGAAATATGAACAGACATAACTTATACATCTAAGAATAGTCAACGTTTACTTACGTATTTACTTAGAATGTCTATTATAAACCGTTTTGAAAGTTTTTAGCCTGTTTCCTACTAGAAGGTTCATTGTTGTTTTTAATTCCTGCAATCAACAAGAATACTAGATGAGTTCAGTCATTTGAGCTTGTTTGACAAGCAAACATTAAATCGAATAAATATAATATGTAGATTAGTCAATGATTAAACAGTCTACACGTACATAATATTAGTTATTATATAACTTCACGCAGTTTAACTACAACCAAGTTAATGTTCTTTCAGGTGGATATCTAGTACTTTCGTATCCGCACTTCTTATATGCCGACATGAGATATAGAAATGGTGTTTTTGGGTTGAGACCGGAGGAAGAAATCCACAGAATATTTATTGACCTTGAACCTGTAAGTATTGTTTACATTAAATTACTTCGCACCACTTCACACGGGTGCGATGTACTAATATGACGTCATAAGTGTTTAAGCTATTGTGACATCCGTTCCATTCTATTTGTTGATTCGTCAGTTAAAGAGGTTTCGTATGTCATTGTCATGTCATGTTGTATAGATAACTAGAATGCTAGCCTGGCATAACAAAACTGTGCCGTGTCACAGCATGTAATTTTTTTTTCTAATTTGAAATATAACTCTGCGATATTAATCACTACATAGTATATCACGCAACAGATATGTATATCATCGCGTAGCGCAGACATAACGCTCTGGGGCCCGAGTGAAAATCAACATTGGAGGATCAACCTCCTGCATCATCAATCCGAGGTGTGCCGTGCACCCCTGAGCTAGTTGCCTGAATAAAATCGGCTGAGTGCCTTAAGCGCTCGCCTTAGTAGTTCGGTGAAGCTGTACAAACCTTACAAGGTAAATAGCGTAGTTAGTTCGAGAAAAGAAATCCTGCAACATATAAGTATAACTCGGAACCCATTTGCTAAACATATATACTAAAATCAACATTTTTATTTGTATATTTTTGCGTTTACGTTGTATATATGTTTTCATATGTAGTCGATAACTATAGTTACGTGTGTGTTGCAGATAAATCTCTTCTTCTTTCTTTCTTAACACTACATTCTTCGCAGAAAACCGCTGTCAATACTATTAGTACTTTATCGAGTATAGACGAATTTTTGGTCCCGCAATTATAATTAAAAACGATGTTTTATGCACCAGACTAGGCCCTCTTGGCAGAGGCTCAAGCCTAGGTCCGTTCACTCGGCGTGGAGCCCTTGAGTACGCTACCCGCGCGATACAGTGACAGAAAATCTTCCATCCCTACACACCATTAGGTACACATATCACCTCCACACACGTGCACGCACACATGCTTAGACATGAAAGTGGAAGGGTTTTATTTTTTTTCCTTATCGACCTGAAATAGTTTAGTAAATTATCCGACACAAAATACATATAAGAGTTGTCGAGGTATGTATGCTTGGTACACATATATGTTTCAATAACTCATATGAGTATGAACATGTAGCTTAGCTTAGGGTAGCTCAGAGAGGTCGCGAATTGCATGAGTCAGGCGACAGCTCAAGCCGAGGTGTGCCGTGCACCCTTGAGCTAGTTGTCAAATAAAATCGGCTGAGTGCCTTAAGCGCTCGCCTTAGTAGTGAGGCTAAAAAAATAAAAAAAATAAAAAAAAAGATGCTTTATGCTGCGAAAACCACAAAAAATATAAGAACAAAATAATTTCATTACATCAGTATTTTTTGTAATTCGATTTAAATATGATTATTTCAATAATTTCAATACGCCATTATTTAACACTTTTGGCATTATAATTGAGTTAGATTTCCCACTGTTGTGTTGATTTTTTAATATCATTATAGCCATAGTTATAAGAAACATTCTATTAATTATACAGATATATAATGGATAAAATTAAGTGAATAAGAATTTGATTAAAATTTCATATTGAAGCCGGAAAGTGGCTATTGTTAGTGACACGTTTGGGCGTGTCGCGTTCCGGGATCAGCCGGTGTATATCCAGCAACCGGGGGGGGCTGTACCTGACTGGGTCGCTTTCAGGCCGGCATGACAGCGGCGACCGGCGATAGATAGTATGTCTTTCGGTGGTCGCCATTGTTTTTGGATTGTACTGTGCTTACCATCAGGCACAGTACAGTCACTTTGCCGAGCTACAATAAAAAAGAAAAAAAAACCGTCCTAGTATTTATACCCTGAGAGACGAAGCTAACGAATTCAAATTTTGATGGTTTTACGTTAGGATAGTGTGGTTCCACCTTCCTTGTCCATTATAAGACATTATTATCTGTTAAAGATAATTTCATCGATATAAATATAATGAGCATAATAGACTCAAATTGTTTGTGTTCAGACATAAGATTTCTGTGGTAATCTTCTGTTCTATCATAGTGTGGATCTTTGTGACGCGTAACGCTTAGCATACCGTCATATGCGCAATGCGTAACGATATTATTTCGGTATCGTCCATGAAAATGTTACATGTCAAAACACCATTATTTCGAAAACTCTTTTCTTAATTTTATTGATATCAAACTTACCAATTTTAAAGGAAAATATTTTAACTTATTATCCCTAAACGGTACACAAATACAGTTGACATGAGTGTATTACAATGCCTTTACGCACACAGTTTTTTCGTATAGACACTTGACACCTGTCTCGAGGCGAGGCGTTTTCTAGTCATATTTATAATCAAAGATATAAAAGACAAAAAATATTACTATTATTTACCCTCGATACACAATTCCGGGTACATAATTTTGATTTATTCCATATTATTTAGGCAGTATAATGTCGTTGTCAAACCAATATCATCTACGTGCAAAAAGTATTATTTATTCTTAAATCATTATTATTATTAAATCACCTACATTGCCATATAGTAATTTGTATTTGAATTTAGTTTCTGCCCGCGACTCCGTCCGCGTGGAATAGTTACTTTGGACTAACGCTTACACCGAAGCTCTCAAAAGAAAAAAAAACAATTTTGAATCATTCTTAATTGGTGCCTCACTCCCACTGGTCTTAGCGTGATGATATATAGCCAATAGCTTTCCGAGATAAATAAGTTATCTAACACTGAAGGAATTTTACAAATCAGACCTGTCTATCCTGAGATTAGCGCGTTCAACCAAATTAGTTAAAGATTACTGCGCTTCTCTCGTACTTAACTTGAGCCGTCATTCAATTTACAATAACTTTTGATAGAGTAGACCGATTTTAGTGAAATAAAGACAAATTACTCTCGAGGATATGCTTTATGATTTTTGTTTTGCTGGTTTTATTGTGACCCCCGTACTTTAGCAGTGATGCGTATTTATACAAACAGACAGACAGTCATTTCTAAAAATGATTGAAATGTATTTTATTACTTATTCCTAGACACCTGCAACAATTTTTTTCACGAAAATTGAAAAAGTACAGACACGCTAGATTTACATTCTTATTATATGTATAGATTTGTCTATGTAGATAATGCATATTAAAAGAGATTATGTATTTCGTACTTTAATAATTAATAACAAAAATTACTTATTTTATATATAAGATAGTTTGGAGACTGTAATCTAAATCGTTATTAATTATAATGAAAAGTAAAATTAAATGTCACTTTGTTAACACTTTAAATCGATACATAGACGGCAAGAGCTACCGCGCTCTTAATGTGGTGCAAGACTGCCCCGAGTCAAAACACGCACGGCCTTTTATAGCTGGCTACCCCTACCCCACCGTAAGGCGTGGCTTAGGTTTGGCTAGATGGCGCTACTGGCGGGTGGGGTAGTTGCATGGCTTGGCTTGGCTATGGCGACACTTCCGGCGGTAGCACTAGGCATTAGTACTACAACTGTACTGGCGACACTTCCGGCGGTAGCACTAGGCATTAGTACTACAACTGTACTGGCGACACTTCCGGCGGTAGCACTAGGCATTAGTACTACAAATGTAGTAGTACTTCCGGCGGGCAGTACCGTGGCACGATACGATGTGCTTCCGGTTGTTACACTCGGCCATCCTGTAAAGATTGCTCCCGCAATCGAAATAAGAAAGACTTGGTTACTGATCACATTGGCAAAACTAACTTCCAAGAATAACCCTAATAACTAAATAAGTACTAAAGCCCTGAAAACCAAAATGTCGAGCTGGCGAGAACCCACATCGGTTCTGTCGTAGTTTCAAGTATGTGCGCTTTGATGGCAGAGATCCCTGGTGGGAATCTTTCTGGGCAGATTGTAGTCACTTTGAAGAGGCAGTTTCTTTCGGCTGCGTCCATGGATACTGGAAATTAATTCGTATACACTTTAGATGAGTTTTACAAAATATATCAATGTCATCCAGCTGACAATCTAAAGTTAACTTTCCCTCTGCTAGTGATGACATCACCATGGAATCCCTTGAGCGAGATGTATATGCTGGCTTCACCTCCAAATAAAGAAGTTTTGAGACATCTCTATTGATTAAGTTAACTTGGCTACCCGTGTCCGAGTAGGACTTCACACAGACTCCGTGACTTTAGAGGACTTCTTGTAGATGTTGTAGTTCTTCCCCTTTTGGCGGGTAGTTTCTATAGACGTGCGGAAACTATATGATACGAAGAGCGTTAATCATCTAAGACATGGAAATACTTCGTATAATTCCTCGGGTCGATTGCACTGGAACGTCCTCGCATTGGATTGCAGAGGAGTACGTAGACCTCGGACAATGGATGATACTGTAGTGATATTTAACAGCTTAAAACAGAAGTACATGACGAAGATGCTTAGTCATGCTCCCAATCTCAGTTCTTTTCCAATTAAGCATTTCTTCCAAAATGGGAATGTACGGGTTAGTAATTCCTTCCATTAGATTCGTGACCGGCGTCAATAGGGTCTGGTATGCTAGTCGATGATCCCTTGTCCCAATCACAAGGCCGGGAACGTTTAGACACTGATGCGTGACGGGTCTTCACCGTAGTTTGATGTTATCCCACTTCTGAGTATAATGAAAAGTAAAATTAAATGTCACTTTGTTAACACTTTAAATCGATACATAGACGGCAAGAGCTACCGCGCTCTTAATGTGGTGCAAGACTGCCCCGAGTCAAAACACGCACGGCCTTTTATAGCTGGCTACCCCTACCCCACCGTAAGGCGTGGCTTAGGTTTGGCTAGATGGCGCTACTGGCGGGTGGGGTAGTTGCATGGCTTGGCTTGGCTATGGCGACACTTCCGGCGGTAGCACTAGGCATTAGTACTACAACTGTACTGGCGACACTTCCGGCGGTAGCACTAGGCATTAGTACTACAACTGTACTGGCGACACTTCCGGCGGTAGCACTAGGCATTAGTACTACAAATGTAGTAGTACTTCCGGCGGGCAGTACCGTGGCACGATACGATGTGCTTCCGGTTGTTACATAATATTTTGATTTTTAGCTAACTGGTACACCTGTTCAAGCGGCTAAAAGGGCACAATTCAACATTTTTATGAGATCAGTAAGCGGAATAACCCCTACACAAAACTTGCGCACAACTTTGACGCCAATTTTATGGTTTGAAGAGGTACTCATTTTTTTTTTTTTTTTATTATATATTATGTTGGTTTTAATGAACTTACATATTTAATTTAACTAGCTTAACTTTTGTCCTAAATTATAAGAAAACCAACTGATAAAACATTATAATTTCTTATAACTATTAGAAGAGCGACTGTCTTGAATTATCTAATTAATTATTTTCCAAAAACGTCTAAGTTGGTAGGTTGTTAATGTACATCCTAATATACATTCATAGTTCCATTCATAAAATAATGGTTTCTGCGTGTATCACAACACTTTGGAAAATTATTATATGAATAATATAGTAATATCGACAGTATTTTCATGGGCAATATGTATCCCGCCCGTGTATTATATATACCTAGAATAATGGAATTTTTTTTTTTTCCAGTATTTCTCAGTACCAGATGACTTAGCAGATGAAATGAAATCAAGACTAATAAGACCACTGAATTTAACAAGGATACTTATACCTGTGTTGATTGCCTTATCTGGAGTGGTAATGCTAACGGGATTAGTACTAACAATTAGATTCAAAATGATGAAGGATAAATGATCAGCAGTACCCGCCCCCTCGCCCCTCGTAAAATGTTGAAACAAATTTTGAGAATTAAACCTACGAACAGTGTATTCATTTCAAGAATAATAGATTTGATAATTGTATTATAATAATTCAATGTGAATTTTTATTGCTGGCACTAGACATGAATTTGCATTAAAACTTAATAAGTAATGAATTTAATTATAGCCAATAACGACACCAAAAATGCCAAGTAATACCCGGCAGACAATATTCGAATTGTAAATTATACATAATTAATTTTTATACGTGATTAATAAATTATTTTGAAATGTGAACAAAATATATAAAATATATGTAATATTGACCGATTTTTATTTAACACTAGCGGGGCCGGCAGACGTTGCCCCGCTCTGACTATAAAAAAAAAACCCTTGGCAAATTATATACTAAAACCTTCCTCATGAATCACTCTATCTACTGGTGAAAACCGCAAGAAAATCCGTTCAGAAGTTTTTGAGTTTATCGCGAACAGACAGACAGACAGACGCGGTAGGGGACTTTGTTTTATACTATGTATAGCCTCCCGGTTACGAAGTCCTGTAGCTTTATGTATTTTTCCAAAAGTATGATATAATTACAAAATACGGGCGAAATGCGAACGCAACGTTTTGCCAGAATGTTACAGCAAAAGTTGAAAAACTTTCGAAATTTAAAAATTTTGAATAAACCAACATTTATAGTTTTATTTATGTAGATATAGGTTAGTCTAAATTAACTTTGTGTTAATGACTACGTCCGCTATCGCTAAAGTACACCCGGGGGGGGAAAATATAGGGTCACACGGGGGGGCCACTATTGTGTTGGGATATCGCACTGTGGTTTTTATGGGGGGGGTATCAAAAACCCTCACGGCTTTGGTTTAAGGTTTTGGGGGTTCTTTTTTTCACACGGGGGGGGGAATTTAAGGGGGGGGGGTTCAAAATATAAAGGACAAGATGTCGCTGATCTACACGCGGATCGCTCCGTTGTCACGCGCGCGAGGACGTTTCACACTCGAGTTCCGCGATTTTCCGCTCGTCCTGCGCGACAATGCGCCGCACTAGCGATGTCTCTTCCCGGCCGGCAACGGTTTCGGGGAAGAAGAAAAAAGGCCCTTCTCAGGGCCACCCAGATCCCGCGTCGATACGACGAATAACCAGCACGCCCACGGACACAGATATCCTGCATACACCGACGACCTCCGCTACGCACACTGACTCCGATATCCCAAGCCCACTGATGACCTCCGCTACGCACTCCGAAACCCGCTCTCCGGAGCCTGTACAAGAATCGTTACTATCATCGCCCACCCATATGTCGATTCGTGCAAAGATGTACGCAAACGACAGTGACACGTTTGTCCAGCTGCTGGCAACTGGAAAACTGTCAGATAGATTGAGGCGATGGATAGCGCTCTACCTCCGCATCCTGCAGGATGAAGATGAGGGCTATGAGCTCAGAAGTCAAGATGTAACGGCCCTGAAATCCCCTCTAACCGGATTGCTTATGATACCAGACATTCCAGAAAAACAGATGGAACAACTAGCGCCGCGTATAGCAGCTGCACGCCAAAAGATAAAGGATGACCTTGAACTTGAATTCCTATCAAGATCGCCAGACACTCAGACGCCTAAACAAACTGAATGTAAACAACAACAACGAGTTCCCGATATACCCGCTGAGAGCCGCGGGGCGCCACCAGCGCCCTCTCTGGACCAGCCTTTAGTTCCCGAAGTACCCGCTGAGAGCCGCGGGGAGCCACAAGCGCCTGCATTATTACGGGAAAAAATGCCTGCGGAACCCCAACAAACTGCGGCTATACCCGCAGAGAGCCTCGGGGCGCCACCTGCGCCTACACCTACGCAGTCGCAACGAACTTACGCTGCGATGGCGGCGCGCCCGCTAACACCGACGGCCCAGAAAAATAATTTACCACGAAAACCTGCATCGGAGGGAAGCGCCGCGGAAACATCAAGCCCCACGCTTCGACAACGCTGCCCGCCGATCGTCGTGGAGAGCCTGCCCGACTGGCCAGAGCACTTCAGGCGACTGGCGGACCTGCTGGGACGGACACCGGACGCGCGCGCACATGGACGCGGGGTCCGCTTCCTTCCGAGCAATGTAGGTGAACATAACACCTACATTGAATACCTGAAGCAAGTGGAAGGGGTGAGTTGGTTTACCTACTCGCCCCCCACTGAGAGAAGTCTTAAGGTCGCGATCCGCGGCCTACCTGTGGACACAGAGCCCGGCAAGATTACCGAAGCACTTCGAGAGAAAGGCTTCAGCCCGGAATACACCCGACTCATTCAGGGAAGAGGTGGAAGACCTGGGTGTATCTTTCACTGCTCCCTACAGAGAACACCAGGCCTCACACCGGCCATATACAACGTCGAAGAAATCCTCCTAATGAAGACGTCTATAGAAGCCTGGCGGGGGAGGAGGGGCCCGGCACAATGCCATCGGTGCCAACTCTTCAGGCACTCCTCCCATCACTGTCACCGCCCGATAGCCTGCGTGAGGTGCGGTGGTCCGCACTTCGCGACCAACTGTGACCGCCCACGTGAAGAGCCTGCGTCCTGCGCGAACTGCGGAGGGGCGCATACCTCGAATAACGCCCGCCTGTGCCCCGTGTTCCGCCGCGAGGCGCGTAATCGTCGAGCGGGGACCGTCGCCCGGACGGGTGACACCAGGCGACGAGAGGAGCACCGGAGCGCAGCGCCTAAAACGGTTGAAGAGTCGGCGGCGGGAAGCCTGATGGCCCCCGCCAACGACCCCGGCCACAGATCTCCCAGAAGAAGAGCGCCAAAACGCAACGGAGGGGCCCACGACGCGAAGGAGGCTACCCAGCAGCCGAAATCGCCAGAGGACCCCACCCAGATAATCCGCAACGCCTTCATGAAAGCCCTGGCAGCCGCAAATACTCCCGAAACGGTCGAAAAATGCCTGAGAGCCCTGCAAGTACTGCATCAAATCGATGGCCAGGACTCTCAGCTGACAGCCACTAAGAAATAGAAGCCATGTCACCCAAACCTACCGCCAGATGGCGCGGCGAAGCCTTATCGCTCACCGGATGAGGGGCGAGAAATAAATCCACAGACGCTCCCGTTTAGGCGGGAGGCGAGAGAAGCCACCGTAAGAGGGTTTAACCCTGGGACGGTCTCCCCGCGCGCCCCTGCCGGGGCGCGCGAGAAGAACCCGACGAGACGAGATCTACACGCACTCCTATGTGGAAGGCGAAGCTCTGCCCGGATAAACAGTCACAGTACCTACAGAGTGTTATTGGTTTCCCTGACCGATTGATCGCTTTTATACGTATTTTGTAACATTTGTTAATAAAAAATGAAATATAGGGTAAATTCATATACGTAATTAATTAATTATCTCATGATATGTCTTCAAACTTTAAAGAACAATTTGAAGCATCGCTTACATATTGTTGTTGCATTCGATCTCGGTGAATTTTAACAAAAACGGCTAACGAAACAGCAAAACATGCAAACCTATAGATTGGTATTTATAAGTCAACGATCATATAGAGTACTAGCTCATACTCGCGGTCACTCTGCGTTATTAATTATCTTAAAAATACATTTTTATGTACGGGGAAAAAACATAGAAAAAATGTAAAGCAAATATACACATTGGGTACAAAATTTACTTCAATATTGATATCATTTACTTGCTTTCTCCTCCACGTGCACACTACACCACTTGCCTCGGTTCGCCACGGCAAGAAAACGTACGTCGCTAAACGCATAGCGCTTCTAAAAAAATCGTAGTTTATCAAAACTTTATAACAAGTGAAGATATATTTATATTAGATAAGATCCAAGTATTAAAAAATAAGACAAAAAAATATTGAAATCTATCCATTTAGCTTTCCATTTTATTTATACAGGTAAATCGGCTTATTAAGTTTCACACACCAACTTGTAATTTATCTGAAAAAGAAGTTCAGTTTTCTCTAGAAAAACTACAAAGCGATCCCTGGACCATATTTTTTTGCGAAATCGATTAAATGGTAAAGAGTTGGATCTTATAATATTGTAACGAAAAGTAAAATTAAATGTCACTTTGTTAACACTTTGAATCGATAACTCAGACGGCAAGAGCTACCGCGCTCTTAATGTGGTGCAAGACTGCCCCGAGTCAAAACACGCACGGCCTTTTATAGCTGGCTGCCCCTACCCCACCGTAAGGCGTGGCTTAGGTTTGGCTAGATGGCGCTACTGGCGGGTGGGGTAGTTGCATGGCTTGGCTTGGCTATGGAGACACTTCCGGCGGTAGCACTAGGCATTAGTACTACAACTGTACTGGCGACACTTCCGGCGGTAGCACTAGGCATTAGTACTACAAATGTAGTAGTACTTCCGGCGGGCAGTACCGTGGCACGATACGATGTGCTTCCGGTTGTTACAATATATACTCTTTAGGAATTCGGAAAGTCTTTCTGGTATTTTCTATACAAACACAACCACAACAAGTAAAAGTTTTATGCCTTCTTTGCTTATAAATACTCTTCTGTGGTTTAATATGCAATAGTAACGAAAATGTTTCTTTTTTCGATCTTAGTATCCTCTGTTGGCCTGATGACAGGACATTTACAGCTTCACTCGACTACTAAGTCGAGCGTTTAAGGCACTAAGCTGATTGGCAAGTAGCACGAGGGCATAAGGCCTAGCCTCAACTTTTGTTGTTGCTTAAATTGCAACAAACTCGTATCGACAAACTAACCAAGCTAACTAAACTAAAAATAAATGTGTGTTTTACCAACGCGTTTCGATTTTGATTCATGTATTTAGAATCTGACAATCTAGCTAAGACTAACCAATCAAAAACCAATAAGGGGAAAAATATCAAACCTACCGCAATATGGGTACCTAAGATGTGTGCGTATGCACTATGAGTTGTGTTGTGAACTAGTGATTGCGGTGAGTCACGGTATCGCGTAAGCAGAATGCTCGAGGGCTCCACTCTGTGGGAACGAGTCTCGGCTCAAGATGCTACCGCAGGCACCGCCAAGTGTGTGCAAGAGCGGGTTATCCCTCCGGCCGTTGCGGAGCGGTTGGCGGGTACACGGGCATGAGTGTGAACACTGAATAAAAAGAGAGTCGGATAGATTTAATATTTCGAAGTTTATAAAGAATACTCGGATTTATTCGTAATTGATCGCGAAATTATTTAGGCGAGCTAAGCGTTTGCAGTGTGGCCGCAACGCTTGGGAAACTAGATCTTATCGTGTTTAATAGACCGATATATTTGGCGCCGTTTATCGCGTTGAGCGCGACAATCTCGTGAACGTCGTGTACTAGAAGTAGCTGGGTAATCCAGTCGATACCGGTGAAAGAAAATGAGGAGGAAGCGGAGGTGGGGGTGGCCTGTTGGGAGCCCCGGAAACTAGAGAGCCTTGCGGGCCAATTGTGTGTGCGACGCGGGTGCGGACGCTGCCGGTGCACAGAAAGTATCTGGCTGGCCAGGGAAGACCTTTTCGCTCAGAAAAGGCGGAGATAGAGAGATGGTGGCAGCGACAGGCGCTCCGGACGGGGTAATGAAAATGAAAATACCGTACACAACATGAATGAAAATACGTATATTTGCAAAGAATTTCTGTTTTTAGAAAATTATACAATTTGAGTGTCGATTACATATGACGTTTATAAACCGATAAATAACGTATTACATACAGTATAATAATAGGTCTTTACCTATGAAATTGCCGTTCTGCAGTACTGGCCATTTCAAATCAAAATAATTTTTGTTTGGCTAAGAATTCTAATTTCGAATTTATTTTATTTTAAAAACATGGAATTCTTTTTCCAAAAGTAGTCATTTGTTTATTGATTAGTGTTACATTTTCATCGCATTTCAATCTTTTTTGTCATCATGGATACGTTAAAAATTCGAGTAATTATGGAATATGAGTACCGTCGTGGCAGCAACGCGACACAACCGGCACGCAACATCAACGACGTTTACGGAGCTAACACTACAAACCAACGCACCACCTGTTATTGGTTTGCTCGCTTCCGTTCTGGGAATTTCGACCTGAAAAATAAACCTCGCGGTCGTCCGAAGACTTTGGTCGACAATGACGAATTAAAGGCGATTATGAAAGCTGATGATACACAATCTACGGCTGAATTAGCAGCAGCTTTCGACGTTAGCGTCAAAACAATATTGGTCCATTTGCGTCAAATTGGCAAGGTAAAAAAGCTTGACAAATGGGTGCCCCGCGAACTCAATGATCGCCAGCGCGAAGTACGCGTCGAGACGTGCCTTGCACTGTTCAACAGACACACAAATGAAGGAATTTTGAACCGCATTGTTACCTGCGATGAAAAATGGATTCTGTTTGATAACCGCAAGCGCTCAGCAAGTTGGTTGGATCCTGGTCAGCACCTAAACAATGCCCTAAATGAAAATTTGCCCCTAGAAAAGTGATGGTCACTGTTTGGTGGTCTAGCGCCGGTGTGATTCATCACAGCTTCTTACCAAACGGGGTGAGCATTACTGCAGATGTGTACCGTGAAGTACTGAACACAATGATGGAGAAGCTGACACATCTCCAACCAGCATTGGTCAATCGCTCGTCTCCGCTGCTCCTGCACGACAACGACAACAACTGGGGTTGGAAGTTCTCCGTCATCCGCCCTACTCACCAGACCTTGCGCCTACAGAGTACTACTTTTTTCAGGATTTGGATAACGCCTTGGCGGGAAAAAAATTCAATACCCGAGAGGCAGTACAAAATGCCTTTGAAGAATTTGTTGCCTCCCGTCCAGCTGATTTCTTTAAGAAGGGCATCAATAAACTGCCACTGCGTTGGCAAAGATGCATTGATTGCATGGGTGATTACTTCGATTAATACAAATAAAAAATACATGAAAAAAATTCGTTTCAATTTTTTCATACAAAACGGCAATTTCATAGGTAAAGACCTAATATTACATGTGCGATGTGTCCATAGATTTTGCATATATTACGTTAGCTCTGCATTGCATTAGCAAGGGCTCCTTCTGAACCGTCTCCAGGCTCCCTCTGAACCCTCTCCAGGCCTCGTTTACAGATTTAAAATTAATACCACCCGAACAGTTCGGTTTTCGCGCTGAACATTCATGTACAAATCAAGTACACCGCCTCACGGAGTACATTCTTTCTAACTTTAATGCCGATCCGAATCACGACTCGAACCCGAAAAAGAAAAACCCGAAACGCACAATAGTAGTCTTCTTTGACGTCGCCAAGGCCTTCGATAAGGTCTGGCACGAAGGGCTCGTACACAAATTATGTCACTCTCGTATACCCGATAGGTTTGTTCATATCATTCGCGATTTTCTCACTGATAGGACTTTCCGTTATAGAGTAGACGACGAACTGTCGTCATCACATCCGATACGCTCAGGCGTGCCACAAGGCTCCATACTCGTGCCCTCCTTTTTCAATCTGTTCATCAGTGACCTACCTCGGCTCCTGGGAGTAGAGGTAGGTTGTTATACTGATGACACAGTCATCTACGCTTCTAGCTGGCGGCTGGATAAACTTAGGAATCTCATCGAAGAAACCGTTAGCACACTCGGTGACTGGTTTCTTCGATGGCGAATAGAGGTAAATCCCGATAAGAGTGCCGCGATACTCTTCGATCCCAAACAACGCGTTAACAAATTACAGCCCGTCAGGCTATATGATACCGACATACCTTGGACCGACGAGGTCAAGTATCTCGGTGTTACATTAGATAAGCACTTAAATTTCGAGTCACACATAGATAGAGTGCGAAACAAAGCCGCTATGGTCTTGGGTCGCCTCCACCCGTTGCTTTGTCATAAGAGTAAGATGTCCCTCAGACACAAGCTCACCTTGTATAAAACATGTATCCGTCCGGTCATGACATATAGTTGTCCTGTTTTTGCACATGTACCGAAACCCACTCTATATAAGTTACAAGTTCTTCAAAACCGCGTTTTGCGTAAAGTGACCGGTGCCCCATGGTACGTCCGGAGAGTCGATCTCCACAGGGACCTGAAGATGCCTTCTATCTAGGCGTGCATAAAACACTCGCTAGTAATTATTTCGAAAAAGCCGTGAATCATCCCAGCCCGTTAGTGGTATCCGCCGCGACATACGAAACCGTACCCAATGCCGCGCGTTATAAAAGACGTCCGCGACATATTCTTACCGATCCTCCCGATGAAATAACGGCAGCGAACGATCAGTACCAGCCTGTCTCTCCAAACAGAGCGTGCTCACGCCCACGCCCGCGTAATCTCAGATCACGCCGCCGTGGTCTGAGTGTAAATTTCGCTCCCGCACACCAGACTAGGCCCCCCTCGGCAGCGGCTCAAGCCTAGGTTCGATCCCTCGGCGTGGAGCCCTTAAGTGCGCTGCTCGCGCGATACAGTGACACAAAAATTTACATCACTGCAACAACACTACACATATCACTTCCACACACGTGCACGCATACACGCTTACACAAAAAAGTGGAAGGGTTTTACTTTTTTTTCCCTTATCGAACTGAAATAGTTTAGAAATTTTCCAATACAAAATACACATAAGAGTTGTTGAGATATGTATGCTTAGTACACATATATGTTTCAACAACTCATATATGTATGAATAGTGTAGCTTAACTTAGGTTAACTCAGTTAGGTCGCGAATTGCATGAAACAGGCAACAGCCAAGCCGAGGTGTGCCGTGCAGCCTTGAGCTGGTTGCCCAAACAAAAATCGGCTGAGTGCCTTAAGCGCTCGCCTTAGTAGTCCGGTGAAGCTGTTAAGACCTTGCTAGGTCAATAGCGTAGTCAGTTCGAGAAAAAAAAAAGCATTAGCAAGGGTGAGACCTAAACATAATACACCGTAAGACACGTGTAATAGTAATAGTGCTGCGCTAGGCACTGATTCAACCTTCATATCGATTTCGACGCAAATGGCGTGTTTTCATGTCATGTCGCAGCTTAACAACAATCTTCTAATTACTAAATATTTGTTTCATATTTTATATCTTCTGTTGGTGATTCAACATTGGAACACGATTGACCTTGGCAACTAACATTACTAACTAGGTTTATCCTATCAACATAAAAATTAAAAACAGTAAGCAAATTATTTGCGAACAAAAACTCAACTGTGTAGGTAGCGATGCGACAAGTCTTACGCGCTTCTCCCGTGTCCTTCTGTACTACATCAAAACAAAATAGGGTATGTCTATCTTGTTTAGATACACATAAATTAGAATAGTTCTCATTAGTCCGTGGCTCAGATTCCTCCGCGCTCCCCTACGTATAGCAAGTACCTACGTACGTATGCACGTAAGAGCATTCCTTACTTTGTTGACCAGAGAGAGAGGGCGGCGGAGAAATTCCCCTATTACATAAAAAAGAAAAAAAATAATCCGACTTTTTTGCATTTAGCAATACATTCCTTTTTACAGTTGCAAAAAATTGTTTTTTTTTTTTTTTTTTTTTATTGTAGCTCGGCAAAGTGACTGTACTGTGCCTGATGGTAAGCACAGTACAATCCAAAAACAATGGCGACCACCGAAAGACATACTATCTATCGCCGGTCGCCGCTGTCATGCCGGCCTGAAAGCGACCCAGTCAGGGACAGCCCCCCCCGGTTGCTGGATATACACCGGCTGATCCCGGAACGCGACACGCCCAAACGTATCACTATGGCGGGTGTTCCACCTGGTGTACGGTGGTCGCGATCCAGTCGGGTACAGACACCCTACCACCCCGCAAAAGAAGTATTGTATTAAGAAGTTTCTCCAACGCAGGTGGGAGTAAAGTCTGTACACATGTATTGTCGACAGGTATACGAACCTTACCACGCAGATAATTCAATAAGAGACGGATGTTGCTGAAGATTATTTTTGACCTGGCATTCTCATAATTATACTATTTTTATGTATACGTTACATTGATCCATAGCAAATATTTAACTATTAGAATCGTTATATCTCAGAAACGGTGGCTCTTAGGAAAAATGTATTGAGACATTTTTTATAGATAATTATGATTTACAATTTTAGCCTGGCCTAATTTTATAGTAAAACTTAGTTTTGCTAAAAAACGCGAAAGAACCATTTTTGATACCTTTGGCTTTGAATAAAAAATGTTCCAGGTACGGGATCGATGGGGAGTTTTCAGCTTTCATTGATAATGGTATTACGACACATTCATACTAATTTTTAGCACTACGCGATTTTTTTGTAGCATCACCTCCACTTTTAAGACTAATTTGACCGGACTATTAGTATAATAAAAATGTTGTCGTTTAATATTATACTTTTCATTGCAAGCAGCGAATACAGTGCAACCTTAATATAACGAACTTCAATATGACGAATCCATTGTTTCAAAGAATTTTTCGAAATCCCTAGGACTGCCAGTAAGAGCTAATGCAAAATATACCTTTACATTACGAGTACACTTATCAAATCCTGTTGATAACGAATCTTAATCCATGCGGAATATAGATAGAAGGAATTATTGACCTCCATTTAATTCTTTTTTTTTTCAACGTATAAACTTTACATTACGTATCCTATCAATTACTCTCACTTAATTCTACAATAATTTGTATATCTAGACAGGTTCAGCCACGTCAAATTCTTCATAAAACAGTCATTGTTGTTTGATGTTAAGTAATGTAAACACTGCTGTTTGTAATTGTTGTTAGTTTTAAAGTTGCGATGGCTTAGAAACGAAAAAGATGTTCCTTAAATCGTTCGCTTTAACAGGGTAAGTAGATTGGTAGCGATATTATGTTTAAGTCAACAAGCACGGATTCTTACTTAACAAGGTACTTGTTAAAGCGAATCGTAGTCCAACCTAACCTTTATATAACAAACCTTACTGTAGGTAATGTATTACTCAGTGTAACGAATATTTTCTAATTCCTTTCAGTTTCATTATATCGAGGTTACACTGTACTCCTTAATATCAGATCAGAGTTATGGCGAGTTTATTTCGTAATAAGTGTTTTATGTGTCATGCAAAAGTGTAAAAAATAAAACGAACATTTTCAACATTGAGCTTTATTCAAGAAATACACTTGATTACGTTCATTTCAAAAACACAAAAAAGTGACGCACAAGTTATGAACATTGTGGCCTTTGACAAAATAAGTCTTCTCCTTAAAAATAATGAATATAAAGATCACGTATTTTAGAGGCTGATAATGGGATTTATTTTAGTCTTTATTTTACTGGACTAGAAAAATAATAAACAATAATGCATGAGATTTTGTTGCTTACACTGACTACTCGAAAATATCTAATATATAAAAATAGTTAACAAATTAACCAAGTTAACTAAATCAACCAGACCGCCTTATCAGCCCCTGCATACTAGCAACACAAATTCTCTAATGGTCGCATTCATTTGAAGATTCGACAATATAAAGAAAATTAATATTGATTTTTTTTAGATAAATGTAAATAACGCATGATACACTAAATATACGTTGAAACTGTTTAAGAATATATTAGGCATACCTAATAGACGAATGGGCATTTTATATACTTAACATAATGAAAAATAATTGAATATGGAAGAAAATCTTAACTCCACATATATACTATTCTATTACACTAATTATACTTTTAGATATATCATATTATTTTATTTTATATAGACACAAAAATTCAGACGTAATTTTAACTTCCAGTTATATGACGACATCGATACATTACAATTACGATATTATAAGAGATGTATCCCATGAAATGTCATGGAGACAATACATACATACTAAGTAGCATAAAATACGTTCAAAAGTCGTACTAATAAATTGGTAACACATAGGATCAGTAAAGTAATTCTTTCTAAGAGTAAGCCCAGTATCGAGCTGTGTTATACAAATGCATCAGACATTACATTACTTTAAATATTATCAACGTCCTACAGAAAATGCCCCATATAATAATGATTAAACATACACACATGAATTCACATTGAAAGAGAACTATGAAATCTTAACACTGATTTATGATTGATTACTTTACTCTTAATAGACATTATTTTGCAAAGAATGTCACACTAATTAAATAAATACCTGAAAGTGTATACGTTTATACTATAATAAACTAAAGTACCCTATAGGAGATATACAGTATTTACAGATGTTAATGCAATATATTTTTTGAATTACAAGTATCTGGTCAAAAAGGTCCTAAAAAGTGACTTTTTCTAGAAGACTAAAGTACGTTATATTTATTTACAATATATATTTACAAGATTATTATAATAAAAAAAAAGAAGCTAAACTTACTCAACTAAATGAAGTTTGTCATCATTATTACGCTTGCGACCCTTGGCGTGAGCTAACATTGTAACTAATTTCTTATGACTATCGCCAACGATCCATCCATGTTGTTGCGGGTGTTCTTGTTCGTCATCTCCATCCGAAGACCAATAGTAGGAGCTAGGCCGAGGTCGTATCTTACTCGAAGTCCCTGATGAACTGGGTAGAGCTACTGGAGGAGATGACTTGTAAGGAGCCACATTACTCCCAGAGGGTTCCACATCTCTAGTATGGTAATCACCAAGCCATTTTATTGCACTACGACCGACACTCGTATTTTCTACGGTACGACTAAGCTCACTATCGTCACTGCGTCCACCGTCACCGCCGAACTGACTACGATTGGTACTGGCTACCCTGCTTCCATCGTGCCTTTTGAATGTTATAGTGCGATTAATTCCTCGCCGTCCGCTAAATTGATGATGTCCTTCTTTCTTCTTTCCTCTTTTTTTGCGGCAATCGTCAGACTTCTTGGACGCCGCACTGTTTGGGCGTTGAGGAAGGCCGTCCGGCTCAGATTCTGAACTCCAAGTCTCAGCTAAGACTTTCTGTTTACCAACTGTACACTTTCTTCGTGCCCGTTGCCTTGCCACACCGGTATCATCATATGAAACTTGATCAAATAATTCAGCACTGTAATCATAGCTTGTGCCAATACCTTCATCTGTCTTTTTCAACGGAGACTTACTTTTGTGCTTTTCTTCCAAGTTTGAGTTAATTAATAAGTGATCACTATTTGGTGAACTTTCAGGATACTTCGACAAGGGTTGGCTCATTAATTTTACATTGTCTTGTTTATTCGATTCTAAGGTATCAAGATCTTTCTTAGGTGACAATTCGTTGTGATTCTTTAACTTCGTAATGTATTTCCTAGGTTCAGTATTGTAATCAACTGTAGAGAACTCATCTAACTTTTTAGAAGTTGATGGACTGTAATCAATGTATTCATTACACTTCTTTGATGAATTATCACAGGGGTCAGGAGATTTTAAGACATAATCTTTGGGTGATTTTGTTGGAGATAATACATAATTCGTTGAAGAAATAGAGGTTTCCCCGAAGGCTGTCGTAGACACGTATTTTGGGCAATGATCAGGTATCCCTGTTAATTTAGGATTCTCGGATGGTCCATGCCCATCTTCTAATAAACTATCAAACAACTGATCCATATTAGCTTTTGGTTTTGAAATTTCTTTATGCTTTATAAACTTTTTCTCAGTTCTAACAGCATTATTTTTAAATATTTTTCCCATCACAGCATTCTTCTCCACAGTATCTTTTCTTTTAAGTGGAGATACAGTCTTCTTTAATTCGTTAGTTATCTTAGTATTTGATACCTCACAAGACATACTGTTTTCAGTCTCGTCAGCACTACCCACATAATCGTCTGATATGTAAACAAAATCGTCTCCATCAGAAACAGTGTCACTTGAATTATCGACGTTATCTTTAACAGCAGTTATTTTGGATGTTCCAGGTAGTGCTTTGTTATTAATGCTCTTAAATCGCTCCATCAGAGTGGAAGGTCTAAATTCAAACAATTCAGCATCTTCATTATCCATAAACTCATAGACATCAACTTTCTTGTGAGCTACAGTAGTATCTTTTATATTATTATCGATTTCGTTCTTGTTATTAGATTCAAAATCTTTTTTATCTTTTTTCTTTCTCGAACCACTTTTCTTTTTCTTTTTCTTAGAATGCTCACGTAAATTGGTACATTTGTTCGGCTCAGGTTGTGAAATCGACACTTTTACACTATCAAAACCTTTTAACGCTCCTTTAGTAGGTACTTGGGTGCTTTGATATTTCTTTTTTGACTTTTTCTTTATTTTTTTCTTGTCCGTCTTCTTTCGTGTTTTTTGGCTGAAAAATAAAATATTCTTATTATTAAATAATTATACAAAACATCAACATATAATGATATTTAATAAAACAGTTAAAACATGATATCTCTTTGTGGAATATAAATTTTAAAGTAATAACCTACTAACACACCCAAACCAGCATGAATTTATTGTAAGAATACGTGATAAAAGATGAAAATACAGCAAATAATCGATTGATTAAACTATATATTCACACTTTTAATTAAGATTGCAGTCTTAGCAATCGTTGTCAGATTAATATTAATACTATTTCCTTATTTACAATACGATAATAATAAAAAAAGACTCCTCAAATTTGAACCGATTTAACATGTAATAAATAATTATTATGTACCTTGTATTTGGTTCCACGACATTTTGAATTTGTTTCGCTGCGGCTGCCTGTGAACGACATTTTCTCTTAATTTTATCGAATTTATCTTCATACATATCAATATCTTCGACTATATCAGGGTACATCATCCGTTTAACTTCCGTTTTTTTTACTTTATTCGTACTAGGTTCTTTTATATTGTCAGGCTTATCGGCCGTTTCACCAATATGGCTAGGATTAGGAAATGTTTCGTTGACAGTATCGTTAGTGTCCATTCTAGCGTTATCGTCTGCATTACTGTAACTAAGACAATTCGTATTATGTGCATTATTTGCATTAGCAGCCTCTTTTAAACCGGAAATCAGATCATTTTCCAAATTTCGCACTTCTTCACTTTCTAATATATTTTTCGCAGTCATCGAATCTACTTCATCTTCACAGTCACTTTTATCCTCATCTATTTGCTTTTCTATTAGAGCCAATCCTGTCATCGTTGCCTGTGGACATCTGTAATTACTATTAATTATATTATTCGGATCGCCATCATTTACACGTGACTCTTTCAAAAGTTCACAACAATCTACAAATAATGCTTCGTCTCGACTTAGACCACGTTGGTTAAGTAGTTGTTCTCTCACTACTCTGTTAACTTCAAGTAAAATTTCAGCTAACGTCGGTAAAGTAATTTTTGATGCAGATTTGGAAGTCTTTTTCTTTTTGGCCAATTTATCAGTTATAATTTTTAATCGGTCTATATGTTGCTTATAAACAATCAAATAATTTGGGTCTTCCAGGAAAGGGCTTATTTTAATATTTAATTTTTCAGCTAACCTTGCTATGTGTATTAGTGTCAATTGATGTCTTAAATAATTGTCGGTCCGTCTGAATTCTTTCTTGCATATTTTGCAAGAATATCGTAAGAGCCGAAGGTAAGATCTCTTTTTCCTGCCTCCACGTCTTGTTGGTTTTCGAGCGCCGGATGTGCCTTGTGCCTTAGAACATTCACCTACTCTTGTTTTTTTATTTTCATTCTGTAATGCTCTTTTAATTGCTCGTTCTCTATACCCTACATAGGCATCGTCACTTTCATTAGCAATTATATGGAACGTTTCTGATATTTTCTTGGCTGCTATTAAATTGGATTTTCTAGGTTTTCTTTCAGAGAAGAAACCAAAACTTTCCATAAATTGTTCGGATTTAAGGCGTTCTTCAGTTTCATCATGCGAACTAGACGTGTCAGCATTATTACAGTTGATAAGCGTACGTTTCCTATTTTTACAGTCTGGGGCAATTTGTTTTTCGCTTGACGTATCATCAGAAAAGTCCATATCATAATCGTCCCTATCAGATAGATCATTATATGACTCTTTAGCCCGTTTTTCTCTATCTCTAATATACTTTGTTAGAGGAACGTCGCTTTTTGAAGAATCATCAGAATCGCTTGTGTTATCTTTGATACGTTTTTCTCGCCTTAAACGATCACGGTGTTTAATGGATTTTTTAACTTTTCTTCGAATTATTGGTAAAGCTTCTCGTCTCTTGATTTCTTTACAGCTGGAAGTACTCGGTAACTCCAGTAGCTTATGTACTCGAGTACTTGATATTACCCTCTCGGATTTATGTCGTTTCCTTACAACCGGTTCTGCTTTCGCAATCATATCATCTAGTTCTATATCATATGGGTCATATGTCAATTCGTTTTCAGTGGTTTTAACAGTAGCAGATTTAGAACGTGTTCTTTTTGAAGCTACCGGTCTATTATAACATGTTGTCCGAGGTTCAACATTAAGTAAATTTTGAGTTTTATGTTCAAATCTTGCCTCTTCGTTTGAATTATGGTGTTGGAAAAATGCCGACGTCACAGTCTCGTTTCTGATCTTTGCTTTAATTCTCTTCGGCTTTGAATCTAAAGCTAAATCACCACTAGTCGTAGGCAAAACAGCTTTTCGTTTCTCTGCTGACACTGACATTTTTTCACGATTATTTTCATTACACAGTTCAGAAACAGGTAAATTAGTTATAGATTCAGTAATTGTAACATTAGTTTCTTCAACAAATTTTGAACTAGAATCAGATTTAGTGATCGAGGACTCCATTTGCTGATCACAATTTCCTTCTTTAGAAACACTTTGAACTTCTGTTTGAGCAGTAATAATATTCTCGGTAGCTACGGTATTAGTTTCATAATCGCGGCCTTTCTTGGAAACCTTAATAAATTGTAGACAGTTATCTGTATCACTTACATCCATACTTTCTATGATTTTTTTCTTTTTAATTTTTCGTCTTACCTGTGACGATTTTGTACGTTTTTTTATTTTATTAACATCTATATCCGAACCGCTGCTATCTACACTGCTTAAATTTTCAGGAATTAAGTCAGAAATATCATTGTCATGATTATTTACACATGCTTTATGAACATTGTTATCTTTTTCTGGTGTAGAATGAGCTGGAATATCTGAGAGATTTTCTCCATCTAAAAGTAATTTAGAAAATATAAGTTGTTTTTTAGTTAACGGTGTTTTTTGTTCTAATAAAACCTCAGCATGTGTAGCGTTTACATTATCATAAGCAATAGTATTATTTCTATTTACAAACATTGATTTACCACGTCTACTCCGACGCAAAGGAATTGGAGATTTTTCTTCAATATCAGAAGTGACGTTAGACTGTATAGTAAAACTCGTTTTTTCACTACTAACACTCATTGATTCTTTAGCACAAACTTCCTTTTTGTAATTCTCGGATTGTGATTTACCATCCAATGTTATACATTCTCCTATAACCTGTTTAGAATATACTGTTGTGATTGGTTCAATAGAAGCATTACTTATTTCAATTTGTTCCTTTGTTATCATTTTAGAAGTAATTTCCAAATTTTCTTCAACGTTACGTATATTGTCGTTTCCGTGTTGAAAGATTGATTTTCCGTTTTGAGAACGAGCGTCTTTTCCGGTATTTGTCTTATTATCTTGAATAAAATGAACGTAGTTTGTATTAGCTTTGTGACTATTATTCGCGTCTTCCGCATTACATGTCTCCTTTTGGTTTGTACTTATTTCTACAACATGTTCATCGGCATGTTTGATGTTGCAAGTGTCTTTATTATTGACAACAAACATATTGTCGCTTTCACTATAAGGTTCTTTACCAATGCATTCATACTGGACACCCATATCAACTTTTTCAATTTGATGTACTGTTGATTCTATGTCATTATTTGGTTTACTTGCAGTTTGTTGTACATTCTTTTGTTCATTGTCTAAAGGCTTTAACAAATTTTCGTTTGAATTAATTGTATCTATATCAACGCTTTGTTCTCCTTCTAATATTTGAGATTCGTTATGATCTATTTCATTTGATCTACATGGAGTTGTTACAGGTGTTGAGTTCGGCATATTTTGTTCTTTTGCCTGAGATGTATTGTCGTTACAGGTTGTAGGAGCAGCAACTACTTTTTTAGCTTGTTTAGTATTATCGTAAACATCATGATATTTTGATTCTTTTTCGATTTTGTTGTTATTCTGTTTTTCACGCTTTTGTTTAACTATAACAGCTAATAAAATGTCATCTTCAGAGTCATCCTCGTCTGATATATCTTTTTTATTTTCAACTGAAGAATTTGACCAAGTATTATTTTTATTTTCATTAATTATGTCTTTCTTGGTTGTGGACATTATAATCGAAACATCATGGTCGACATTTTCCGTTTTATCGATGATATTACTATTTGTATTTTTCTTAGAGTTTACTCCATTGATTTCAATTTGTGATTCATTATCATCAATACGTTCTGTTACAGTATCAAGACTCATGTGAGCTTTGTTTATGTCATCTGGTATAGTTACAGTAGAGTTCAAACTAGAGTTAACGACATGTTCATTTTTAGCATCCTGATCGACATCTATTTTAATTGTTATATACTCTGAAGCTTTCTTGTTTGATTCGTCCTTTACTTGTGTATTATTAGATTCGAAATCTACTTGAGAAACAACTGCAGAATGATTTTCACCGGTAACCTTTATATTAACTCCTCCAGTTTTAATAGTTAAAGGTTTATTGTCTACCTTATTAACTTCAACACCTGCGTTTTGTTTCGAAACATCAATTTGTTTTTTTAATAACACCTGGTTGACATTAGACACGACTTTCAGTCTTTCAGAAGGTGTCTTTATTCGTACTGCTCTTAAACTAGCAGTTTGATCATTAATTTTATGCTTAATTCCTTTAGAAATTATACTGGCTTTGATTTCTGATGCCGTAACCACTACAGTTCGATTCGAGTCATCAATTTCCTTGGCTGTGTTAGTCGGTACATCAATGTTATCATCCTGAGTAAGATCGATTATTTTAATATCAGAACAATCATTTTCTTTAGTAGTGGTGTCATAAAGATTAATCTGTTCACTATGTACTATTTTGAGAGAGTCATTTTGAATACCTTCAGAAGATAACGACGGCATAGGTGAAGGAGGTAACGGTATAAGTCTTACATCTATACTCTTTGGGCTATGTAAATTGCCTTGACAATAATCATCTTCTATTTTCATATTATTAAAGTTTTTAGATCCTGAAGTAGAATCGGCTGTTTGCACTTGCAAGTATGGAGATTTCTTGCTAGTTACAACGTTTGATAATGACAATTCATGAGGATTCGCAGAACTGCTCCTATCTTGTAAACATAACCCTGATGTAGAAGTTGTAACGTAATGTGGCAATATATTTAATAACTGCTTACGATGATCGACAGGCATGGTTCCTAAGATTTCTACTATTTCTTTAGGTAACTTTGCTATTTTACTAACAGCATCTGGATCCAAGTCCGCGGCTATTGTGGAGTAGGTATCTTTGATCCCTTCGAATTCACTTCCATCTGCCGCTGACAAATTGTATTGATCAACAGCCGTGCTATTATCACGGGACGGTGATATTGATGAATGACAAGGACTATCGTTGCCAATTATATGTCCTATTTCGTTTACCAAAGGAGAGATTTTTCCAAAATTCATAGGCGTATCCACTGAAGTTCCTGCTAAAGTATATACAGATGTAGTATTTGCAATAGTTGTTCCAGAAACGCTTAATAGGGTATTAGTTAGAGTGGTTTCTTTTGTAGATTCAAGTTTTGTGATTGATATACAAGCATTTGCTAAAGTATAAACCGGTTTTGTAGTATCATATTTAGTATTGCGATTTGATTGAATAGAGTTCGACAAAGTATATAGTGGAATACAACTGTTTGTGACATTAACAAGTTTTTGCTTATAACCATAAGACGTTCTCTCTTGCGACGAGATACTAAGATCAGTTGAGGTACGTATTTGTGGCATTACAATATCTGAACAATTTAAATTTGGTTCGTACAAGTGAACTGAATCAAGTTGGCCAGCGGTACAATCTGGTTTTAAGGACTGCAATTTAGTATCCGAGTTTTCTGATACGTCAAAAATTACTTTCTTCGATTCTTCAGTAGTTGTTGCGTTGTCTTTTATCTTGTATTGTTTTATGAAAGTGCCATAAGTAGTTTTCACAGTTATTTCTTGAGACTGATCTTCGATAGGAGAAGATGATGAATTTATATTAGTATCTTGAGTTGATTCCATAACTTTATTGGATACAACATCTAATATCGTTTGTTTTTCGATATTGCTTTTTGTAGATAAATCAGCTGGTAAATCAATGTCATTCGTTAAACCTAAAGGTTCTCTAAATTCAGTGTCATTTTTGTCCGAAATACTCGGGAAATGAGAAAGATCCGGATTGTCCATGTTACTTGTACTTGATAAATCAGTAGGTATATCCTTATCAATATCATTCAAATCAGAGGAATAAAGCAAGCCTTCTTCATTTATTTTTGATGCTTTAGACGCAGATAAATCTTGCACTTCATAAATGCGATTCTCCAAAATTTCTTGACGTGAATTACTTTCATTTACCTTAATTGATAAATCTTCAGGAAAATTATCAATTTCTTGTCTCGATATTGATAAGTCAGTTAAGATATCTTGTTGATCAAGGGTCGAGTCTAAATATACGTCAATATTTGTTGGATGTGGTATCGGCTGTTCAACTGATTTGACACTTAAATCAACCACAATGTCTGTCAAATTATCCTCCTTGGTAACTATTAAGTAATCTGACCTTCTATTTGACAAATCTAAAGTTTCATAAGAATCATAATTTGTGTTGTAGTATATGTTATCTCCTTGTAAAGTTTCCTCTAATCGATTTCCTGATACGGCTTTACCAGACAAATCTAAAGGTGCCGATAAAATAGAATCAACAGTTGCACTCGAATGTGCCGGAGGTATGCTAGACGACATATCACTATAATTCGTTTCGGAATAATTATCGGTAGATGTAATTACCACATTAGACTGTGAGTTGTCCTTGGGTGGCTTCAAAATCTTACATTCAGTAATTATAATTTGTGATTGATTTGCTTGTTGATTTTCATAAGGTAAGTTACTTTTTATGATTTGTTCTTTAGACCATTTATTCTGATATTCAAAGTTCAAAGTTTTGTCAGATTCCGATGGAACTATTGCTGAATTTTTCTTTGTTCCTTTATGTTGAATTTTCATATCAAGACTCACTCTCCGTTCTTGGTTTACATGTGCATTCAACTTTTGTTGATTTAATATGACATCTGGTTCAGTATTTTGATATGGACCGTTGCAATGTAATTTACTTGATTTCGTATTATGTATGTTATCGGATCGCTGTGGTATAATTTCAATCTGAGGCGGAAGACGCATAAGTTCATGTTGTATTGTAATTTCGGCTGGAGTAACCGATTTAATACGGGAGGATTTACGTTTAGTGAGACATTCATCTTGTTTTTGTTTTGGTATTGATCTATCACAACTTTGTGAATACTTTTTTTGCCTTACTTTAGATTTTTCTGCTTGTGTAGGCGTAATAATCGTCTGAGTCGTCGGATATGAATATGAAATGAAGTTTTGCATATTGCAGCGATTCGACACCAAAGGATCTTGTGTTAGAATCGGTCTGTAAAATATTTCAGCCGGTGTCATATTAATACCAGATTCTAATATAGTTCTCGGTGTATAATGAACAGGTTCAATTGGTTCATCACTCCCGCACTGAACCGACACTTGATCAATGGTAGGACGTGATGGTGAATCAACTAGTTTATTTCTTAGCATTGCGATACAATCATTTAAACCTTTACGAGGTTTATTAAGTTTACTCTTTTGAAGAGTGTATGGATCTAAAGCTCCCTTTGGATAGTGTAAAGGAGGTTTATCAAGCTTCGTTACCACCGCTTCGTTTTCAAATAGTTCTCTTTGTCCCGTAGGCGCATGTTCGGTTACATTGTTACATTCTTGCTGTACTAAAAACAAGTGGTGGAATTGTACTGATTTATCATGAGTTTCAGAATTTGCAGTCAAACGCGCTATGGAATGTTTGAGAGGAGTGTTCTGAACAGGATTTTTATCGTCATTTTCTCTACCGTCACTTGGACGCCCATTATTGTTATTTGATCTGTCACCATTGGGATTATGTCCACCTCGACCTGGATTGCCTTCACCTCCACCAGGATCAGATTCACCATCTTTTGGAAAAGAGCCACTCCCACCTAAATTAGATCCTTCATGATCACCTGATCGTTGTCTCATTCTGTAAGGACCTCCGTTTATATCAATTTTATGAGGTAAATCAGAGGCTTCTTGCTCTTTTGATCCATCCGGTGGTTTGCCTTCAGGTAAAGGTAATCCATCAGATGGATCGTCAGTAGCATTTTCGGTAGGGTCCTTTTCTTCGTCAACTTGGTCAGTTTTCTTTACATTTCTTTTAGGTCTTTTGAATACATTAGATCTTTTAAAGGATTCGTTTTGGTTACCAGACTTACTAATCATGTGTTTCATTTTAGAGCGCATGGGTTTGTTGCATTCTTTGTTTGTCATTTTCTTTTGGTTTGGTTCGCCAATATTTCTGGTATGACTAACTTCTTTAGTGCGTATTTTATGGTTCTTGGGATCGTCAGATGGACGACGTTTTAGTAATAATGTATTCCTTTGCAAATCGAATTTTCGCCGCGGTCGTAACATAGAGTTCACTGGATTTATCATAACGCGATGACGTTTAGCTGGTAAATCAGCAAGCATTTTTCTTATAGTCTCAGCTGAAAATATTAAAATATAATGAAAATCAACACATCAAATAACATTTCAAGTATTTTAAAGCAACTTTATAATTCATAATTGATACAAATGAGCAAGTAAAAGTTTGACAAACTAGATCAAGGTTAGAAATTCAGTTTGATTCAGAACAGGGTGGAGATATATTTTGTTACATTTTTAACGACAATACTTTTTGGACGACAAAAAACTCTGCTCACTTTTAATTTGTTTTTCGAAAAAAGGGGGAGAGAAGTTCAGTTTAAGAAATTCATGATTAAGTAATAAATTTAGGATATTGTTTACCTAATAACTATTTTTCTTTTTTTTTATAACTAAAATTTGTGTATAAACAAATTGTACCATGTTATGTTATTGATACATAAAATATTAATTAAATTACAGGTTACTATAATTTTTGGTTAGTTTAGTTGGGCACATAACGTAATGTTCAAAGTAAACAGACATCTCAGCTCTTTGTCACACAATAACAATATCTTAAATAGGCTACTACTGGCTTTACATAAAGATAGTAAAATAGACACGAGAATTATTCATATAACAAGTATTATAAAAAAAATAAACGTAGGAAAAATCTTACCATCCCCAACCTCAGTCTTGATTCTTGGTCGAGCTCTTGATCTCATATAACTTTTTTGGCTTTGACGATTACGCATATCTTTTCTGATTTTTTTGCGTATTGTATTATCAGGTAGCCTAGGTCGGCGCCTGCGGACACCGAATGGCCGATAACGGCATTTTCTACGTACGGTTGGCGTATCACCCGCACAGTCCAACATATGCTGATGTAAATCTTCTAAGCTTGCTGGTATCTTACATTTCGTACATTCTCTAAACCCTCTAAGAGGGCGAGTTCTGCTAGGCGATTGGCTAGGTGGTACATATAAGTGCTTTAAAATGTCTGCATTTAGTAATGATTCACCCACGATTTCATAATGCTGCACCTGAGCATTTGGATGTTGATTCGAAATGTGAGATGTAAGGGCTCTAGCGTCGCGTGTTTGAGCACCACAAGCACAGCATACGTAACATCGCGGTCGGACCCATTCGCCACTTAAAATTGCAGGTTGTATTTGGTATTGTGGTGCCGACGGAGTTAGTCCCAAAGAAATGGGAAATTCAAGTGATACTCCACTCGGGTTTGGTTTGTCAATATATTTTATTACCTGTGATGAAGTTGTCGGTAACTCTCGACTTTCAAGTATCTCTTTCAATTCTTTATCAATCAGATTGCGTTTTTCTACTTTCTTTTCAACTGGTGAATGGCAGAACTTATCTTCGAATTTACGTCTCATGCATAGTTGCGTCCATATATCCAAACTCGATACTAGAGTAATTATACAATTGTTTCTATGAGAATCACGTTTCACCTGATCAGGATTAATTACAATTTTATCATTTTCCAAACTATCCCATTTACATTTATGTTTTGGAGATATTGTACGCGGCAAATAGCCATCGAATACATTACGAGAGTATTGCTCGCAATTCAACAATATAGGAAATCCTTCAACAGTGTTAATAACAACACTATTTTTGGCTTTTCTGGTTTTTATGACATTGTCTGCGTCCGGGTTAAAGTTGAATGAGCCGTCTAAGAATTTAGCTAAGTTTTCTTGAACATTACTAGCAACTTGTGCATAAAAGCTGGTATCAAAACATTTTTCAAATTTTTGAGTAGAATCTTCAATAGTTTTGAACCAGTCTCTTCTAGTACCTTCTCCAGTCCTTGGAGTTCTATGGATCACGCCCAGTCGAGAAAGTATTTGGTCAGCATCAGTGTTGTGAAATGTAAAGTTAGGAGGTAGTCGTTTGTTCCATTGTATATCGTCAAGTACTATGACTGCATTCTTTTCAAGTAGAGAACTATTGCCAATATTTTTATTGGGTGGTAATATTAAATTCGTAGTTATGTTATCTTCTATGTCAGCCGCGTCATGCACCTGGGCCGGTTTTAATTCGCAAGATATAACAATTCCATTATAACCTGATTCAGATGAGTATTCCTTACAGTTGGATCGAAAATCAGTTTTACAGTTGAGGTCATATTTTTTAGAAATTTTGTTGGAGTTAGAAGTTTTTTGTCGCAATTTACTGCGGTAGGAAGGTTTTTGTTTTTCACAAACATTTATTTTATGTTCGGCGAGTTCAGAAGTTGAAGAGAAGCGAGTATGACAGTCTAAACAAGCGAAGTATTGGTTAGGATGACTGTCGACCATATGTCGAATAATATCATTAGGTTCTGATTCTGCGTGGTTGCAGAACAAGCACTCAATGAAAGAGTCTTGCTTGGAAGTTGACAAGTGAATTCGGCGTGAATGTTTAGATACTGTTTGCTTAGAAACGAATTTCTTATCGCAATAGGGGCATAAGAAATTAAAAGCTGGATTAGAATCAGACTTGTCATAGAGATCATCTGGTTTGTTTTGAGACGCTTTGGACTTCGTAATATTTTTTTTCGTCTTTTCATGAAAATATCTGCCATCACATTTCCGTGCGTCCTTTACTTGTAGATTATTTGGGGTCGATTTTCTAGGTCTTAGTCTTCCATTCAGACCACACGATGGTTCATCTTCTCCCGCGTTCATCTTATTTGATTCCTCTGTCCTAAAATTTCAAAACAAAACATAATAAAATAATAAAGAGTCATTACATATTTAACAAATATAAATAAAAAAAATACACATTTTATTATTTTTAAATCATGTTTTATTGTTCTAAAGTGATAAAAGAAAAAACGTTTTATTGCTTGAAATATTTATTTATTATATAACACATTCAAATATTGTAGTTATACATAGTACACCATTAAACAGACATACAATAAAAATATGTATTAGTGTGTAATTAATTAGCTATTGTTATATTAAAAACAAATTTTTACTGAAGTTTATTAATAAAATATCTACAGTTAAACAAAATCCAAATGTTTGTTTTAGAGTATGTGCAAAGATTATAGAATAACCATCAAAAATCACAAACGGATTTTGGTATCTCATCATGGCTCATCTTTTCTATTCCAAGATTTAAAAAAATAATTTTTTTTTTTTTAGCCTACAAAATAAAGAATTGATGACTTTTATTAATTACTCAAAAACATGGCTACATTTTTATTAATGACCAAAAAAATGTGTTAAAGGAGACATGCGAATGTGTTTGATGACTTATATGATATATATTTTTAATATTCAAGGATGAATCAAAATATTATTGATTACCCAATATCAGTTTCATAAAATGAAATGCTATTTTTGTTTGTTACTCGTAAAAATAATTTAATGAATATAGATTGTATAATCTTTTATTCATCCAAAAACTGTCTTCTGTGGTGGCTATTTTAAGCTTTCAGCGTCTATAGTAAAAATACCATATCGACTAGACTCGTAAACATCGTTACGTAGTTTATTCGATTTATTACACCGTTCAGTAGTATCGGTATATCTATGATAATCCCATTGAACGTGCTGTGGCCACACACGCATATACACTCTGTACAACTAAACAAATTAGACATGGACGTGCCGGGTATTATACCCTATACAAAAGGGTATACCCTCACCACGCAATAGTTAACTTTCAGTTGAAATAATGTTCCCTGAAGTGCGCTTTATTGCAATTCCTTAAATGTTCCTAATACTTCTAGGCACTTTAATTTTTGAAAAAACAACAAGTCGATGACGAATTATTGAGAATAATATGCTCAATAATATTGTCTGCACTTTGCTATATTTACATATTTTGTGATTATAATGAATTAAAATACAATTTCCTAAACATATACCTTATTGTCGTAGCATCTAAAAAAATATCCACGGTATCTTAAATTGCAGGACCGATTGAAAATTAAAAACGGAAATATTGTGAGATTTTATACATTTATTTAAATATTAAAATAACCATGAAATTTAGGATTACACCCCGTTAAGCTAACATTGTACTGAACTTTTCAATCCTTCTCTTAGAAAAACGATACGTTCGTTTACCTATGAAGCTGCCGTTTTAGACAGCACTATCATATGCAGGCATTTGGGGCACGTCTTTAAGCAATATTAATTATTATGGATTTGTTATTTTACTACAGCTTCTGACTTCCCTCATTCGATTACACCTATTCAACAAGTTAAAGCAAGCTTCGACGCAATTCAAGTGATATTTATTTCGTCAATTTGAATTAAATGGATAATGATCGTTCTATCACCCATAACGAAAGTTGCTGGTTAATTGAATTGAAATTTAAATCGATTTGTTTGTATATGAATCTGCTAACACTAGGCCTTTCAATTGATTGAAAAATCTTATTCTTTTCCGGTACTTGCTCCATACATGACGTTGATAGTGCTCGCCACCTATGCTGCGTTGGTGCCATGACGAAACTCGTATGCAAAAAGTAACGCACAATTTCGACTTTTCCTTGTTCTTTTGAAAATTTGTAGGCCAGTTTGATTATGATTCATTTTGTAAAACTTAAATTTACAATTGAATATCATTTATATGGTATAATTGATAATCAAATGCAATAACGTGCATCTTATGATTAAATATTAATGAAACATCATCTTCGACTGATTCTGCTTCCTTCCCATCGGTACCCTAAATCTCTGGTAACAAGGAACTATAAAATAGAAATACTAATGACTTACCTGTATAACAATTAGAAATAATAAATATATTAATGGTCACAATGTAGTATATACATATCTGAAGAGCACATTACATTATACACCTAGAAAGGATCAGGAACAAGGATAGGAACTATTAAACTACTGTTACAATTACTACACTTACCTTTCTAGCAGGAGCTGATGAACCGGTGGAAAGTCATTGAAACAATCGTCTGTTGTGAACGGATCCGGGTCAATGATGAGGGGATCCAAATCTACATCATGGTTACTTTGTTCAGTAGTTAATGAATAGTCAGGTGGGTATCTGTTTGGAACAAAAAAAATTATATCATTAACATTTAAAAAAAGGAATTCATCCATATTTATGAGGTATGGTTTTATTTTAACTCTCAATTGTACATACTTATTGCGTTATAAGTAAAACCACCGACAAATAATTGTTACAATAGCCTACAATTCGATTTTTGTATTTACTAAAAACAGTTGTAATTTGTCGCGATTTTTATTGAATTAATAAATGCCCCAATACCAGCATCATGCATCTACATAATGCATGAATAACTAGAAATAGGGACTCTTTAAAAAGAGTTGCTTTCACTGTCATAGTCGAAATGTTTAAAATAAAACTACTAAACAAGTTATAAACAGTTTACGTACAAAACTAAATATAAAATTGTAGGCAGATTATGGCTCGATTATTTTTCGTTGGGAACAAACAGTACGGAATCGCTAGTTGGTGGGCGATAGGTGGTGGGTCGTGGGTGGCTTACGATGGGTGTTGGGTGGTGTGGGTAGCTTGACCGCCCACGTTATTCCCGATCCACCATCTCTCATCCCATAACTTTCTATCCCACCCCACCATTCGACCTATTTCTCCCACATTAAGAGGTAATACGTTAGCGCAAAACGATTATCTCTGTGACAAATTTGTAAAAAAACGTAATCTAGTCAAATGATGTTTAGATTTTCCAGAAAGTGTGTCTGACCCATAAGGTTTCTAATACGTTGTTTTATGACGAATTTAAAGACATAGCCTGCGAAACTTTTTATCAGAAATGATTAAAACTTATGTTTACAGTGCTATAAAATTATAGTTCGAAACAAGCCCGTAAATATATAACGCCAGCACTTTATTAATATAAAAAATGACTAGGTTCACATATCACATTCATTTGGAAATACCATTATGCTGGTATACATTGTAAAATTAAAGAAAAAAACATACAAATAACTAAAAGAGCATTCGCCGACGAACACTTAAATCACATGAAAAACGATAACCAAACAACTTATATTAGGACTTGTATCGTTTAAAAAAATCATAATAAGTCAAATAAATTTTAGAAATAAAGCAACTACATATAATATATCAAAATAATATAAGCAGAACGTACAAACGGGCATACACTAATAGCGCAACAGGTAGAAGGCATTCGCTTAGTGCGCAATAGTTGTTTATAAAGGCGTTGGAAAATCGCAAGTATAATATTAACGTGAAATAAACCTTTTAAAAGTTTCTGGGTCACGAATAAATTCCAGATAGCACATCTTGAAAGTTTTTTTATTTCACTTCACCATAATTTAAACAATAAATTAATAATAAGAAAAATAAAACACTGTAAAATATATTTTTTTACGAAATCAGCATCGAATTATTGACGACACTGATATTAACACATTAAATTATAAAATAAAAGAAATAAATTATCAACCTTAAAATGAAAATAACAGAAACTATGAAGTTCAAATAAAGCGAGCTAAAGACTGCTCGGGACGCAAGCCTGCATCCAAACTACACGACAGTTCCCGGTGCTGCCGACACGTCAATAGCGCGACTAACTCGACCGCCCTGGAGCAGGTGAGATAGAAAATGTTCGTCTCAATCACCACAGAGATCTATAAATGTGTGCGCTATGTACCTATATAGAATGCACTTACATATGCAGTAGAGGGGCGGCGCAGAGCGCCCGCCCCCGGGTGTACGCAGGCCCACACGTGGCGCCTTCTGCTCGCTGTGGCCAATACGCAAATTACCACTACGAACTAACTTCACAGCAGATGTGTGTAGTCACTGCCTCGATGCAACCCGTGGCTCATAGCAACAGATAGCACCTGAAATACCATTTTGCCTTAAGTCACCCCGCCCTATGGGGCCATGGGGAAAGAACGCAGAACTACTTAAATGTATAGAATATATTAAATAAATCCTGAGATTTGTTTGCAATTTATTTTTTACATCAGAATTAATAATACACTTAATGTGATGATATAACGGACGCACCTATATCATCCAGTAACAGAATATTAACATTATTCTCGATTTTTTCAAATGTTCGTAGGTTAATCCACCACGGGTTTTGGTTATTTCAACGATTGAAAAGTTATTCCAAAGCTCTAAAGAGACTCAAGTAAATAAAGTTAACTTAAAAACATTTATTTATTCAATCATATACGTCAGAGTAATCGGGCCATGCTGGGACATTAGTATATTAAATCTTGTGGTGTTAAAAAAACAGTAATAAAAGAGTTTGATTTTTGTACTTTTGAAGCTAGCAGTTTTGTACTTCGACTTTAAAATACAATTTCCATTATAATCTCTAAAGAGTGACGTGCTCAACATAACTTTTGTCATATATCAGCACGGATAAACAGAAGTATGACTCTTGCAGAAAGATTTGATACACAAATTAATTATTTATCATGAAATTGCCCATATATTTTTATTGCCTCGGTGTAATTGCCCAAAGGGACAAAATAATTTGACTAATTACACATTATTTGTGTAATCTTATGCATGTATATATCACCTATCTCAGGCATATATATCTAAGTAGAATCTATTCATAGTATAATGTTCCGCATTAGAAAAAAGCATTGTATGAATGAAGAATTACATTTTAAAACTAATAAAAAGTTCAAACTATTTTTTTCAATTTATGCCCAATAATAAAAATCTGCGTTCAAAAGAGGACCTTATTATACGGATTATCCGTTATTGACTGGTTTCACATACTTTTATTGCACTTCAGATTTGAACATTTAACTTGAAATCTAGTTATATTTAATACTTAAACGATAATATAATTTATTTAAAGGCATATATTGTTTTAGACGTCAAGAGTTTACATCAATTAACGTCATTACGTATACGAAATAAGGTATACCTTATTTCAGTTAAAATATCGAAATATATCCTGATTATCTTAATATATATATTTCTTGTGTGCGTGTGTATGTGACTGAACTCCTCCTAAACGACTGGACCGATTTTGATGAAATTTTTTGTGTGTGTTCGTGGAGATTCGAGAATGGTTTAGATTCACAATTGGACCCGGTAGGTGGCGCTGCGGTTGGCTTTTAGGGATTTCATTTTTTATTACCACGGCAGGACAAAGTCCGCCAGGTCCGCTAGTTTATCTATAAATTGAAAAATAATCTCGTAAATGTAACGGTTCTAGAGTCATAATCACTAAGAGAGGCATGTGGAATTGGTGAAGAATATTAGAAATGTGTGAATGAATGAATGAAACTATTAGAAAATTCGAAACTTAACTACAATGTTATGATTTCGATTGCAGATAACTGTACATACGTTAAAAAGTTTAGATTGGTGATGTTTGGACGAGCGAAGAGTCAATCCTTAAGTTTCCAAGATCACCCTTTGTTATGAGAACTTTTTTCAGAGTTAGCGTACTTATATTTCATTTAATACCGATGAAATTTGCATATATTACGACGCGCGTTACCTTTGATATATACCAACTAATTCTATAAAAACTTGTGTATACATAACTAATTTTACGTTAATTAGTCACACTATACGCTGGCAACGAATGAAAACATAGTTAAAAGTCCGAACATTCGAGATACCTTCCCGTGTCGTGTTGTGGAAAAACTTTGATTGTAAGTTGTGATCTACAATTCGCCATGGACGGAAGTAATTTTAACCTATTGTTTCACTTTTCGTTAAAATCAGTTGAGAATAATGATGAATGACGAGATATATATCTTTTTTCAATAACATATTATGATCGCTAAAGAAATCACTGATTACTTTTGTAGCCTATATACTTATAGCATGTATAAAAAAAACCTCGATATTTTTTTTCTCGCTCTCACCCCAAAATATCATAGGATAGATCCAAACAAAAATTCTGTCCAAAAGACTGTTCTTAATTTCAATATTAGGAGGTCCTCTATCGAACTTTAAATTGTTCCATATAAATTATATACGAAAAAATGTTTCTAACATTATTGTCACCTACAAACTGAGAAGAAATTTTACTTAGTTAAAATGAATGGATAGGTATCATTAAGCGATAAATTTTCAATAAGACATTTCATAAAGTTAAATTTCTATCGTTAATATTTAAGTTTCTACGGATCTTTTAAATTCGTACTTTTAATAATTTTGCGTTTTTTAATATGTTGCGGCTAAACTATCAAAGATAAAATAAAAACTTTAATGGCAATTTTGTAGTCCTTTTGATGCCCTAGAGAAATGTCCTTAACGCAATTTCCGCTTTTTTTAACCGACTTCGAAAAAGGCGGAGGTTATTACGTTCGGTTGTACTATTTTTTTTTATGTATGTTAATCGATACCTCCGTCAATTATGAACCGATTTTAATGATTCTTCTTTTATTTGAATTGTTTTCTCGAACTGGACTACTCTATTGGCCTAGCGAGGTCTTAACAGCTTCACGGGACTACTAAGGACAACGCTAAAGGCACTCAGCCGACGGCAATTTCCGTATTATTAATAACAAAGTTACAAATATTTGAATTTTCTTTGACATTCTTTTCACAAAACGGAAAACTTAAGATATCGTGTTATTTAGAAATACGAGTTCCACCGTAGCATCAACGCTACAGAAACAGCTCGAAGGATTAATTATGTGTTATGGCATACTGTAAAAGAAAGCACGGTAAGTTTTTGGTTCCAATTTTTCATTCTGGAAATTTTGACCTACGGAATAAGCCTCTTGAACGGATGGAGACCATGATTGAAAATGAGGAATTAAAGACGATAATGGAAACGGATTCATCGCAAACCACGTTAGGGTTAGCCACAGGCTTTGGTGCGAGTGATAATTTTAATTCACTTGAAACAAATTCAAAGTGTGAAATAGCTCTCGAATGGATATCGCATAAATTAACTAAAGCACACCAACAAACACGCATTGAGTGCAGCGTTACATAATTCATCCGTCACAAGAACGAGAGAACTTTGAATCGTATCCTTATTCGAGACAAAGAATGGATCCTTTACGACAATTGCGAATGCTCATCACAGTGATCGAACCCAAGAGGACCAGGCAACTCAGAAAAAGGTATTAATGAGTGTTTGGTCGACCAGTACTGGCTTCATACACTACAGCTTCCTAAAATCTAGTCAGAAAAATACGGCAGAACTGTATTGTGAACAATTGCATATCATGATGGAAAACCAAGCCATTAAACAACCAAGACTAGTCCGCTGCTACTTCAGGACAACGCTAGATCCCATACTTCACGAAAAACTGTCACTAAATTAGAGAATTGCGGTTCTCAGACCATCGATATGCACCATACACACAGGAACTTGTTTCAATAGATCACCACTTTTTTTTCAAAATTTGGACAATTTTCTTACAAGGTAAAATAATCCGATGTGGCAATCCAAACTACCTTCAAAGATTTTATTGATTCTCGCTCCTACAATTTTTGCAGAAATGGAATCAATGAACTAACTACCTATAAAATGGCGGAAGTGCATAGATACTAATGGTAATACATACTTCAATTGCTTAAATATATCGTTTCATAATATTTTTTTCGTTATAATTTCATCATCATTACATATTATAAAACAAAGTTCTCTACCGCGTCTGTCTGTCTGTCGGTTCGCGATAAACTCAAAAACTACTGAACGGATCTTCTATCTTTCATATTTTTCACCAGTGCATAAAGTGATTCATGAGGAAGATTTTGGTATATAATTTGTCAAGGATTGTTTTATAATCAGGGCGGGACAACGTCTGCCAGGCCCGCTAGTTTCTATATAAAATGCTACTTTCACATATACTGACCCAACATCCCATATATTTCCTGCAGCCCTGACCACGTGTTTGCAAAATTTTATGATGATTGATTAACTAGGTAGTAAAAAAGTGAAAATATAACAAATAAACCATATCACTTTCGCATCTATGGTCCGTTCAAATTAGCCCTAAAAATAGTAATGATGCTATAAAAAATCGTGTAGAGCTAAAAATTGGTATGAATGTTCGGAACACTATTATAAATTAGTGCTGAGAAGTCCCTATCGACCCCGTACCTGGATTTTTTTTTAATTCAAGGACAAAGTTCTTAAAAATGAGATTTTTTCCTTTTTTTCAGTAAGACGGTATATAAGTTTTATAGTAAAAAATTAGGTCAGACAAAAATTTAAAATCATATAATTATCTACAAAAAATGTTTCAATACCTTTTTTCCTAAGAGCCACCGTTTCACAGATATAACGAGTCTAAAAGTTGACAGCAATACCAATTCTTAGATCTATGCAATTTTTTGTACTCTTGCATGTCTAAATTGACCGGACTACTATAATATTAATTGAGATTAGAATTATGTCTTTGATATAATCAAGATCGGTGCTTAAATACTTCTCACGACGACAACTAACTAATTACAGAAGAGATTCCATTTAAATGAATTTCTATTATTTGTAACTTGGAACGACATTTATTTAAAAAAAATCAATCACGTTAAATGTAGGTACATGTTAAACATCATTAATTTTTTAAATAATAAATTAATGTGTTACAGTACTGTAATGAAATTACAGTTTTTAAAATAAAGACAACTGCCAAAAATAATCTTAAGACATTTTGTTATCCTAATTCTCGTATCTTCAAAATAAAGGGGTACAGACTTATATAATTTTATTATATGTACATTTCCTTAACTACATTGTATCAGTGGCTCTACCCATTTGAAATTATATATTCACTATCTGTGGTCAATTCAAAAGATATGCTTATACACTAGTTTCATAGGATTCTAATGTACTGTATTCATAACATGATATACAAAAGTAAAATAACGGTCGTCTGGCGTTTATTCCGACGTAATATATTGAATAGCAACTATTTGATACGTAGCAAAAACTTGATACTACGAATTCTTTGTTATGTGAATTCTTAGGTGTCGTATTGTAGCCTAATACTATTCATAACTTTAAATAAATTTACAATAAAATAACTATTCGGTTGTTTATCAAATTTTTGTTTGACATCACTCTGGAATTCTTAGTTCACAAACCATGATATATTAGGTATTTACCTATGAAATTGCCGTTTTGTATGAAAAAATTTAAACGATTTTTTTTCATGTATTTTTTATTTGTATTAATCGAAGTAATCACCCATGCAATCAATGCATCTTTGCCAACGTAGTGGCAGTTTATTGATGTCCTTCTTAAAGAAATCAGCTGGACGGGAGGCAACAAATTCTTCAAAGGCATTTTGTACTGCCTCTCGGGTATTGAATTTTTTTCCCGCCAAGGAGTTATCCAAATTCTGGAAAAAGTAGTAGTCTGTAGGCGCAAGGTCTGATGAATAGGGCGGATGACGGAGAACTTCCAACCCCACTTCTTGCAACTTGGAGACCGTCTGCTGTGCAGTATCAGGTCGCGTTGTCGTGCAGGAGCAGCGGAGACGAGCGATTGACCAATGCTGGTTGGCGATGTGCTAGCTTCTCCATCATTGTGTTCAGTTCTTCACAGTACACATCTGCAGTAATGCTTACCCCGTTTGGTAAGAAGCTGTGATGAATCACACCGGCGCTAGACCACCAAACAGTGACCATCACTTTTCTAGGGGTAAGTTTTCGTTTAGGGCATTGTTTAGGTGCTGAACCAGCATCCAACCAACTTGCTGAGCGCTTGCGGTTATCAAACAGAATCCATTTTTCATCGCAGGTAACAATGCGGTTCAAAATTCCTTCATTTATGTGTCTGTTGAGCAGTGCAAGGCATGTCTCGACGCGTACTTCGCGCTGGCGATCATTGAGTTCGTGGGCACCCATTTGTCAAGCTTTTTTACCTTGCCAATTTGACGCAAATGGACCAATATTGTTTTGACGCTAACGTCGAAAGCTGCTGCTAATTCAGCCGTAGATTGTGTATCATCAGCTTCCACAATCGCCTTTAATTCGACATTGTCGACCAAAGTCTTCGGATGACCGCGAGGTTCATTTTGCAGGTCGAAATTCCCAGAACGGAAGCGAGCAAACCAATAACAGGTGGTGCGTTGGTTTGTTAGCTCCGTAAACGTCGTTGATGTTGCGTGCCGCTTGTGTCGCGTTGCTGCCACGACGGTACTCATATTCCATAATTACTCGAATTTTTAACGTATCCATGATGACAAAAAAGATTGAAATGCGATGAAAATGTACCGCTAATCAATAAACAAATGACTACTTTTGGAAAAAGAATGACATGTTTTTAAAATAAAATTAATTTGAAATTAGAATTCTTAGCCAAACAAAAATTATTTTGATTTGAAATGGCCAGTACTGCAGAACGGCAATTTCATAGGTAAAGACCTATTATTTATTACCAAATTCTTATATTAACATCTCACGTTAATTATACTACTAGCACTATTACTGCAAGCAGATCCGGTACATGCATCCGAAACGTGTAATTGCAATATTGTTTGCTGCTGTTCTTTTCTCAACGAGTTATGAAACCAAAATAAAAAAATATTTTAATTAATTTAGGCCCTAACAAGGAACTTACGAACGTCAAAACTACCACCGGTTCCGAAAACAACCCAGTCATCGAGAAGAACCGGCAAGAAACTCGATCTGGTTTATCTTTTTAACATATATACTTAGTCTGGCCATAAATACTGTGGCAATTAAAAATAAACAAAATATTACATTTGAATTTGGAATCTGTCATTTTTATATGATTATTCATTGAGTTTTCTCATTTTGGCGCTAATACATTCTACAATATTTTGCGATATTAAAATGGAGTGGGGTGATAAAGAGAACCGAATCGCTGTGATTGCACTACACAAAGTAGGTATGGAGCCAAATGCAATATTTAAAACTCTCCATACGCTTGGTATTAGTAAAATGTTTGTGTACCGGGCTATTATATTAATAGGTACAATGAGACCTCCTCTGTTTATGATAGAAGAAGGTCTGGCCGTCCACGTAGTAAGAGGCCTATAAGAGGCCTATAACAGACGTACTGGTCATTTCTTAACTAATAATTTAAAAAATAATAGGGTGATAAAATCGAAACAACTACTGAAGCGGTGTATGCAAAGGGAGATCACAGAAAAATTTTGTTTACGGATGAGAAAATCTTTACAATTGAGCAACATTTTAACAAACAAAATGACCGTATTTATGCTCAAAGCTCTAAGGAAGCTTCCCAATTAGTCGACAGAGTACAACGTGGGCACTATCCGACTTCAGTGATGGTTTGGTGAGGTATTAACTATGAAGGACTGACTGAGTCATATTTTTGTGAGAAAGGTATCAAAACATCGGCACAAGTGTATCAAGATAGCATTCTTGAGAAGGTAGTGAAGCCCCTTAACAACACCATGTTCAATAACCAAGAATGGTCCTTCCAGCAAGACTCGGCGCTGGGTCATAAAGCTCGGTCTACGCAGTCTTGGTTGGAAACGAACGTTTCGGACTTCATCAAAGCTGACGACCGGCCGTCGTCTAGTCCCGATCTTAATCCGCTGGATTATGATTTATGGTCAGTTTTAGAGAGTACGGCTTGCTCTAAACGCCATGATAATTTGGAGTCCCTAAAAAAATCCGTACGATTGGCAGTGAAGAATTTTCCCATGGAAAGAGTGCGTGCTTCATTGATAACTGGCCTCAACGTTTAAAGGATTGTATTGCAGCCAATGGAGACTACGTCGAATAAGCTTTTTTATATTTTAAATTGTTTTATATATAAATGTTATTTGCAATAGCAATTTTTTTTTTCTTTGTTTCAGTATTTGTGGCAAGACTAGGTATATATAACATTTAATATACAAAACACGTCACAACTGTTTTTAGTGGATGCACAGAGTTGAGTCAATTCCATATCCAAATGGTATGAACTCAAATTGATCGGCTGTATTGCAAAAACAGCTTATTCGGGTAGATCTTACGATACCACCGGGGACGAAGATCGATGGGTGAAATTAAATGGCAGTGGGCTCTCCACTCTCCTATGTGTAATATTTTAAAGACTGGATAGGAGGAACACAGATAATTGTGATGCGGTTCTTTTTAGACATGAGTGCATGTTTACTGACGTTCGTCATATTAGAGTATAAAGCCGTCGAGGTAACCGATATTAGAAATTCTGTATTCAAAAAGCTCACGGTTCTTAAAGAAGATACTGTAACTGCACACCTTTATGTAACAGAATAAATTATCAGACCTTAAATGATTTATACAACGAATAAGTCCTGAATTTATCTCTCTCTATGAACATCTCATATCTCTATCTCTCTCTATAAAACATCTCTGACACCAAAATATAACTCGAAAATACAGTAATCAAGGAGTCTACCACCAGAAGCAGATAATTAAGGCTATAAATGTACCTGGGAAGAAATTCAATCTAAAAAAAGAATCAAATTATTCATTTCCCCTTTTACCCACTTTGATGCTTGGCATTGAATTGATTTATAATATTATATAATAATTGGTATGAAAACAAACTGCTTAACATTATTTTTTTGTTTATTTAAGCAGTTCACTACATGAGTTAAGCGATTATATAAAGTTCGATGTGAACATAAATCATAACAAGGGGACATTGCGCTCGGAGATTTCAAAGGAAGTTATCAATAAAAGTAGAGATGCGTTTCATTTTATCCTTTTTGATTCGGGAGTGAGACATTTTCAATGTACTTTATTGCCGGTATACACATACGTATTACTGTAACGAACATTGTAACAAGCTTACGTCTAAGACAAACATACACTACAAGCAAACTTCTATAAAAACATATTTATTATTTCTGTGTAATATCAAAATAGTTTATTAATTACTAGCTATGCTTGCGATTTTGTCCGCGTAGTACCTAATATAAAAAAAACAGTGACTAATAAAATCCATCTGAATATATTAAGTCCATTTACTTATCTACTTTTCTCTAGTACTTAAGTCGCGTCATCATTAAAATTACAATAACTTTTGATAGTGTGAACCAATTTTAATGAAACCAAGACTAAATGTTACTCGAGGATATGTTTTATGATTTTCTTGGTTTTATCGTGAACGCAGTACTTTAGCAGAGATATGTGTACAAACAAACAGACAGACAGACATTTATAAAATGATTGAAATGTATTTCATTACTTATTCCAAGACACCTGCAACAATTTTTTTAACAAAAATTTAAAAAGTACGGACACGTAACATTTAAATTCTTATTGTATGTATAAGTTAGAATTATCATAGTGTCAATCCAATGTCCATAGGTTCAAACGCCTACATGTAACAAATTATTCGATATTCGCATACATTTACTCATTCTCATTTCATTATGGGCTAGAAATAGAACGAAATATCGTGAAAAAAAATCTAAACGCTTGATAAATGTGATAAATGTTTTTACAATTTCTATATTGCAATGGGAAAATATAGACTCATATATTTCTTAGTTTTTCAAAGCGTCATTATAGCAAACTTATATATTGGATGAATCGATTACTTTTTTCGGGAAGACCTTCAACCCTATAATTCCACCATATATATGAAATTAACTTATTTCTGCTTGGATTCAAATATATATGTATACTAGCGGACCTGGCGGACGTTGTCCTGCCTTGATAATAAAAAATAGAAATCCCAAAAGTCAACCGCAGCGCCACCTACCGGGTCCAATTGTGAATCTAAACCATTCTCGGATCCACTCGAACACGCACAAAAAATTTCATCAAAATCGGTCCAGTCGTTTAGGAGGAGTTCAGTCACATACACACGCACACAAGAAATATATATATTAAGATATAAACATTGTAATATAATCATGTTATAACTATTTGAATGTAAGCAGAGAGAAATAAGGTTTGGTCCAGAATAAATGAAAAGATATTTAGACAATCTTTCGAAAAACGTGACGAATATATTTAAACTAGCATTTGCTCGCTTTAATGTAGTAGAATAGACTTATCCATTGTAACAGTAACTTGTAAAACAGAATGAAAAATACCCTATGTCCTTTTGTGTACCCCTAACAACATGTATGCAAAACTTTATGATGATCGCTTGAGTATTTAGCGGACGAAAGAATAAAAAATGAACAAACAAACTTTCGTATTTATAATATTAGTAATGCTAAGGGTGTTATTACAACTTGTCTGGTCATAAATTACAAATATTAATTGGCGATACTTCTCATCAACAAATTAATAATATAACAAAATTATTCAATGATCAGTTAGATAGATAAAACCCATTTAATGTAATATGTATTATTAAACGTCTAGGCTAGGCGATATATATGATTACTATGAGCCGCGACATGTATGTCAGTGATTCCATGCATTCAATAGATATAGATGATAGTACGAGTGATTCGAAGTTGAAATATGAACACTGATAATATCTATACTGTGAAAATAATAATATAGAAGAAGTATGTATATTTTAACATGATAATAAAATGATTTTTTTTATTTAAATACCCCAAAAATGTGCGTACATTGTGACGATAATTAAAGTGCTGATGTAGTTTATTTTCTGTTTTTCTTAATACTTCATAGGTTTTAGGGTTCTACCACAATCTCATTTGATTTAAATAATAGTTGTGTTCTAAGGTATAACCTACGCTAAACCTAGAGACATGGACTTGCACTCGAGTGCAGCTGCCGGAACACCGCTACAAATGCTTGCCGACACATTTTTAGCTTGAGAGTGATAGTCAAACGAGGGTTAGGAAAATCTTTAACATCATGCGATGGTTTCATAAGCATGTTTCCCCTCATCGAAAGTTCCGAAACCTATGACAGCAATTGAACGTAGTCGTTCGACGGAACACCCGAACATACTACTGACATATCATGGCTTCAAAATCATTGTAAAATGAACAGAAATGATAAAATACAATTGTTTAAAATATCAAATCTTAAAAGTATGATGGCTTAGTTCTGCGCTCTTGGAAACCGTATGAAACAAAATGGGTTCGATTCTTGAAATGAGCCCGAGAAAAACACTGAGAGGAAAAGAGCATAGCATTTAAGTATTTTTTAATGCTCACCTACTGGAATTAAATTGAAAATCTGCCATAAACACTGTATGTCTTAACTGTACTTAAACCTAAGTATATCGCCACTCTTATCTAGAGCTTCACCTAACATCATACGAGTTTATACTCAAGCACTAGAGTTATCGGTCAAAAAATTAATTAATTTTAAGTTGTGTGTATTTTTTGTTTAAATGCAATGCAATTATAATCAGATTCCTATAATTATTGTATTATATTGCTTATATTAATAGTGGATATTAATAAACATACGAGAAATGATAATAAACCGTGTTAATTTGGCAAAGATTAATTAAAGAAATAGAGAACACGTTCATATATTAACGATATTCGGTTTCTGGATTAAATTCATTTGGATAAATAGAATTGCATAGGAAACATATAATGTTCCAACAGTTACATGTAGAAAACTACATTTTAATAATATCCCTAATGGGATTAAGGTTTAATTGAAATTTATTGTGAACTTTTAGCAATTAATATAATCTAGCAGGATATATACGCTACACCTTTAAATGGATCTGCTGGTTCTTGAGGGCTGCTATCACTAAGCGATCATACCTTCGAATGTCACGTGATGCAAATATTAGGAGAGTTAAAATTATAAAAGCCGAGGGTCAAGACACCAATAAAATTAAATTTGGCACAGAAATAAATCGATACAAGCCTTCTGGCCAATATTAGTAAGTTTCCATGTGTGAATATTAAATGGTGATTGATGACTGAAAATACATCTGTAATGTTAATAAGCTTGAAGCGAATTACACATGCACATGCGAGACGAAAAATATGTTAAAAAAAAGTGTGTGTGTGTGTACTTATGTACACGCGTTAGAAGTTATACTTCTTTGGCGTATCAAGATAAAAATCTTTTCAAAATTTTTATCTTTCGCCTTATTCTACGTTTGTAGAAAAAACGACACTAACAATAGAAAAAAGGTATTTAATTCATTGAAAGTTTTAATACAAAGAAATACAAACAACTAATACAAGGAAACAAAATGTTGACTATAGCTAACTTCTGGGTGCCGGTTTTTCGTGACGGTGTGCGCGGGCACCGTAAAAATTTACTCTCATCATTTTACCCTAACGCGCCATAAGAAGTATAACTTCAAAAAGATCAGAAAATGTACCTACCTAATGTATATTAATGATAACTTATACGAAAAAATTTTTGTAGTTGTAGCTTTTTAGAAATTCACTGTATTATATATTTTCGTTAATTAAATTTTTGATGGAAATTGTTCCACTAGAAGTATCGACTACTAAGCGTGTAAACAATTGTTTACAGGCGATGACAAGAAACTATGATGGAATTCCAGAAATATGTCCTGTTTAAGCAAAGGCAAATCATACCCTGTAATAATGCGTTCCTACTGTGCCTGTGTTATGTGAATGCTTTTTGCACGGAATCTCGTCCTACCCTTGAAGGGGCAGTGTGTGCGTACGTAATAAGTCAGATGTTAATATCATTATCATTACATAGTATAAAATAGAGTCCCCTACCGCGTCTGTCTGTCTGTTCGCGATAAACTCAAAAACTACTGAACTGATTTTTATGCGGTTTTCACCAGTGGATGAAGTGATTCATGGGGAACGTTTTGGTATATACTTTGTCAAGGATGTTTATATAATCAGGGCGGGACAACGTCTGCCGACTCCGCTAGTCTTATTCATAAAGAAGAATAAAAGAAAAATTATTTGAAATAAAGAAAAAAGTCTGTCAATAGAAATATGACAGAAATGAGAAATTAATTCCCATCTGTTTGAAATACTATAAATTTAATGCTATTTATATTATTCAATGTAAATAAGTGAAATATAAATTTTAAAAATATGACCACCTTTATTTACATAATGGTTTTCGTATATGCACTTGGAATTTGAAATAGTTATACAGGACACATTATATCTCTGAAAAGCGTAATAGTTCGTTAAATTCACGATAACGATTAATATTGTTGTAATCCACTACATAATTTAAAAGGTTTTAAAAGGAACATCCCTTTTTGCTTTTACTCTTAATCTCTTCAACCAAAAATGTACAGCCAAAATCAAAAATAAGGAATAATATCGTGGGAACATCTAGCACCCAACTGTAGAAGTCAATGTGTTTTTTGATTCTATAATACAATTTACGTGGTCAGCACCTTGAAAATAGTACTATACGCCATGCGGTGATATCCGCGGTCAGAAGTGATATTTACACGGTCCAGGGAAACAAAGGGTATAAAAACGCACATCGAGAAAGTCAATAGGACCATACTATAAATAGGACTAATAGTTACAAAGAAAGAGACATGTCTAAAAAAAAATCATCCCCATCATACACGCATATCAATTCGTGCGTAAATTATGGAGTTCGTGATCGTTCAAATACTCGTATTAACAATTAATAACACAACTCATCAGCAACAACTACAACTAGGTACAAGCACGAACGGACACAGATAACAAGAGTTCTTACGTCGCATTAATTTGACGCGTCTGTAATGCTACACACCGTGGGCTTACATCATAAAACTTAGCAACTGCATTATCTACTTCATTTACAAGAAACTCTGTAATCAGCATTCACAGAATCATTCCGTTCTTATACATTCACAATAGAACTGCATACGTAGGTATTTTAGGAACAAGTGGTGGAAAAGCAATTCAATATTTAAAATATCTCACGATAAACGTTGTATACATATATAATTTTTTTTTAATGTTAAGAACCTATGCATAGATAGGAATACAATTAAAGTTATCAAGGAATTACTATGTATTATAGTAAAACTTTCATGTATATAAATTAGAAAGATAAATCAAAAATGGTTCTTTCTTATTTTTGTACGACTGCAATGTGTACTTACTGATTTAACTGAAAAACTATTAACGCTATTGAGCACAGATACGAATATGTTCATGTTTAATATCTATAGTCATATCATGTTTAATATCTAGTATATATGTTTAATATCTATATAAATTATCAAGGCTGAATACGTATGACAGAACAATATTATTTTAAAATTGAAATCAGACTGATGAAAAACATGATGGTCATGACTTAGTAGATACTTCTTTACTTATTTAAAAGTTAACGTTCTACTTCAATATTATTTATATGAAATGCAAAGTGGTCGAAAATGTTAGCACGTTAAACTTAGAAATACCACTAAACATCAAGTGGAGAAGTAGTCCGGTGAAGCTGTTAAGACCCTGGTAGGTCAATAGCGAAGTCAGTTCGAAAAAAAAAAAACAACATCAAGTGGAGTTGCCAGAATACACAGAATTTAGAGATAGACTTTTTATCGGAGTAGTAAATAGTCCGATAGGTGTTAGAGAATACAACATACTTGTGGTTTTATCATTGTGCCTTGTTTCATAGAATACAGAGGCTTACTGGCTACTTAAATATAAATAAAAATATTGAATTAATTTTGAAAATTATTGTAATTATATCATTTTGTTATTTTAAATACACACATAATTTTAATATCCAAATCCATACAGTTGATTTTTAAAATAAATCAGAAATATGATGCTCACCACTGTTTTTTTGATGATTGGGCAGCAAACCATAATGGTATAAATGAAATTTATTAAGCAAATGACAATAATTAAGTGCTCAGTAGTAGTAACTATATTAATATCATAAGATTTGTGAAGAAAACCTTGATCGACGTTTATTCGAATCCCGTAAAGAGCTGGAATTATCGATGAAGAAAATCATTGTGATGAAACCATTACACACCTTGTAGTCCTTTTTCAACTACCACGCCCAAGTTGAAAAACGAAAAACCTGTCGCCAAACGCCTATAGGTGTGTTACAGAGGAAACAGTTCTGTATGGGATGCTTCTAGGTAGAGGTAGGTTTAGCGTGTTATGATTTTAGAACCACGTGTTATTTAACATCAAGTGTGAATGTGGTAAAACAGTAAATAGTATAAAAGGTACGCTATTCATAGGTCGAAATAAAGGAATTTAAAATGTATAGTCCACGTCACACGTTTTGGCCCCTCTGAATAACTTTTAAGTTCGGCTTTGCGCATAGTACAGTCAAGAGGTTATAATTCGACTGCATTTTTTTTTTATAGTTGCTACCTAATACCTTTGATTGGGTGAACCGATTTGATATATTCTTTTTAAATTTAAAGTGGTATTCTGTGCCCATATAAATTTGTATAGTGGGGACATGTCTTCCAGTGAGAAACGTATAATTTTAGAAGTTGGATGGATTATGTAGACGACAAATAGAAATACTCAATATTACGCTTACCGATTAACGAAGAAACATTTTTTATTGGAAAGAGATGTAATTAAGGCTAATCTTTGGTGAGAAGTTGTTAGGTTCTATATTGGATGTGATAAATTATCATATAACTTTCAAGAAACGAGCCTACTCCTTTCTTAAGGGCCGGAAGCATTGGTTTCTCTCGTGTCGCAGGGACCAGGGCTACCATGACATCACTTACCATAGTAGAGCCGTATTTTCGTTTTCTACCGGTTTTATAAATAGAACTCTTCAATTCTTAGGAGTCTATTGTGCTAAAGACCCTAACCCTGTTGAACCCTAACCCTAGCCTTATATTACATTATTTAATAGTATTATGTCAAGCTATGGTAGCCGAGTTGGTCGTAGAAACTATCGCGGATCTGATAGTTTGGTCACCCTGTTACACAATACATTCAAAATCTATTGAAACAGTTCAAAGAAAATTTTCAAAAATTCTATGTTACAGACATGGTCATGGTCGCAGTGTCTTTTCATACTATGACAGATTAAATAAATATAATATTATACCATTACATGCTCGAAGAGTCAACATGATTTAGTATTTCTCCACAAATTACTGTACAATTATATCTCCCTCCTTGCTAGTCTCTAAATTTTAACACCAATTTTGATTTTCGTTTTCCTAAAACATTCAACCTTGAAAATTTATAAGAATAATACATCTTACTATAACCCAATTGTACGTATGACTCGTTTATACAATGAGCTCGCATCCAAGCACATTTCATTAGACATATTTGACCATCGGGCATTCAAATTCAAAAAGACAATTAAACACATTTTATATCCATGACCATTTCAACAACAGCTAGTAAGTATATCACATTTCAATATTTGCTATCTTGTCTTTTTCCAATATGTTAATTTTAGTTTTCATAAATGAGTTCATTTTCACTTTTTCGTTTATCCTTATTCTATTTTTTTTCTCTAAGTCTAATGTTTCTCGGTATTTACTATTATATAATTTATTTTTTTATTATTATTATTAATAGTGTAAGTTAAGTTTGTTTGTGATAAAGCGTTTTAGGTGTTCAGTTTAGTGTACTATTTTTTATTATTGCTATTGTATTATTGTTGTTGACTGTTGCTATATCCATATGTAAATAAATGAATAAAAAAACTATGAAAAAGAAAAGAAGGAAAATATCAATAACATGAAATTTACAACAATAAAACTATTATGAGTACGACTGTACTGCAACTAATAATGACAAGAAACATGTGTCAACGTGAGTCTAATAGGAACGGGAGCCTGCTCCCCATTTACCGCTTTCACATCCCTTCTCATACCCAAATTTGTGACCTGCGCATCTACTTCAAAGCGATTAAAAAGTTTGATGCGGACTATACAAAAATTACAATGTACCCATTGACGTTTCATACGCCTACTTAGAGACTACGAGACTCCTATTAAATGATCATAATCGGAAAATTTAAACGCGAGACTTCCAAATTACCTTGTAAATGTTGCGGGTGACAAGTTCCTGACATTAGAATTTTATCATATATCTACTATCAAACTAACTCTTACACTATAATAACCACTGACACCAGAATTTTATCATATACTAGCTTCTGTCCGCGACTTCGTCCGCGTGGAATAGTTACTTTGGGCTAACGCTAAGACGCGGCGGAAGCTCTCAAAAGGAAAAGAACTCCGATTTTGAAACACTCATCATCGGTGTTCCGCTCCTATTGATCTTAGCGTGGTGATATATAGCTTATAGCCGTAACACTGAAAGTATTTTTCAAATCGGACCAGTAGTTCCTTGATTACCACGTCCAACCAAACAAACCCTCCAGCTTTATAATATTATAATAGTACAGATTACTACTACTCTTCTCTCGTACTTAATTCGAGCCGTCATTCAAATTACAATAACCTTTGATAGAGTGGACCGATTTTAATGAAACAAACACCAAGTTACTAAACACAAGTTACACCAAACACAAGTTACGTAACACGTAAAGTTACATGCTTTACGATTTTCTAAGGGTTTATTGTGAACCCAGTACTTCAGCAGTGATGCGTGTTCAAACAAACAGACAGATATACAGACAGACAGACATTTCTAAAAATGACTGAAATGTATTCTATTACTTTTTCCTAGATACTTGCAACAATTTTTTCACGAAAATCAAAAAAGGTCCAGACACGTTACATTTACATTCTTATTACATGTATAGAAGATATAGATTCCTAGACACCTACAAAAATTTTTTTCACTAAATTCGAAAAAGTACAGACACGTTTGATTTACATTCTTATTATATGTATAGATATTGTTTATTAATATTTATAACGAAAACTAAAATTACCATTTTTTAAATCTAAGATAAAAATACATGTGAAATTAGCGTTTTATATGAAAAATATAAAGTAAAAAAAAATATTATTAAATTATACATGTAACCAATCGATATATGTATTATAATTATCGCTATATATTATTATTATTATATGCACTTTCATCATTTTATAGGTAGGTAAAGAGTAACAAATCTTTGGGCGATGCACTGTTCCACATAGATTAATTCCACAAAGGTTAATTGCTGAAAAAATTGTAGGAGCAAGAATCAATAAAATCTTTGAAAGCAGTTTGGTCTGCCTCACCGGAATTTTCTCTTTGCTAGAAATTCACTAAATTGGGAACACAGATACACAAGCTTAAATTTGAATCTGTGATTTCTAATCAAAGCTCTATATATTTCAGATCAAAGTGGCCAGTTCAATAAAATGCCAATATCATATGTAAGAATCAATCTGTGATTTCTAATCAAACCTCTATATATTTCAGATCAAAGTGGCCAGTTCAATAAAATGCCAATATCATATGTAAGAATCAATATTTGAACATTATAATGTGTAAAGTATTAATGTGACCGCATATGTAACAAGATCGAGCAAGAAGAAGTAACCGAAAAGGATCCTCTCTCAGTGTAATTATCGACGCAAGATGGCAAAACAGGTGTACCTATAACTTACGTGAGCGATTTACAAGATGAGGATGGTAGCTAGCTAGGCGATTCTTATAAAATATCCTACCATATTCCTATAATTACAATAAGATGTTTTTATAGGTCATCAAAGTTATGACTAGTTGTTGAATTTCGAACATATCGATCTATCACTGAGCCATGATTGGTTTAAAGTGACCACCTCACAAAATCGCTAGCACACACTGAGAAACATATGCATATATATATATGCATATATATTGTGCAATATAAATTACAATATTTTCCATAAAAGGTTTCGATATGCATATTGTATACTATTGAGATCAGATATAGCTCCATCTCATAATAAAATGGAATGTATATATAATATATTACGGAAACTTCGATGGGTGGTCTAAACCGTTAGTGGTATTAAATTTAAAAAAAGATTAAACAATGCATATACTGATTTCTGAATTACTCGATAACAATTACAGTATATTTATATGATAGGGATAGTCGAATTAAACCTTCCGCAACGTGCATTCCGTCTACGAAAAATTAGAACACCTCATCGTCAACTTCAAAACAAACACAAAACAAAAACCTCTTCAATAATTGAAATGTCCACATATCCTTGAAAAATGTTGAATTCTAACAAAGTGAATCAATACAATTTCATTTCGCAACATTTTGCATAATAAAGAAAACCAAACGAGAAATTGTATCAAATTTCCTTGAACTTTCATCAGACTATATTCGGCAGATATTAATAAAAGATAATTCTTCATTTATATTAGCTATACTAATCTAGATAAATTAGTATAAAAGAAAGAATTTCACCAGCATATTCTAGAGTGATGAACGTTTTAGAGAAGATTTAATAATAACCTGAAAAATCGCAGTTACCCAAATTTTACAATAAAATATATCAATGACTATCGATTTTTAACTAAAACCGTCGGCATGTTATTTAATTGCATAAAATTTCACGAGTTGTTTTTATCGTCCTTTAAATCATCACCAGACGAAAGGGGTTCGAGCGTTTAGTCTGTGTGTGGAGAAGGGAGGGGTCGCTTCCACAAGGGCGCTTATAGGTGGCAACCCCGACTCAAACCACTGTCCGAGAAGGGGGTATAAATGAAAAATATATATACGTGCAACGTGATTGTATAGAAGTGTAGCGGGGAAGGCTTAAGCTTCGATCTCACTAAATGTTTCAACGTTCATATGAAATTTAATAGATATTTTAATAGTGCTGTGTGTTGATCTCCAAGGTACGTCAGAACTATTAAAAATTTAATTGTGCAACTTTTCCTCACGGCTTCTCTCGCGATAATATAGGTGTGACTTATACCTTGACAATATCACTTTTTGGTGGATGAAAGGTACCCTCCTTTTACGAGCCCTTAACAACATGTATGCAATATTTCATTATGATCATTTGAGTAGTGACGGCATGAATGCGTAACAAACAAATAAACAGTTCAAATTCCAATTACAACATTAATAGGGATTACCTTTAGATTAAAATAAAATCTGTAGTTAGCTTCCCAAAACAGATACCTAGGCATATTTATTAATATCATAAAAAACTTAAAGTAAGGATCTTCATAATCTAAACCATACTCTGAAACTTTTAAAATCCAAAATGCACAATTTAATCCGATCAATTATTCGTAAAATATATGATATCTAAAAGAGAACATGTATTAAATTTTAATCTATTGAATCGCACAAAAAGAAATACTGAGCAACACTTTCCGCGCACACTAGTATATCATGTGCCATAGTAGTTGAAACGAAGTGAGGGTGAGTGAGGAGAGGTGAGGGTTAAATCACACATACTTTGAGGTGATGCACCAGTACAAAATAAATGCACCTACTGTATATAGTATGTCGATCGAGCGGAGTACAACCCACCGATGCGACGCATTAAATTGACGCCGCGCCGCGTCCCCCTATCACAGCTTAATAGTAATTGGCGCATCCTAACTCGTCAGTGTGCTACTACTATACATACATATCTTAATTTTGCTCTAGGGATAATGCGAAAACAATAACGACTTTCGATCGGCCATCATTATTAAAAGATAAACTCATTTAAACATTATCACGTAATGTAACTATTTATACACTTTGCACTAATGTCAATGTAATTTTTTATCGCCACGAAAACTTATTCATATATCTTTAAAGTATAGGGGCTTAGTTGAAATTACTAAAGGAATTTGCATCCTAGGAATTTAGTATATTCCCTCATAGTTGTCATCCATATCTATACATATAATAAGAATGTAAATCGAAAGTGTCTGTACTTTTTCGATTTTCGTGAAAAAAATTGTTGTGTGTCTAGGAATAAGAAATAGAATAAATTTCAATCAGTTTTAGAAATGTCTGTCTGTCTATTTGTATGGACAGGCATCACTGCTAAAGTACTGAGTTCACAATAAAACCTCGGCAAGAAAATCATAAAGTATATTCTCAGGAGTAACTTGGTCTCTGTTTCATTAAAATTGGTCCACTCTAGTAAAAATTATTGTCATTTGAATAACAGCGCGAGTTAAGTACGAGAGAAGAGTAGTAATCTATACCTAATAATATTATATTATAAAGCTGGAGGGTTAGTTTCTTTGGCAGGTTGAACGCACTAATCTCAGGAACTACTGGTCCGAATTGAAAATTTCTTTCAGTGTTAGATAGCTCATTTATCGAGAAAGGCTATAAGGCTATATATCATCACGTTAACACCAATAAGAGCGAAACACTCATGAATAATGTTTCAAAATAGGGGTTTTTTTCTTTTGAGAGCTTCAATTGCGTATTAGCGTTAGGTCAAAGTGACAATTCCACGCGCACGAAGTCGCGGACAGAAGCTAGTTACGTAATAAAACTAGAAAAACGGGAAGTAACGAATCTAGGCGAGCAATAAAGAATTTTAATCGAATATTTCATACACATTGCAATGTCTTAGGTATATTAGGAAGACGAAAGCTATCCTAGATAAATAGTGAACCAGAGTATTCAAGGCCAACAATACCTATCATATCAGAGATTCCAATACGGAACAAAGACCTATAATAAAGACCTGCTAACCCCACAACGGGTTGGGTTCATTCCACACGCATTCATCAAGTCGGAAAGGGCAGTATATTCTATATTTAATTTAATTTTTCTGGAAACGTTCTTTAGAATTTTTAAAATAAAAATCCAGTGTTATTTGTCGTACATGTCACTCTCACACAAAATAGAAACGCCTGTTTATCCATATTAAATGTTGTCAGATGTAAAAAGTCTCTTCAATATATTTCTACTCAGATCAAGATGTATTTAAACCTAAAAAGAATTATCTTCGAAAATAAAATAAAGATTATTATAACTTGTAACCCCAAAGAGAAGGTACACAAAAAAACTTGAATTTTACTGACTTTGCTTTTTTCCAGTGACACTTGAAGCAATATATTTTAAATACCTAAGTATAATCTTTAATGTCTATTAACGTGTCTAATTACAAGAACCAATTCCAATTCTGTAATAGATTTAGATTTCCTTATAACTTAATAGAATTATAAGCTTAAATGGATAATGTATGTTTAATATAACATATGTAACCTACCACATTCACAAATAATTATCAAGATAAATTAATTATAAGGTACCATTTGGGACACAATATTTCCAAAAAAAAAAAATTTTATTGGCTTTATGAATCGGTTTTCACCTCTTTTCTTTATTCAAAAAAGCTGTTGTTAATTTAGAAACACTACGATTTTATAGTACACTAGTTTTTGCCCGTGGCTTTCTTTGCATTAATATAGATTTGACCTATCCCTTGGGAACAAAATTATTTTTCTCTATGAAAGTTACCCTATGTTCTATTCTGTACTCTTTACAATATGTATGTAAAATCTCATAATCATCAGTTAAGTAGTTGAAAAGTGGAATCATAACAAACAAACAAATTAGTTAGGTTTTGCAACACTGCAGGCACTGGAGTCAGTTGAAAACAATTTAAAAAATGTGTATTTTGTATTGTATGTGTATTTTACTTACATATATTTTCTATACCATGTTATTTTTCAGGTTTAAGAACTAAAACCACCTGTTTTACTTACAAAATGTAGTAACTTTTAGCTTTAAGATACCACCATCTCATACAAGTATATATGCTGGCAAGAAAAAAAACTATATAAGTACCATCGCAAGTGATGCATGCGGAAAAAAATTAACATATACCTAACTTTGGAACCATAGGTAATTCCCACAACACAACCACATTTAGGTAAAATCCTATATCTTTAAAAGAACAATTCTTGTCTATATATATATATATATACATTTACTTAATGTATCTCGATACGGCTCTAGATTTAGGTCAATTTTTGTATTTAGATAACATTTTGCTTTTAACCTTGTCTATTACAGGTATCTTCAAGGAAAAAGCACGATAAAAAAAAATTATCAAAAATAGAACCTGCAGTAAAGCGCCTTCTCCTAAATTTTTATAGTACTTCTATGGTTCCCAATGGTTACTATCTAACCTACCAAGTAACTCAAAATTTTGTAAGAAGGCACTATATGATGCTATCCGCCAGCAGACAGTATCTTAATCACCTAGGTACTGTCATATAATAAATATAACAGCAATTTTTACATTTTATGATAATTTCACTTGTGACCAGTAAGTAATCAATTTGGCGGAATTAGATATTGTACTGTTTTGTTTTTAATTAGTATAAAAAAAATTATCATAATTATTATATTCACACTTCACCTGTACCTACAAACTCACATATAAATTAAAAAAATTTAATAGGAAAGTTTTATTTCAACAAAAACTTCCCAAATCCTGAATCTTTGAACACCGACACTGACTAATTTCATATATCCTCATCTTCTTTTTACCCTTATCCCAGTTAAGTAGGGTCAGCACATTGTCAGACACCGTCAGATGTCATCTCAGTATTCACAATTTTTATACCTATATCATTTCTCACACAATGCAACCATACAGTCTTCGTTTATTCCTATATTCGTTCACCTTCAAACTCAAAATTTTGCTAGTTACATTATTACTGTCATCTCTTCTCACAATATGCCCATACCATGCTAAACTATTACTCCTCCAGTTCTCTGCCACTGATGCTATTTTCAAACTGCCTCTGTCATACTTATTCTTAAGCTTATTCATTCTAGTTACACCACACATCCATCTTAACATTTGCATGTCTGCCATGTGTAATCTTTATCCTCCGTCTACTTCATAGCCCAGTACTTGCATCCATGTAACATGACTGTTCTTATTATAGTTTTAAAAACCTTTCCCTTCAGTTTCAACACATTCATTAGTCATAAACTAAGCCAGACACCTTTCGCCATATCTTCCATTCTGTGTTTATTCTATTCCTCATATTTTTATCATCATTCCAATATTCATTTTCTTGTTGCCAACATCTCTCTTTTGTCATACCATCACTCTTTTCTATACATACAGACTATGTGATATGAGATTTATGCCTCGATAGTTGTTAGCCCTGTACCTCACCCTTATTCTTAAAGATAGGCTCTATTATGCTATTGTACCAATCATTTGGGTTTACCTATTCTTGTACCATAAAGTCAGCCTCATCTATCCAACAACCTATCAAAACTTCCACACACTTTACTTCCACAGGTATACCATCTGACCCAACATTTTTTTTTACTAGTTTCATATAATAGAAAGTGTGAATATAAAAAGGAGATGGTGAAAACAAAGAAATTTATTTTATCATATTATTAATTACATAATGTATTTAAATACGTGTTTTTACTGTAACTGTGATACCTACATTGCTTAACTTAATAAAGCTTTTCTTTATATACAAGACAAGTGTTACTATAATTACTAGGAAACCAATAAATATTTTTGATTAAGTCAAAATCTAGTGACTGAATAAATGTTTATTTATCTAGTATTACTCATCAATTATTACAACATCGTAATTATAAAATGGGCCCTCCACATGAAATCTGACAGTTTGAATAATATTTTTTATGTCCCCAATTTTGTGATGTTTTAGTAGACCTCAAAATAATCAGCCTGGTAAATTTCTGACAATCTCATTGTTTGAGATAGAGAAAAAAAAATGCTTTTTACTTTACTTTCAGCCCAAGTTATATATAATTATAAGAAATTTCTTTATAAGTAACAAGAAAATCATTTTTTTTTAATTTGACCATATTTCCCATTTAAATATTTGTGGTATAAAAAGTTATAGCTCAATATCTCAAGAAATATTAATCTTATAGGTTTGGTTTAAAGACTTTTTGTAAAAAAAAATCCTATGAATGCTTTTTCAGTCATCCAATGAAGCCATTCGAATGAGTTCGAACAATATGATAGCAGCACCAAGGGCCTCTGAGTTATATAAATATAAATTAAGAAATAAAAATAATCAGTTATGTGTGTTTTCAATGGTGAAAACTCTCACAGTTAGGAAAAGTACTAAGAGTTAATATTAAGGGCTCAACTGTTAAGGCAATTATTTTTTAACAAAATTTTGCATTGAGACATAAAAAAATCACTTAAAAAAAGAACCCTAATACACAGCCTATGGAGAACATTGATAAATTCTATGGAAATGGTTATATATAATTTAAACCAAAACTTTGTATATCGTATGGACACTGTGAGAAATGTCAATAAAATCATTACTTCACACTAGAGGTCCTTTATATAGGGTACAGTGATAACCTGCACATTGTACATTGTACACTAATTATTTCAAGCTGATATGGCTATAGACAGCAACAATCTTGCTATAAATATACAATTCATTTCACATCTCTCATGTTTATCTCTTTTATAGTTTCAATATCTTTCATATTTAGCACCAATACATAAAGTAATCTTCATATTCAGTTTTTATATAAAAATAAAACGTATATTGCATCGGGATATATACAAGACTATACTATGATACTGGCTATAGTCACCATTTGTGCAAAACCATTTATCCAAAGGATATCAGCAATCAGCGTTAACTGTATCTAAGATCAGATTTAGCTTCAATTCATGTCCCCACAGCAATTTATCATTCAACGAGTATGCTTTATGCACCTATGTACTATGTTACTTATAAAGTTACTTCACATTGTGCGGTTCGCCTATTACATATGAGAAGAGCGTGTTTTATAGTATTTATCTATGACCTTAATATGAAATCACAGAAACATTTTTGAATAATGTTAACAGTAATATAGGAATAGAACAATTGAAGAAGAAAACAATTGATAATCCATATTAAGAGTTATTTTTTCTCTTTAAAATACTATAGATATATCTAAGATCACATATTAGACTCAAGTAGTGGTTTGTGTGTAATTGCTAATATTTATATACAAATTTGAACATGTACACATCTGAAAAATGCTAGTTTTCAGAATCTATTTTATTAAAATGGTGCTATGAAACAAATATTTATTATGTTGAGCAAATAGGAATAAAGCTAATGATGATTAGTTAAAATATGATGTTTATGATGATGGTGATAAGAACACAAATGGTAATAGTTATACTGTTCATAAATTGAGGTGAAACACTGACATTAAAATTATTAGGTCTAGACTATAATAATAAATAGTATGTAAAGTAAGTTTTTAATTAAAAATGTTTGTTTCAAAAAGTGTTTGGCTTTGTTAAGAAAGACTTCATTGGCCAACATCACTGCCCTTGTAAAAGTCCAAAATTGTTTTACATGCCCCCAATATTCAAAATCGTAAAGATACTCCTTGTCTATGGTTACAAAAACTAGGAATCTAAGACTCGAAGAATAGAAAATCACATTAGTTATGTAGTAATGTTACTGCTTATTACTTGAACGACGATCATAAACGACCTAAAATATTGGAAACACAAGCTAAAAAAGCCTCTATATCTACTTATGTTATGTAGTTGGTACCATGCACGTAGCAGTGAAATATGGAGGATGCATATCCGAAACCATTAAAAAACTTGCCCAAACTGAAACGTCTCACTAAACTACTATCATTATACTACTTTTATAGTGTTTTCAGACAAAATAACACCGTTTTCAGTGATGAGATACACGCTAAACCAATAATTATTGCAATTTGCTACATTATCGAACCGCCCTACGCTGGTGTTGATGTATAAATTATTCCGACTTACCAAGCCTGAGAATGACATATTCAGGAAAATAATAAAGAAAGATAAAAATAAACAAAAACTATAATTAATTTTATAAGGAATTATGTAGAATTTAGTTAGGTTTCACAATCTATTCCACAAAACAATAACACTTCGCGCAACCACTATCGCAGTATCGTACTGAAGTTGTTGACAACAAGATCAATACCGCCAACCTATCAGACAAAACAAATCAATTATTTCGGACCGCGCAGCAGTATAGATTATTTGGAGTGTATAGTATGGGTACCTACGAATGCGCAAAAATATCTCTAAATCCTTAATTAATATCTTATATTACAATACATGCTCTAATATACCCGTATAATAATATTGATTTAGTAGTTAATTATAAGTTATCATAATTATAAGCTTTGATGAAAATTGTTTTTTTTTATTTGTTGCTTACTACTTTTTTTTTATTTCTAAATCTTTATATATTCTAGGAGTAATTATATAATCTACGGTGTTAACAGAATTTTAATCATAAAAATTAAATATCCATTTATAATTTCCGGCAAGTTAATTAAATTTACTAATAGATGACGCGCATTACAATAAAAGTGTGCATTTAATTTTATTATTTAATTTAGTATCTTGATTACCACACATTAATCTCAATATTATAAGAGGTGACAAGAAACTTGGTTACTTTTTACTTCTTTGTTTTATAACATCATTAAAATTAAAAAATAAACAATAATTGTCTTTGATATTTGATATGTCACATCCGTAAATTTCAGAACAGAGGTGGGTTTTAAATGTAATAATTACAATTGGATGATATTTCATATATCGTAAGATAAATATTTGTCTATCAAAGTGTTGACTACGAATAGCAAATACCTACCAAGCTATTATCGGTCTGACATTTTTTTTTCAGTCATCTTTCGGTAAAATTAAAATAGATGTTCCTATAAGTAATTATTCATATAATTTATAAACCTATTTTTAAATAATCCTACTTTTCATTTTGAGAAAGAAAATAGCCAAGTATACTGTAATCTTTTAATTTAATATAAAATCTATAAATAGATTGAATTCTTTAAAATTGTTAAATATACTAATTTGTTTAGCTTTTAAACTTCATAAGAAATAAAAGTAAAACAGATTGTCTATTAAGTTGATATTACTTTTAAATACTGAGAAATGTAATAATTATAACAATATGAAGGCCCTTAAACTTTTATAATATTGTCTCACCAAATCTAAAACAAAAAAAAGTGTAAATGACAAAATATAATTAATACACAAGTTTTTCTTATGAAGAAAAAAGTACTTCAGTGTTAATTATTACTAAAAAAAATATAAAAAATCCATAATAACAATATTGCCAATACCGGAGTTGATTATGAATAAGCATTGTGAAACGCCCGAAGCACTTTTATACAGACAGCAGCATAGCATATTTCAAATGTTTCAAGAATATTTCAATATAACCAACAATAATCTATATCTATACTTCTATACTAATATTATAAAGAGGTAAAGTTAGTGAGTTTGTGGCGTTGTGACGTTGTAGGGTGTAATCTCAGGAACTACTGGTCCGATTTGGAAAATTCTTTCAGTGTTATATAGCTCATTTATCGGGGAAGGTTATAGGCTATATATCATCACGCTAAGACCCATAGAAGCGGAGCAGCAATGAAGAATGTTGCAAAATCGAGATATTTTTTCCTTTTCAGAACTTCCGCTGCGTCTTAGCCCAAAATAACCATTCCACGCGTACAAAGTCGCGGGCAGAAGCTATTAACTAATTATATTCTCTATACTAATATCATAAAGAGGTAAAGTATGTGAGGTTGTAGGGGGTAATATCTGGGGAGTCGGAGAAAAAATGGTCAAACGAAAACGTTTCTTATGAACGCTGCCTTAACGATGAGAGATATATGATTGAATTCTAGAAAACAGTTGTAGCTTGATAATGCCTATTACCGCCCAACAAAGTAGGCACGGGTCAGCTAGTATTATACAAAAGATCTCGTATCATACACTTGCATATATTTCACATGAAATAGGATGTTCTTTTTTCAATAAATCAATATTATTATATATATAATATATATATTAATATATATATAATATATGACACTCCATGGTCACATATAACATATAAAATAATAATATCAAAAGAAATACTAATTAATACCCAACTAAGAAAATCTAAGTTAAAATTTGTTCTAAGACTTTCAAAAGTATAACCACAATCGTAGTAAACCTAGGTGCAATGACGGCTGTCGAAAGCTACAATGGGAGACCCGGAGTTAGTAACTTTAGATAATAAAACGGACAAGAAACCCTTTTGTTTTGTTCCTGACGTTCCCACGTTCACTTTCAAGTAAAAGTGAAATAGCCCGACGGCCATTGACACTGTACTTTAATATAGACGCGTAGATGATTGTGTATAATTTTTGTACTTTTCTAGTTAATTAGGTCAAATATTATGGACCTATTTTTTTATTGATTTCTTTCAAATGAGAGAATTTCTTTAAGTCTAGAGGAAGCTTTTGTAATTAATATAAGTCAATTTGTAACTCTGAATTGTTAATTCTATCTTGCGAAGGCATAGCTACAGTCCTAGTCAATGTTTCAATCGCTCTGAATATAGGCGTAAGTTCAGGCTTACTCGTAATATATGTAAAAAGTTTAATAAATACGAAATAAAGTTAACATATTATTATAGCAATTTAAAATTGGCCTTTATTTATTCGTAAGTTGGCTCGATGTTAAACATATAATATTGTACGTATTTATACCTCCATCTGTGTTCTGGGCAAATACATTCAGAATGGTCAAACAGTTTGACGACTACTGTACACGCAGAAAATAACTGATAACTATGATGAACTAATAACTAGAAGAGACAACTTGTTTGATAAAATTGAAACGTATTGTCAGATTTATTAGGCTTTAGTCTACCTACTTAAAGTTTTTATTATACTCAAACTGAACTTTATTCTAAACACCAAAATGCTTTAGATTATTTGAAGTTATGACATTGTAACTTCGTTATAACGAAACTGAATAGAATTAGAAAATATACGTCATACCGAGTAATTCGTTACAATGGGGTTTGTTATATAGAGGTTAGAGTAAGATATGATTCATTTAAACAAGAATTTAAGGAATACCTTTTTTGTTTATTAGCCATTGCAACTTTAAAACTAACAACATTTACAAACAGCAGTGTTTACATTACAGCAACAAACAACAATGATTGTCTTACAAAGAATTTAGCGTGTCTGAACCAGTCCTGACAAGAATTTTCGTGAAATTTAGTGGGAATAATTTTTAGTATACGTTATAATAGGTCTTTACCTATGAAATTGCCGTTCTGCAGTACTGGCCATTTCAAATCAAAATAATTTTCGTTTGGCTAAGAATTCTAATTTCAAATTAATTTTGTTTTAAAAACATGGAATTCTTTTTCCAAAAGTAGTCATTTGTTTATTGATTAGTGTTACATTTTCATCGTATTTCAATCTTTTTTGTCATCATGGATAGTATAAAAATTCGAGTAATTATGGAATATGAGTACCGTCGTGGCAGCAACGCGGCACAAGCGGCACAAAACATCAACGACGTTTACGGAGTTAACACTACAAACCAACGCACCACCTGTTATTGGTTTGCTCGCTTCCGTTCTGGGAATTTCGACCTGAAAAATGAATCTCGCGGTCGTCCGAAGACTTTGGTCGATAATGACGAATTAAAGGCGATTGTGGAAGCTGATGATACACAATCTACGGCTGAATTAGCAGCAGCCTTCGACGTTAGCGTCAAAACAATATTGGTCCATTTGCGTCAAATTGGCAAGGTAAAAAAGCTTGACAAATGGGTGCCCTACGAACTCAATGATCGCCAGCGCGAAGTACGCGTCGAGATGTGCCTTGCACTACTCAACAGACACACAAATGAAGGAATTTTGAACCGCATTGTTACCTGCGATGAAAAATGGATTCTGTTTGATAACCGCAAGCGCTCAGCAAGTTGGTTGGATCCTGGTTCAGCACCTAAACAATGCCCTAAACGAAAACATACCCCTAGAAAAGTGATGGTCACTGTTTGGTGGTCTAGCGCCGGTGTGATTCATCACAGCTTCTTACCAAACGGGGTGAGCATTACTGCAGATGTGTACTGTGAAGAACTGAACACAATGATGGAGAAGCTGGCACATCTCCAACCAGCATTGGTCAATCGCTCGTCTCCGCTGCTCCTGCACGACAACGCGCGACCTCATACTGCACAGCAGACGGTCTCCAAGTTGCAAGAACTGGGGTTGGAAGTTCTCCGTCATCCGCTCTACTCACCAGACCTTGCGCCTAGAGACTACTACTTTTTCCAGAATTTGGATAACTCCTTGGCGGGAAAAAAATTCAATACCCGAGAGGCAGTACAAAATGCCTTTGAAGAATTTGTTGCCTCCCGTCCAGCTGATTTCTTTAAGAAGGGCATCAATAAACTGCCACTGCGTTGGAAAAGATGCATTGATTGCATGGGTGATTACTTCGATTAATACAAATAAAAAATACATGAAAAAAAATCGTTTCAATTTTTTCATACAAAACGGCAATTTCATAGGTAAAGACCTAATATAAAGAATTAAGATGAAAAAATTCTTAAACAGTGCAGTGTTGTAAGATTTTGTATCACTGTATCGCGCGAGCAGCGTACTCACTACTCAAGGGCTCCACGCCGAGGGAACGGACCTAGGCTTCAGCCGCTGCCGACGGGGGCCTAGTCTGGTTTACGATTTGGTATTCACTATTGTGATGTCAGTGTCGTATGTTATGTGAATTATACGCTGGCAACAGAGAGACGTTAAAATATATGATATGTAAGAAAAAAAATTGTAATATATTAACTTGTTTCTTTTAGGGAAATATATATTCTTAGTATAAGTTTTATCGTGTTTCACGCTATGAGATAGATAAATAAGCCCTTGAAATGAAAAAATGCTTAAGGTCTGTCGTGAGGAGTATTCTCGTATGTTTCTTTTTATTTAAAAACTGCATAGTATTGACTAATTTTTCAGGCCACTATCATCATCATTATTAAAAAAAAAAACATATGTTTGAAATAATATATTTAGATTTACTATGTAAATGTTGATCCCCTTCTAAACCTTTTAACGATAAATTTTAATAAAATGTTGTTAAGGACTTGTTTATAGCCATTATTATTATTCAACTCTATTCATAATTCATTGACTTGGTTATTTTATTTTAAGATAATATTTGATACCTCAAAAAATTACACTTTATTAATAGGTATGTTATAACTGTCTGTTGTGCTTAAGACGATATTGTTATATTTTCAAACTATAATGGAAAATAAATAAATATTGTAAGGTGTTTTATTTTTTAAACTCTATTTTATGGGATTGTAGTTTAGATTTATTATGGTAGAATGCGAGGCAATTTATCTGACAACAATACGTGGTATTCGCAATGGATCACCGAGCTTTTGTTTATATTTGGTGTGTGGCCGCATCATCGAATGTGAACGAGGGTGTAGTGTTGATTGACCACTGCTACTCTGAATCTTCGTTCTTGTTCTTTCACTCTAAACATGTATTTATTATTATCTGTGGATAATTTTGTCGCTGTCATCTCGATTACGTCGTTTCCTCTTATTAGTCTGTGGTCTGTACGAAGTATAATACATACAATTATCACCAGTGTCTCCTCGACAACTATTGTCGATTTACGTTTACTTTTTTTTGCTTCGATTTATCAAGTGTTCTTTGATTATGCTTATATTTGCTTAAAATGCAAAGAGTACTTTTATTCAAAAAAATTTTTGTTATGGGTTTATTTTTTTGTGTATTATTTCTAGTTTTTTTTTGGGCCAACATGGAAATAAGGTAAATGATTGTTTATAAATATTTGCTCATACGTTTATTTCTTTGGTGTATCAGTAATACTAGTGAAGTTTAATATTTTTACATTACTATTAATCAAGAATAAGATAAGTATGAGATGAACATCAAAGAATGTAAAAACACATACACAATTTTAAATTTGTAAGACTCCTCAGCCTAAATATTTTGTGGGGTGAGGTTTGGTTCACTCTCTGTCATTTGTGTGATTGATATAAATTGTGTGTGGGGTGCCAAAATTCAAGCTGTCAAGATGTAAAATTGCTAAATCTCTTAACAATTTGTAGCTCACAAATAGTTCACAATTAATTTATACCGTTTTTATTGCCTGATTATCATTTTTTTTAAATTATTTTACATGTATTTTCTAAATAACGTTTTTTTTATATTGAAATATGTAATATGATTTGTTTTGATTTATCAAAACTGTATATAAAAAAAATTATTGAGCTCTGCCTTCAGGCACATCATGCATAAACTATTGGATACATTACTATCAATGTTTTTGTTTAAATTTTTAGATACTTGATGCTTATGTAAAACAAATGATTATTACAATAAATTAATTTAATGTAGAGCTATTAAAGTTTAAAGAAACTGGGATTTTTATGAGTACTACACTTTCAGAGAAGTGTGTTTTCTTGCTGTAGACAAGTGAGGTAAACAGTGTTATGCTGTTCCTTGTGTACATAAAACACTATTCAAATAATAAAAGACACATAACATGGTATCAATATAACTATCAACTATTATAAAATATATATTAAGGAAATGGCAATTGGTTTTTTTTTTGATAACATACTCTCTAAAGTTGTCTCTGCTTTTTTTTAATAAATAATAATCCATACCTACCTAGATTATTATGAAAAAAACCCTTTCCATTTTTGGTATAATATTTATTTTTTACATAATGGATACATATATAGTGTATTTATAAAGGTTACAGTTGAAATAATCATTACATAGTATAAAACAAAGTCCCGTACTGCGTCTGTCTGTCTGTTTGCGATAAACTCAAAAACTACTGAACGGATTTTCACACGGTTTTCACCAGTAAATAAAGTGATTCATGAGGAAAATTTTCGTACATAATTTGTCAAGGTTTTTTTATTATGAGGGCGAGATAACGTCCGCCGGCCCGCTAGTTTTTTATATAACACTAGCGGACCGGGCGGACGTTGTCCTGCCTTGAAAACAAAAAAAAATCCTAAAAGTTGATCGCAGCGCCACCTGCCGGGTCCAATTGTGAATCTAAACCATTCTCGAATCTCCACGAACACACACAAAAAATTTCATCAAAATCGGTCCAGTCGTTTAGGAGGAGTTCAGTCACATACACACGCACACAAGAAATATATATATTAAGATTATCAATAGTAAAATATTGTAATATAAGGTAAATAAAACCCATCGTTAACTTCACAAGTATATGATATACCTTAATAATTAATAAATTGATCATAGTGTAGTTAAGTGTGTCATGACCTCTACACATTTACCAGCTACTTGAAAACATGAATACTTGTTTTCTGTTGTTGAATTACATGATTATGATGAATTGTAACATGAAAATAAATAAAAAGAGAATTAAAATGGTTCTAATCATTTATACAAATAATTATAAGCAAGATCTCTTACTAGGCTTGCTATAAATTTCAAGAATAAACATTCTCAAATTGAGAACTACGTATTTTAAAAGGTAATAATTTTATTGACTATCAATACCAATATCCAATTACCAGTATCAAATTTTAAGGAACATTCAGAAACCATGTAATATTTATAATAAGAAAATACATGAATAATAAATATCTTGGCTTTTCTATTTAAACATTTTAATTAAAAGATAAGTATTTGTAAGTTAAACATGTCATTTTCAGTTTCAATGGTGTAAGTTCAACAAACTCAGCAAAAGGTGTCCCAGTGAATGTGAGAAACAAAATATGCCATGTTAATTACACAGATGACAGACTAAACATCAGACATGATGTAAATCTCACTATGATATATTTTGTGACACCAACATATCCAAGACCAGAGCAAATTCCTGAACTAACTCGACTTGGACATACCTTGATGCACATACCGAGGATACACTGGATTATTGCTGATGATCAGCCAGTGTGTTCTATAGAAGTGTTCAACTTGCTCAGGTGAGATCACCTAAGATATATAAAACATACTAGTTTCGATTTCATACTAGTATTTCACCTATATAATATCCTAATAAAGAGTAACCTGCCAATATGTAGTTAATATTTCTAAAAATATAGTCATGGTAAAATTTTTGAGTGTATAGTGAATGTATAAAAATATTATTGAAATATGTCCAATATTACAGATACATATATACCGTGAAGTAATATACACACATCAAAAAAGTCTAAGCAACATGCGTGATATTACAAATTTTACCATTTATATTAATTAATTTCTAAGTATTTACTCAAACAAAGTGCGTAGGTAAGTAAACTTTTTTGTTATTGATGACATACTGGCTGGTTGTAAAAAAAAAATTTGATTATGTTTTGTTTTTTCATAAAATTCAAATGACTGCGAATTTGTTTGAATTTAAGTGCGTTTTAATTGCTACGTTTAGTCTTGATTTTATAATTTTACCAACCATTTAAATAAAGTTAGCGACAAAATTGAATTGTTAGATATTCTTTACGTCATGAAGCGACGTCATTTGATGGCAGATGAAATGCATAGAGCTGTAGGGATGTTGCAAGCGGGAAGTAATCAATCTCAGGTATCTCGACATTTTGGCATTCATAGAAGTGTTATTTGTCGTCTTTGGCAGCGCTACAATAATACAGGAGAACTTGCTGAACAGCATCCAGGCCGTAAAAGGAGTACAACCACTCGGCTAGACCGGTACATACAACTGACTGCAAGACGCCAGCCGATGTTAACCGCTCGAGAGATAAGTTTGAGGCTACAAATTTCAAGTGGTGTTAATGTAAGTCCTCAAACTGTGCGAAATCGACTGCATGAGTACGGCCTACGAGCTCGACGCCCAATCAGGTGCCCACCGATACGTCACGGGAATCGCGCTCGTCGATATGAATGGTGTAGAGAACGCATAACATGGACCCAGGAACAATGGGATAAAATTATGTTTTCCGATGAATCGCGATTGGGGTTTAAGCCTGATACAAGAAGGGTGCGAGTGTATCGTCGGCCCGGAAATACTGAAAGGCTCAGGTGCGTTCAGGAAGTTCATCCATACAGCGGCTCAACAGTTCTGTTATGGGCGGGTATTATGAAGAACAGGCGAACTGAGCTCGTTTTTGTAAATGGAAACATGAATGCTGAAAATTACATTGAGGATATTCTCAGACCTTATGTCTACCCATTTGCACAAACCTTTGGCTCCGATTTTAGGTTAATGCATGACAATGCGCGTTCACATACAGCTCGGCGAACCAGTGAATACTTTGCAACGGAGAACATCCGGGTATTGCCCTGGCCTGCACAATCGCCAGATCTGAACCCCATCGAGCACGCATGGGACATGCTCCAGAGACGTGTTTTGAAGGACTTGGACGGAGCGACAACAACCCAACAGCTGAAGGATTTGCTACAATTCCATTGGGAACGAATACCGCAAGATGACATAAACAGTCTCATTAATTCAATGAATAATCGTTGCCGACAAGTTCTGAATAGCAGAGGAGACCATACTTTGTATTACATTGTTCTATTCTTTCACAATAAATACATTTTCTTTAGAAATTTCATTTTGTAAGAAAAAAGTTTAGTTTCTTATGTATCTTAGTTTCTACAGTATATTCTAATATTGTTCATTTCTGTTATTAAAAGAACTTATGAAGACAACAGCTGTTATTTTTACATCATAGAACCCTAACGATATTATTTTAAAAATAAAATACAACGTTATAATGTGAAGAACCATCCTAAAATTTAAATTAGTACATGTTGCTTAGACTTTTTTGATGAGTGTATATTAAGTAAGTTATATAGAGAAAAAGTTTAGCAAATAATGATGCCTAGCATTAACACTAGAATCATAATGCTTTTTATGCATTGCTTAAAGCAGAATTACTGTTGAAGTTTATACTTTATTCTGTATTGTTTCAGGCGAACAGGATTACCCTTTACACATATATCGAGTCCAAAACCCTATATTTATAAAGAATTAAATTTCCCAAGAGGCGTCTCAAATCGTCGAGCGGCAGTTAAGTGGCTCAGGGAGAATGTGCAAGAAGGAGTTATGTACTTTGGTGATGATGACAACACTGTTGATTTGCAGTTGTTTAATGAAATAAGGACAACTAAAAAAGTTTCTATGTTTCCTGTTGGTCTCATTGGAGGCTTTGGAGTTTCCACACCCATTGTTAAAGATGGAAAAGTGAGTTAATGCTTGGTTTACTTTTAGAATCTTCCATAGACTATTAAATAAATAGTATATATTTTTTTTCTGTAAAGTCAGTTGTTTACATTAGATTACTTTTTTTTTAATTTCCAGTCATTAAAGTATTTATTTTTCAGTTTGTTACTGTTCAATTCTACTTGTCGCGGCTTCTCTTGCTAGTAGAGGAATGTATGTTATAATCAATTATTCAGTTTATTTGGCATGGAAGTTACTATTTTGTTAATTTAGTTAATTCCAAGACATGAAGATACAGATAACCATATAAACTAAGTGATTTAGAGGAAGAAATTTAATAGACGTGGATAGTTAATTTCTTTTATATAAAGTTATAGGACTGCCACTGATGGTAAGCATATTACAATCTAAGAACAATGGTGAATATCGAAAGATCAATTTTTCATCAGTGGCCATCAGTGTTACTAGTAAAGTAAAAAGTCAAAAAGTTATGGACTGGCGTGGTGATTGTGCCCATACCTACTTTTCGACAGAGGTATATGGTTCTGCAGTGTAAGAGATATACAACAAGCTGATATGATGAAGATTATATGTAATGTGGTTACATCATAGTTGGCAACAGAATGTCTATAAACCAGCTTAGATACTGGATAGTATATACTAGCGGGCCCGGCAGACGTTGTCCAGCCCTGATTATAAAAAAAATCCTTGACAAATTATATACCAAAACGTTCCTCATGAATCATTTTATCCACTGGTTAAAACCGCTTGAAAATCCGTTCAGTAGTTTTTGAGTTTATCGCAAACAGACAGACAGACAGACGCGGTAGGGAACTTTGTTTTATACCATGTAATGATAAAGACTAATAGAGGAAAACCACATGCCTTCACATGCCATTGTAGCCATTGTACAAGATACTCCTGACGTATTGTGAAACTGATGTAATCAAATGGCATTGCTATGGCAAATTGAGATAAATTTCTTAAACACCAACACTTGACAACTAAATATATGGATTTTTTTGGGATTAATATTTCCGACAGGATTTAAAAAACAGGTTTAATCTATTTGGCTGGTGTATTAATAAAGATTCATTCTAACAAAAAAGAGGTTTTTGATCTGATTTACAATTAAAACAAAATACAAATATCAAAAGATATCCTCTGTAATTTTGAATGTACTAGTTGATTTATCTTATACTAGCGAGCCCGGCAGACGTTGTCCCGCCCTGATTGCCCTGACTATAAGAAAATCCTTCACAAATTATATACCAAAACGTTCCTCGTGAATCACTTTATTCACTGGAGAAAACCACATAAAAATCCGTTCAGTAGTTGTTGAGTTTATCGCGAACAAACAGACAGACGCGGTAGGGGACTTTGTTTTATACTATGTAATGATAATGATACTCATCTAACTTTAGTAAATATATGTCTGGTTATTTTATAACTATAAGATTATTTTGTTTATTATTTATATGATAATTATGGGGGCAAAAAAGGAAAAAATAGTTACTGTTTTATCAAATAACGTCTTAAATCCGCAAACCAAAATTTTTAGATAGTGAAAGACATTATTTAATATGTGATTGTTCGAAAACAAACACTTTCTTATTTTGCTGATAATGAAAAATTGTACTAACTTTATTGGTAAATCTATGGGGGTTAAAAGACTTTCTGGAGTGGAATTGTTTTTTAGTTTTTGAATACCGTATTATCCAATTCCAGCCTTCAAATGAGAGTTCGTAAATCGGTTTCAGGTCGTTGCCTTCTTTGACTCGTGGCCTGGTGCCAGGACTTTTCCCGTTGACATGGCAGGCTTTGCTGTCAACATTGAATTCATAAAACCGTCAGCTACTATGCCCTATACTGTAGGTCATGAAGAAGATGAGTTCCTGATCAGTTTAGGATTGAAACTTGAGGATATAGAACCTCTAGCAGATAATTGTTCCAAAATTCTCGTATGGCATACGAAAACAGCAAAATTTAAAAAGCCATCATTGAAACTTGATGTGAATAAAATAAACAATTTGTTGAATTATGAGCACTTTGCAAAACTACTGAAGGAGACCACTAATTTGGGTATGGCAAATATATTTCCTGAGAACGGATCAAAAACATTCATTATCAAGAATAGGAGGACTTATGAACCTTTATCTGGATTACCGTAAGTTGTGTTTGGTAAATATTTGTATTATTATCATAATAACTAATTAACTTAGTCCCGACTGTGATGCTACAGTTTTATATAATAAGCTGAATAATTTTAGTGCAATTATTGTTTAATGATTTATAGTATAAAATACGTTTATTTAAGTGAATTTTCAGATAGAATAAATATTGCTCTTATTTGTATTATAACTGGCCAAACAAACCTGTATAAATAGATATTTAAGAAACCGTGCAATGTAGAATCTCTTAAATTTATATTTAAATGAAATTTCTTAGTGTTTAGTTTATTTCATGTTCATTTAGTCAGAATGTGGTGTCGGTTTAAAATTTGCAATCATTTGAAGGAGTTATTGGTTGTACGTTTTATTGTTACGTAAAGTTTTCGTGTCAAGCTACAGGTACATTTAATATGTTAAATTTTTATTAACACACGTGTTTTACTTATACTATACTAGCGGGCCCGGCAGACGTTGTCCCGCCCTGATTATGAAAAATTCCTTAAAAAATTATATACTAAAACGTTCCTCATTAATCACTCTATCCACCGGTAAAAACCGCATGAAAATCCGTTCGGTAGTTTTTGAGTTTATCGCGAACAGACAGACAGACAGACGCGGTAGGGGACTTTGTTTTATACTATGTATTGATAATAACAAGATTCTAGCTACTTGGAATACAATCGAGTGTAAAAAAAAAATACAGCATAGTATGCTATTTGTCATGACGTTAATAGTAACCTGTTAAATCAAGTTTATTCTCTGCAAAGAAGATAGCTGTATTTGACAAATCATTAAAATTCTACTACCTCGTTGTTTCTCTATACAATATAATTTCAGTGTATTAATACGACTGTATTTAGGCTGATTTAATTAATTCAACTTATGGGATACTTTTGTAATAATCTCAGCCTAAAGAATATATTTTAAGTTCTAAGTAATAATATGTTGTACATAGATCAAATAAGTAAAATCCATACTAATTTATTTACGTAAATAGAACAATATTTTATGATCCCATAAATGCGGTATTATGTTCTTTACGGTTGTAATGGTAATTTACTTCACGAATATTGATAAAGAGTACTGTATTGTATATTTTCGTTTCGCTTATTAAATTCAGGATTTGGATCAATATCAATTAGGCATTGACATGAAGTGGTACCTAATTTTTTAACAATTTTTTTTTTAATAATAGGTATACTATTGAATGTGGTTATCTTAGTTTCTCTAGATCAGCTTTACTCAACCTGCGGCCCGCCGGGTCTTTGTAGTTGGCCCCCCGGTTGTACTTTATTTTCAACTAGCTGTACCCGCAGATCCGCACGCGTTTTTTAAAATCGTATTAAAGAATTATAAGATTGTGAGATTACGTACAGTTATAGAAATGCTCTTTAAAAACAATTGTAAGTACGACACGCACGCCACTTACAGTAACATGTAACGTGTACATTAGATAAATACTAACAGCGTGTCAAATGAGGTTTGTCATCAGCAACATATTTGGAACCTTAACCAACAATATAACTACCTCAGTGTTCGCTTACACTGTATAAGGAACTAATGAAACAATAACTTAAAATATTATTATAAAGATTTACATTTACATTACATTTAATATACATTGCCATTATAATTAAGATTCTGTGACTATACAAAAAATAAACGCTTGTCTGTTCCACAAGAAATTGAATTATGGAACTCTTTACGGAATACGTTTATAATCAAAGATCCTATTAGGAAGACCTCTATATTATTAAAGTTATTAATAATTATAAAGTTGAATTGTAAACAATACGCTGATAATTATTTCTCTTATTAAAATAAAGAATGAGTCGAAATCTTGCTAAATTTCATGCAGACAAACTCGCGGGTAATTTGAAATTATGTTTTTTTTTATTTAATACCTAAATATTTGTAGTTTGCGGTCCGCGACATCATGAGTGAATCGTGTTTGTGGCCCGTTTAAAGAAAAGGTTGAGTACCACTGCTCTAGATCTACCCACTCTAATGTAATAATGCATATTTTATAGTAGGTATTTAGATTTAAATGAGCATCTTTAGACAATGGGAATATTCTGAATTTAGCAGTTGACAATTGTTATTCATAAAGGTTGTCATTTTAAATTACTTATTGGCACACTTTATAAAATGTTGTTGTCTCGTCTTTTAATTACACTAATTATTTATTTATTATTTGTGTCAATGCTATTCATATTCGAAATAAATGTTGTCGTTCTAATAATTAATGTCAACATAACATTATAACATTCCTTTGTCATCACGGTTTACGAGATGTACATCGACTTACTGCAAGATTTTTTTATTATCACGTCATCACTGTTATCTTAGGTGTATTATTAATTTTATATTAATGTTCTCGGTGTAAGTAGTTAGTATATATTAGTGAAAGATCATTAATGAAAATATAATTCATACCATAATGAAATGATTTTACATACTGTAGAAATGAATCATGTTTGAGTTTATAAACGTAACCTATGAAGTCATTATTCCTAGATAAAAAAAGGAAAAAAACAAAGTTTATGAATGCTATTGTGGATTGGGTATGTGTTAATATATTTTGCTTTAAATATAATGTTAAATTAGCTTATTGTATAATAAGGTGTCAGGCCTAAATAATGACTTGTTTTTATTTATTGATTTATCTACAGATATTATTAATGAATGTATTGAATTATTTATCATACTGTTTAACACCGAATTATGTCGTCTTATATAATTTTGATAGACATATTGTATTACTAAACAAAGAATCAAAAAGAAAATATTTTTCAAATTATATATGAATTTTCTTTCACTACAAAAGGTGGTAGTAATATATTTATTGCTCAAATATTTTTTTAGTTCATGTCTTAGACATTATAGTGAATAATAATATTTAGTCATTTTTGTTTGTAATTGTGATGTGAGCAAAATATGGATCTTCAACCTCTGTTTATTGTAATATAATTTCCAAAAAAATAATCTTTTATTGTTATTTTTGTGTTGTTCTATTTATACATACGGTTAAAATTAAGCTTCTCTTGTGAATAGATATAAGAGTTAATCGAATGACCTAAGAATATTTGTAAGCGATTCTATCTTTGAAATGAATTTATAATTGTAAATTACCTTTAAAAATGTAACACTTCCATTTATTTTTTATAATATAAATAACTTTAGGGAAGATGGAAGTGATTAAGCATAACCACTTTGAACAAAAATATTAAATTCCATTAAAAAAACATACTTATTTTCTTACTTCATTATTTGGTACATAGATAGGTCCTGTCAGTTTATAATTAAAAGCGTGAGACGTGTGTTTCAATCGCGATGATAGATAATAAATCTTTTAAATGTTGTCTCTCATTAATAATTAACCGGATCGTAGCGTTACTTAAAATTAGGCCCTAATTTTTGATACCGCTCAACCAATCTTATCTTTACAGGGTTGCGTATTTGTCTTTCCCTTAGTGTTGCTACACTATACATTAATTTCGATTCCTTGTGTTGATGTTTTTTGTTCGTATTTTCCAGTTGTTTATTTAAAACAAAAATGTATTGAGGCTTTCCATAAAGTGTACACTATATTATGAATATGAACCGTCACGATGTCTGGTTTTAGAAATGTTTATTTAAAAATATTTTTATTAAAATCTTTATTTTGATATTATTTTTAATGAAATAATTTATCACAGAAATAGATAATATCATAGAACGTCATACAACTGTTCAGAAATGAGTGAATAAATAAATATACGTTATAAGCAAACATTGATAAGAAAAGCGTAATTTTCAAATAAATCTCTTTTGATAACATTCGTTGTATAGTATTTATGTAAGGAAAATCTATTAAAACAGATATGAAAAAATGTATTTACCATTTAACATAGACCCATATAAAACATATCGACTTAAAGATACACAAAATAGATAAAATTTGCAAACTTTAAAGACTATTTATTATATATGAAATTTTAACTTACTCATTATCTAAAACCAAATTATGATGGTGATCGATTTCGATTGTTATACATTATTACTTTATAAAAGTTTAATGTTCTCTACGAATCATTCACGAGTTATCTCAATTTATAAAATTGTTGATATTGTGTTTATTTTTTTAATATTATCTCGTGTGAGTAGAACACTGACTTGGAGCGTTATTTTTGCTCAGTTATATGGTAAGCTCGGCTAGGATATGTATGTTACCTATACAGTTTATGTTTTGTTACTTTTTTGGTGAAGGTTGTGTTACTAAATAGAAAAAAAAAATTTTCGTCGACATTGTGTCAAAGTTAAACACTAAGATCTATATTTTTAAATTAAAGGTGGTAATTTTATTCAATACGTAATTTATTTAATCTATTCTCGATACGTGAACAACATTCTCAGAACAGTGTTTATTCTCAAGCGTGAAATTATAAGCAAGTTATAACACTATTTTCAAAGTAGATTTATAAATTGCAGTCGACAAAAATAGTTTTGTTTAAGAACTTCCACTGTTCTAAAATTTTATTGTAAATTGTCAATGTATTTTAATGATTTATTTTTATAATGATTGCAGTAGCGTTTCCAGTCTCAACGAGACCCAGTGCCAATTTTTTTTGGTGTTGAATATGTTGTACTCTCCATATTACGTATTCTAGAAACACTCGTTATTTTCATTTTAGGGAATTGGGGATTGTAGGTAATATTTTACAAATATATACACATGTCGCAGCTTCTATAGCTCGGGGGCCGGATCCCATATTATTGTCACGACTGATACGACGGTAGCAACTCCACTAATAACAGTTTACAACCGCTAACTACTGAAAAGATTTAAAAGGCACACATAAAAACATTTTGTTATGAACGTTATTTCTGAACCATCTGAAATATATATGTGAAACCCAACATATTCTCACATTTCCTTAATTCTACAGTAACGCAATTTTGTTTTCATTTTATTTCGTAATTCGAAGAAAAGTTAAAATCACTAGGTTACTATGAAAAATTATTTAAATTTTACTGTTTAAGCAAACTTATGTGCAATAAGCATAGTTATTCGACTGTACAATATACATAACTTAAATTAGACCGAAATAAGCCAGTCTGCTATAACACATATCACTTAATTGTTATTATAATTCGCAAATAGTTTTTTCTTCTTTTGAAGTCTTACCGATATTGGTGTATATACATATATTTAAGAATTATGCGAGTCTCGTTTGTAAACTTCGCATGTTAAAACATAGCTATATCAAGCTATATATAACAAGCTATATCGATATATAACATAAATTGTGATTGCGGTTACAATATGTTGCACCTAAATCTGTACAAGAATGAATAACATAGTACAAGAAAAAAATGGGCTACAATTATAATAAATGTTATGATGTGCAACTCATGTGTGACTCCAGTCAACAGAAGGAATTAATTGTCTGTGCGTTTCTTTTTATGTTATAGGTCGATAAAGTTTGAACTTCTTTCATAGCCTAATTCTCTGTCTAATGCAATATTTAATACAATCTCATAGACTATAGTATCATAGAATAGTATTCAGTTTTACACCTCTTCGGAGTTGTTATAATTTTGTAAAACTTGTAACTACGTGGTGTATGTTATATGTAACGGTTTGAATTTCTAATAAAAATTTTGCCGAATAATTTTGCACTTTTTTCCATCCTAGTTTCACCATTTATACATAACCCTGCAGCGGCGAGTCTTATTTCTATTATGTGAATGTAAGAATGTTGTGAACATTATTTGTTTCTGCATTTCTTCATAGTAACTAATAACTGAATACACCAAAACTTACAAACAGGCTAGTAGATTGGTTTTAATTTTCATAGGTTTTTTACTCACATATACCTACATAATATAGCAGGCTCAGCAGACGTCCCGCCCTAATAATAAAAAAAACCTCGACAAATTATATACCTAAACCTTCCTCATGAGTTGCATTATCTACTGCTGAAAATCCGTTCAGTAGTCACGGTCAGACAGACAAAGGAATCCTTGAAAGGGATAAACGTAGATATTGTGGCTCATGCTCCGTTCCGAACAGGTACCTTGCGATTTCTTTGTGTTTATAAAAATCAAGAGTTATTTACGCGGTCAACTTTCAGCAATAGCAGAGGCTGCTGAAGAGTATAAATTATATTTCCGAAATCATCACGAAGGAGTGACATAAAGGTTTTAAAACTTGACTTATTCTTATAAAAAATGCAATGAAGGTAATGGAGAATATTTTGAAAACGAAAAAATCGAATACATCGTTCGCGTACTATTGTGGTTATTTATTATTCATTCTGATAATTATCTTTGTTTAAAACCGTTATTTTCATTCAATCGTGGCCAAATATGTTGTCAACAAATAATCGATCAAGTTTTGAGTAAGATTCAATATTCGAATTTTATAATTACAATCACATTCAAAGTTATTTATTTAGATAAATAAGTTTGCAAAAATATATTTTTGTATATATTATTAGTATACGCCATCTTTTGAAATGTTGTATGAACTATTTAAACAGACACACGGTTCGTCAAAAGCTACAGAAAATAATTACCTTTGTGTCGAGAGATGGCACTATAAATCATAAAGTCTTGGCATGACAATCTCGTTAGTTATACCGATATATTTGTAGTCTGTGCTTGTCATCTGCATACCTTTATACCTACATGTCACCACAACCACACTACTACGGTTTCTATATATGTGTAGTAGCTGTGCACATACCTATATCGCGTTTAGTTGCAGTAGGGTTGTCGTTTGGATGCACGTCTAAAAGAGAGCAATCATAAATCGAAAAGAAATTATAAATAGTTTCCGAATGGGACTTCATAAAATGTGAATATCGTTTTCAAAACGCTACACTCTGTTAAAGGTTAGTATTATTAATTGGATTAATTCTTGCATTATCACTCATGTTTACTACTTGTTTACGCAAAGTTGTTTGTAGATGATTTATTTTTTGTGAAGCTCTTCTTACGAGACTTTGTTGTAAACTTTTTAGGATCGAATCTTTAAATTCTTATGTATATTTCGGTGTGAAAATAAAGTTACATATATAATAATATTTGCCTTTATTCATTATATTGTAAATCAGTATATTTTAGATCTAAAGATAAAAATTATGATAAATAAATAAATAGACAATAAATTGGACTCGTTTATAGCGTTTTTATTTTATCAGTAAGTAAAAGAAGTTTTTTAATATAATCTCGTTCATTTTATTTTAATGCTTGAAAAAACACCTATTAATTAATTAACCCAAAATTAATGAAGATAAGTATTTAACAATAAGATAAATGGGAAATTTTTATTCAATGGTAGCATATTTATTTTCAATATAATTATTTTCCGTAATTAGCCCTACATTTACATTACATTAATTTTGAAATACTTTTTTTTTCAGGACGTTTACAACAATTACAATCTTCTCTTTTCTCATATTCTAAGTACTTTCTCCGATGACTCTATAAAGTTATTGCGCTACGAAATCTAGTGACGGTAGTCATATGATGCCTATCATAAATTTTTAAGAATTAATTATTGCGACAGTGTCTTAGATCCACTTAAAAACTTTAGACAGATAAATATGTGAGATGCATAACGACATAGCTGAATTATAAAATTACCTGAAAAACCTTAAATTATTCGGTACTGGAATATACTCTTATATATTCTTAGAAGTAGTACATATTATTATTTTCGTATTGTTTTCCTGCATTTTTTTTAAATAATAAATCTGTTATATCATTGAATTATGTATGTCGTGGTTTGTAATTTATTTATGCACTCTAAGGAGCATATATCAACACATAATTAAATTATTTTAATATTTTCAAATTATTTGCCTGTATCGTCCTTACACAAACATCGCTCAACAGATTTCGTTATGGTTTTTAATAATAATAATTTATTTTCATAAAAAAATAACACACATGATTTTACATATTATGACATCGTAATAAATTTAGTTGGTGCTATGTTGAGTGAAATTATCATAGCAGTGGTTATTTATTTGCCCTATATACCTTCTTCAATATAGCTATAATACGACTCTAGTGCCATCGATGTATTATAGCGAAATTTTTTTTTTTTTCTCGAACTGACTATGCTATTGACCTGGTAAGGTCTTTACAGCTTCACCGGACTACTAAGGCGAGCGCTTAAGGCACTCAGCTATATGGCGAAAATGATTTGACCGTTTCATTAGAACTACGATACATCTTGTATTTGGATTAATTGTAGACGGATTTTTTTATTTGCATTATAATTTTGTTCCTTTTTGCATTATAATCCCATAATCAATCAACCGAATTTAATATATCTCTGTTAAATTTTCTCATTACTGTTTAAACCCTATAGATTAGCGTAATGATATGTAGCCTACTACTAACTACTATCGTGTTTCTCATAGTAAAAGTCACATTAAAATCAACTTCAATTCTTGGATATTATCTCCGAATCTCACACAATCAAAAGACATTTAAATTTGATTTATATGCACATGTATAAACTCGCGAACAGCAGCTCAGGTCATCGCCTCGGATATTAAATAAAGTGAATTAAAAATGACAGCGTAAAATACTACAAAAGTTCTGTGAAATTAGAAACAGTAAAAATTCGGTGACCGAGAATGCGTGTTACGTATAAAGACTATAAAATAAACATGTTTTTTCAGACGCTGTTTTAAAGTAAGTTAAATTGTAGCAGAAATTAGTAATAAGAATGTGAAATTTAGGAAAGAAGGCAGTACAGATGATAGAAGCTGTTTATAATGATATTATAACTAAAAAGCTGATCATTGGCCGTTTTACAATTGATAATAAATCGTCAACATTTTCGAAACATGTGAACTAAACACACGTTATTCACACATTTCTAATTAGATTACAGAGTGTAGTTTATTGTGTTTACCGGTTCAATAATCATAGTTCAAAGTCATATACGTAACCCAAATGTTGCCGCCTGAGAGGAAATATTGTATTTTTAGTTTCATACACAAATCATGTTTTCTACCTTTTTTTTTAGAGTCATCATGAGGACTAGACTGTTTCGATGCAGGCCGTTTTCCACCCGTATCCTTGGTATTTTTCTATTGCTTCTTGGATTCGGCGCCTTCTGTTATTACTACACAACTTCAAGTTACATTAAATCAGGTAAGTGAATAAATTATAACTCACTGTTTCCAATACTTTTTGGACAATATTTTCGATTACACCTTTTTTTTACAACTGCATTCTTGAAATAACAAATACTAGGGAAACACCTTTCAATATTATTTGTAAAAACTATTTTAAAAACATTTTTATATAATCATTATCATCATTTTATTACGTAGTATAAAACAAAGTCCCCTACCGCGTCTGTCTGTCTGTCTGTTCGTGATAAACTCAAAAAGTACTGAACGGATTTTTATGCGGTTTTCACCAGTGGATAAAGTGATTCATGAGGAAGGCTTAGGTATATAATTTGTCAAGGATTTTTTTTATATTCAATGCGGGACAACGTCTGCCGGGCCCGCTAGTGGTATATATTTCGGCATAGGTCCTTTAGAGCTTAAAAAATAGAATTAATTACATAGTATTTAGTATCGGCATTGAGAAGAAGGTGAACTTAAACAACTGTAGCTACGAGTATATCACTTATTATATTTTCAAGATAATGTGTTATATTATACTTCGTAACTGTAACTTGATATTTTATTAATAAATACATTCGTTTTTATTTAACAATAAACATACATAATGTAATTAAATTTATTTGCCTTTTCTAAACTCATGTTACGTCTTTTATTTCGAAAAATCACTACGTTTCCTTGAAGATCAATTCTAAATTTTTAGCAATAACGTACACGGTGTAGGTGTTTTATGTTTATTGATATGGAAATAACATTTATCGTTATTTAATGATCTTCCATTAATATTTTCCTTAATATGACAAAAATAAGTTGTCGATTTTTTATATTACTATGAATTTTAATTTTATATCACTAAATCTGTTTTATCTATTAATATAAATTGAATAAGTAAGACCTCTGTTTACTATTTACACATAACTATTAGTTTAACAGTTATTGATATAATACTGGTAACTATCAGGTGAATTCAGGAGACCAATACGATATCTTGTATCATCGAAATTTCGGGTGCACTGTAGGACTCTGTCGTATTCGGTATGCACGGTTTCTGATTGCGCTTCATATTTGAGTGTCGTTGAAAGTTAAACCGTTGAACTCATTTCAACTAAACCCCTCGCACTTCATTCCTAGTATATTTGTAATAATTTAAATATGGAACACTAGTAAATGAGAGAACGAATTAAAATACTCTTCGATTTTAAATGGTTTCGCTATAGAGTTCAATTGAACACTTTCTTTTGCAATATTTTATCGACATTGACTACTTTACAATAATATTAAAATGGTACAGAGATAGACAACGTTGCGAATTATTTTATAGAGATACTAGCGGGCCCGGCAGACGTTGTTCCGCCCTGACTATAAAAAAATACTTGACAAATTGTATACTAAAACCTTCCTCATGAATAACTTTATCCACTGGTGAAAACCGCGTGAAAATCCATTCAGTCGTTTTCGAGATTATCGCGAACAGACAGACAAACACGGTAGGGAACTTTATTTTATACTATGTAATGCTTGTTTTAGTTATGTATGTAAATATTCGGTTGTTAAGAACTCTCGGAATTTTAATATCCCGTGTCAGTGGTACATTTCCCTAGTTATGTATTCCATTGCCCTAGTTAACCGCGTCGCAATAGTGTACAAATTCGATTATCCAAACGATCAATCAACACGTGTGAAATTCAGGCACAAAATTCCGAATATTTTGAGGAATACAGATAACTCAACGATTGTGTTCGATTGTTTGAATGAACTGAAAATACGGACAGTTATTAAATGTTATATAAAATAAAAAGTATGCGTGTTACACGACTAAATATTATCGTCGAAAAGTTATTTATCACTTAAATGTTCGTTTTGAGTTAGTTGTTGATAGATTTATCAAGAAATAGGTCCGTAACTCGTCTCTGGTATACTATGAAACACTTTTTAAATTTATAACTGAGATATCCTTTCTAATATTGTATGTTTTATTTTGCTTTTCTATCTAAAGTATCGTAAGCATCGTTTTTTAAAAGGCAGGCGATGACAATTTTCAACAAATAACTTTAAAAATAATCTTAAGTTATTCTCCTAAATCTCCCAAGTCTTTGAGAAATTTGAAAAACTGAAACATTTGCCTTTCTTTATTTAAATGAAATGAAATGTTGGTATATGTTTTTGAATTGCAAGTGTTGCCATCGCGAATAATTGTAATTATTTTTACACAGAAAGAATAAAATTTAACGAGGTTATTGAAATTTGGAAAAAAGAAGTTTGCTCAGGACAATAGAAGTAACAGAACATTGTCCTTTAGCAAACTATTATGTAATGGCTCCGCGAGTAAAATATATCATTCATAAAATCAACATTAGTATTTTAAGACCTTAATATTGCAGCATATATGTGTGAATGTATAAGTTTTAAATTTATTTATATTAAATCTTCTATGTTAATATATGTGTTCTACTGAGGAATATAGGTGTAAAAAAAAATTCACCGATTATGATTCATGACTCACAATTATTTCCGTCCGGTTGAATCTTGGTTTATATTAAAATAAGCTGTTTTAGTTTAATTTGGTACGTACTGGTTTCTCGCCCCACGTTAAAATATAAATGGAAATATTTTTTTGTTTGGTTCGGTATACAAGCCTTGAGGCTACTACGACGATTGTCGTCCTACTTGAATTACTACGTTCACACTGACGTAAGCAACATAATCATTAATTTTACCGAAATATTGTCTATAAACAGAATCTAAAACGTAGTAAAGGTGAATTAAAAAATCAATAAACAAACTTCATTAAAGGCATTGATATACAAAAATCCAAGATGCACACTTAACGTCTCACAGCCGGCACACAAAAATGAGTGCATAATTTTGGATTATGCAGTCATTTCAAGTAATCTCACGTCGCTTGCGTCCATGTACAAACAAATTTAAATCATTAAGATTGAATTTGTAAAATCATAAGTTTATCGCATAACTATAACTACGTACATATGTATATTGGGGAGTTGTTGCGGCCGGTTTTGAGCGCTACTTTTATTCGACACTGTCCGTATTATTACAAAAAAAGTTAAATATGCATTGAACTCTTACTTAAAAAAAACTTGATCACAAAAGAGTGTCTTACCCTTACAGATGGACATTATTTTAATTTAAATATTCTCTGAAACTTGTCTAAGTTGACAGTTTTTATTTGCCGGCAAAAGAAGTTTAAATTATAGATTTCGTGGGTATAATTAATTTGGAAGAAGTAAATAAATTAAATTAAATAAACAATTTTGGACATTCACAAGTAAATCGTAACTACTACTATTTGACACTATTGACATATAACAGTGTATTTAATCTGTCATTATACTGCTGTTCCACCTTACGCACTTGTACGTAATATATAAATGTTATAAATTGCTTATTTTATTTTATACATCATTTTCTTTTAATTAAAATTACACAATAATGATAACCAATTTAACGTATAATAAGTATATTTTCTTAATGAAGATCTGAACAAAAATATTATTCATAAATTGAAATTGCATAATATCAGTATGCAATGGAACGTTTTTGAATGATGAGACTGAATTCAACGAATGCTATTCAGAGTTGCTTGCATAAAAAAACGTAAAGTACTTGTTTAGCTAGGAACCGCTAGGACACGCTGTTGTAATAAAGTATTTTAAAAATTACTTCAAGTAGTTTTTAAATTTTAGGCACTGCTTAGTAAAACTCGTGTTATACCCGTGTTTATTTTTGTTTTTGTAATAAGACCGTGTGTGTCTTTGGTCTTTATATGTCAATGATTAAAGGTCAATAATAAATAAAATTATTACATCTATAAATCTATGTACACAAAAATCAATTTGTATGAAACACCGTGATTAAAAAATCGTACGGAAAAGAGAAAAGTTTGAGAGAAAAAAAAGGGATCAAATATGTTGGCAGAATTGACATTCAATTGTTTTGTTGCAATTTTATTTCATTACTACCTGCGGCCGCGATTCCGTCCGCGTGGAACCTAATGTAAAAAAAAGTGACTAATAAAATCCTCTGAATGTATTAAGCCCATTTACTTATCTACTTTTCTGTCGTACTTAAGTTGCATCGTCATTAAAATTACAGTAACTATTGATAGAGTGAACCGATTTGAATGAAACTAGGACTAAATGTTACTCGAAGATATTCTTTATGATTTATTATTTATCTACTATCGTGAACGTAGTACTTTAGCAGTGATGCGTGTTCATACAAAAAGACAGACATTTCTAAAAATTATTGAAATATATTTTATTACTTATTTCTACACACCAACATTTTTTTTCACAAAAATCTAACAACTACACACGTTAGATTTACATTCTTATTATATCTATAGATATGAACGTATTATGAAGGGAATATTTGGTCCAATTTTCTTCGATAGTACACCCACATAAACCTGTGGTGAGCAACTAGAATGTGCATAAAAATTCTTTAATATTTGATATATTAAAACCTTCCCAAAGGCATATAGATTAGTGACCCCAATAAAATAATCATGAACATCGATCGTGTGGTTAGTGAAAACATTGCTCGCAGACTAACGTATTAGCAAAACGAAACCTTGCTTTTTTAAGTTTGTTATATTTGAAATTAGACTGAACTAATACTTTAGTAGTTAACTCTGCAGACAGTGTTTTGTCTTTCTAGTAGTTATTTTTCTATTTTACTAGACCACAGCGTTCGCTATTGGTTTAATTTTTATTTCACTCAACCGATATATTCATATATTGTGAATAAGCATTACTATAGTTCACAATTATATAACTTGTCAATAATGACTACAGCGTTACGTATTGGATACTAGCATAACTATGAATCACGCCGTCATAAAATAAACGTATTGAGTGAATATGTACTAAATTGGTAGTCATTCAGAAGCTACACGATAACAAACATATACTTTTTACATATACAAGTCTACATTTATATATATATATAAATGTATTTTACCAAAGTATATATAAGAGGCCAAGTTGGCAGAAAGACTCATTTTTATTTTATGCAAAAATATGCTATAATATAAAGTTCCTAAAGTATAAATTCCTCATTACTGTAACGATTTCCTCTTTCCACGTGTAGTCGTTGAGAATTATGAATATTGTAATTAAACACAAAATATAATATGAAATCTCCCGCTCTAGTTTTACTATTTAAACCGTTTGAATATTATTTAATGGTAGATTAATCAGGAAACCCGTTGACCATAAAAAGAACCGGTAATCGACTATCAAAATACATTGACAGATGACTTGGTGATGGACTCTAGACTTGAAGGTGGTGTAGCTATTTTTTAGAGCAGCGATACCCAACCTGCGGCCCGCCTCATCTTCGTAGTTGGCACACCTGACTATACTTAATTTTCAATTATTTTACATTACGTGCCTATCAGAAAAACTATGAGCATACCGAGTAATTTAAACGGATCTCAGATAGCGCGAACGCAACTCTTTCCTTATGATATAAGGGTTATTACCAAGCTTGTTTTACTAGACAACCATTTTTCACTACATTAATAATAGGTATGTGGTTAATTTGAAATTACGTTTTTTTTTTAAATTTAAAACCTAAATATTTGTAGTTTACGGCCCCGGACATCATGAGTGAAACAAAATACGACTGCTTTAGGGCGTTACCAAAAACCTCTTCCATAATCATATTTACTGTAATACAATATTTTTCCCATTTCATACGTTTTGTAAGACCTATACATACGTTTTTCTACGCTGATCAAAGTCTGAAACATTATTTAAACTGTTAACCATTTATTATTTATGTCGATTATTTCTATCTAATATTCACCTAACAGAGATTATGCATATCTTGGTGATCACCAAATGGTGACCAACAAATCTTGGTGACTTTTTATATAATGCTCATGCAACGCGTCAAGGGAAAGAGAAGTGACTCGTATCAAATTGCGATCACCCCTCTCTCCCTTTATATTGCTAAAGCCAAATATATTTGTGCGAAACCAACAAAATTGACGTCTGGTTTCCATTAATTCCGGGCGACGCGACGTATATGAAAAAATCACCTAATAATAATACCAGCTCTGTTCGATGTCGTAAAATTGATGGAAACACTAATTGGTAATTAAAATACATATGTAACTATAAAACCCGAACAAACTGGTGCGGATAACGATAAACTAATTCGATCGAACGATGCTTACTGTTCAATACTGTATACGTAATGTTCAAAGTACAATTCGATTAATTAACGGAGAACAGAATCAAATTTGTCACTTTATAGAGTAATAAATTTTTTTTTTTTTATATCATAAATAAAAAAAAAAATTATATCATAAAAGGCAAACGAACAGACGGCTCACCTGATGTTAAGTGATCACCGCCGTCCATAGAACCTAGCAACACCAGGGGAGTCGCAAGTGCTTTGCCAGCCTGTGTCTGGGAGGAAGGGTGAAGGGGTAGGGGGAGTGGAAAGGATAGGGGAGAAGAGAGGGAGGAGGAAGTGGGCCTCCGGCGCTCTCACTAACCGAACGAAACGCAACAATGCAAACACTTCACGTCGGTTTTCTGTGAGAGGGTGGTACTGCCCCGAGTAAGCCGACCCATTCATGCTGCAACCAGTAATAGCTTCAACGTGGCTCTACCACCATAAGAGAAACGGCATTGTAGAATGCATAAGTACTATTATGGAATAATAATGTCGTTTTAAATTAACATACATTCTAAACTATTAGTTTGGGTAGAATAATAGAAAATATGAATAGACAGATGCGTTTTTCAGTCTTTGGATATCAATAGCCATAGAATTATGAAACCGCTTACTCGCAGGTTCGTTACTCTATGTCAATGGCTGATAGATAGAAAACAAACCTCTACGTATAGTGATATGGTGTAACGTTTTTTACTTAAATAAATGTTATATATATTCTAAGCTTATAATGAAAGTAGTATAGTGAAACGATTGAAATAAATTAAACGTATATTAAGTATTATTACGATAGCTCTCTGTAGTGGATAATCCCATCAAAATGTGGCGAAACATCTATTATCCGATATATTTTCAATTATTGTGATAATGCGAGACCTAAATTATTCATTCTATCTTCATAACAATATAATGCTTATGTAGTATGTTATAAAACAGTTTTCTAATTACGTACTATGGTACAAAGCTTTCGAGTCTCATATAAAATTGACAGAATATAGTAGTGATCTGTATGTAAATTGTGTTCAATCCATTCGTTAGGTTCATTTATAGAAAAAATTCGTGTAAAAGTTACTAAAAAATATATGGACATTTGTAATAAGTCAATATATTGTTTGCACTATATTAATAACTAGCGGGCCCGGAGGACGTTATCTCGCCCTGATAATTAAAAAAAACTTGACAAATGATACACCTAAACCTTCCTCATGAATCACAGTAGATAACTGTTAAAAATTGCATGAAAAACCGTTCAATAGTTTTTGAGTTTATTGCGAACAGACGCGGCGGGGGACTTTGTTTTATATAATATGTAGTCATTATAGCTAAATGCGCATTTTCTGAATCGTATATAAATTTATCCTGGTGTTTATCAAACGTACTTTACAATGTTTTGGGTTTATTAGTTTAGTATTATTATTTACCAGTTAGTATGTACATTGAGCATTTTCCGATTATAAGCTCGAGTACAATTAGATTAGATTAACTAACCATACGCTTGTTATTGTAATATGTAAAACATAGGTATTTGACCTATGAGGGCAGTCCTGTTTATGCTGAATTATAGAATCCCAATCTTATCGCACGGTTTTTAATGTGACTGTATTATAATTAAGTTTGTTGAGGAAAATTACTTGTATAAATTCGACTCTATTTATTAATTAAATGTAGTAACTAACATATATAGTAATGTGTGTAACGTATGCGCAAGGTTTATCAAGAAATAGGGCCGTAACTCTTCTCTGGTATACTACGAAACATTTTTAAGATTTATAAGTAAGATATTTTTTCTACTTTTATATATTTTATTTTGCTTTTCTACCTGAAGTATCGTTTCACGGCATCGTTTTTAGGAAGCAGGTGATGAAATATTTTAATAAATAATTTTTATGTACTGTTTTACAGATCATAAATTCGTCTAAACATAAGCTATATATAGTATTGAAACCGTCATTTTAGAAGTATAAAAATTAGTTTTGGGATCTTCTTATTCTACACAATTATTTACTATGTTTATAACTTCATATTTAACTAGATAATGTATTGCAGACGTACACATCGGCGGCAATTTTTAATCCGACTTGATCTACTATTGCATCATTACCTACGACTCGTGTGTTACCAGTCTGGTACATTCCATTATAAAATTAAACAAAATCCTTGTCAGAGAATATACTTATGGCTTGAATTCATCCAAATTGAATACGAGATTCTTTAACCAATGTACATTGTTATTCGTCAAAATACCTCCTATTTAAATGTTAGAAACTAACTTTTATTTGCGGCTTTGCTTGCTTTGATGTAATAAAATATATTTTTATATCCTTCGGTTGAATAATGAAGGTGTGAAAGCGTAACAAACAAACAAACTCACATTCGCATTTATAATACTCACTATTTGTGCTTCGTATGGTATCTTTCATTACGTGCGTTACATACTGTAATAAGGTAATTTTATAAATTCGTATCGATCTAGAAAATATTGATAGAAATACATTCTTCTCTTTATAGTAGCTCGGCAAAGTGCTATCACCGCGTCTGTGTGAATACAGTACAATCCGAATGAAAAAACGGCAAACGCCGAGACATCGGTAATCCGTCCCCGGTTAACGCTTCCACGCCGATTTTCAAGCCACTCGATTGTTGGGTATACACTGGCTTATCCCAAAACGTGACAAACTAAAGGAACGTCGCTATGATCCAGTGGGGTATAGATTTCTACCACCCCGTTTGGTTATTGGATATGGTGTTGTACACAGTCCGATATAATTACCATGTCTTACCATACGTCAAAATACCTATCTGATTATACTGTAAAACCGAAACATCTTGACATTTTAGTATACGTCGGCGCAAAAATGCATATTATCTACGAAATTTTGCCAGTAGACGGGCAAAAAAAATAAGCCATGCCATCTAATACGAAGCGAGCTTATTGAAATCGCAGTGCAAAGAGCGGGGATAATTAAAGTCAAGTGAAGTTGTAAAGGTCCGTCAGATCAACAGCGTATAGTCAGTTCGAAAATAAAAAAACAGCTGCAGGCTTCCAGAGGTCTCCCCCAAATCTAGGGAGTGAATAAGCGGGATGGGATTTTTTAGTTGCGTTGTATTGCTAGGACAATTTTTAGGGACTTTTATATTTAGAAATATATACTCTGAGATAACCCAAACCAGCCAAATTTTTGGAATCATTCTAAATAATAAATTATTCTGAAGAAACATATTAAAAAAATACACATGGAAAAATTGAACAAATAATAAGTAAAATTTTTTTAAACTAATTTTAGCAGTATCCTGTTTAATAAAAACCTAACGGTGTTATTACAAAAAAAAAAAATATGTATTGAATACTTGCTTTAAAAAGGTTTCGAATTAAATACACCGCGGTCACTGAATGTTCGCCATTTTGCTCTTTTGTCTCGCTTTGGTCACGTTAGGTTAGACTTGCGAAAAAGGACGACGCGAACTTGCCTCGGGCGAGCGCTGTGCATTTAATTCGAAACCTTTTTAAACCAAATATTTAACTTTTTTGTAATAACACCGATACAGTTCTAGACGTTTAAGGGGATTTTTATGTAATTGTTGCAGTTTTAGAAGGTTTTGGTTGTAGCTTCAGGGCTAAATATTTTTAAGAATTCGAAGCTCTGATTAGTTGGGAATATTCTTGCACGAATCGTTAAACCGTTCACATTTCTAAAGGTAATTCGTAACTGTATTCAGTAGTGGATTATTTGTATGTGGTGCTAAAGATAACGTCATACTGCTATACCTGCAGCTGCCTTGTCAATGTTGCCCCGACATATATAAAAAAAGTCTAGTTATATAATGAAAATAATAACCTACATCTTACTATCCGGTGTCTACTTAGCGAAGTTACAAACGAGAGCAATTAGATCATAAATGCACTTCGTTACGTACCTACTCTGTTTATAATAACGTAATTATGTCGAGTTTTATTTGTTGTTATTTTTTTTGTTTTGTGCCATATCTATAGTATATATTATCTATAGTAAATAGTAATATTATGAGGCTCAAGATTGTTTTTGTTTTATCATCTTAATCTCTGGAAAGTCAGTCAGTCAGTCAGAGTCGAAAAAGTATTTTTGAATTTTATAACTTACTAGCTGTGCCCGCGACTTCGTGCGCGTGGAACCTTATGTAAAAAACAGTGATTAATAAAGTCATCTGAATGCATTAAGTTCTATACTTATCTACTTTTCTGTCGTACTTAAACCACGACGTCATTAAAATTACAATAACTTTTGATAGAGTGGACCGATTTTAAGGAATCAAAGACTAAGTTATTATCGACGATATGCTTTATGATTTTCTTGGTGTGGTTTTACTGTGAACCCAGTACTTTAGCAGTGATGCGTGTTTATACAAACAGGCAGACATTTCTAAGAATGATTGAAACGTATTTTATTATTTATTCCTACACACCAATAACTTTTTTCACGAAAATCGAAAAAGTACAGACACGTTAGATTTACATTCTTATAGATAGTAAATCTATATATCTAAAAGATAAAATACTATATCTATAGTGAGGAAGGTAGGCTATCTCCATGGCCTGAACCTTAGGAATGGAGCAATTATATCCGACCAAGTGTAAATCAGAAAGTATTGCTTAGCGAGAACAAACTATTAGATTACAAATAGGTCGTGGGGCTCAAAGCGTGATATGTATTGATACCGAAGGTAGAAAAACACGATTGAACCTGCAAGGTACTGCTTGTTAGTTATAAAACAAATATTTTTAATTTTTGAAATATTTAGTTTAAAAATCGTCTGGTGCCTGATGAGAACAACGTTGTTCTAATTAGTTTAGTTGCATCTTTTAATTTGTGGTTTTAATACTGTAATTAGTGCTTAGTCTCACAAAGAAAGCGTAGTGATATATCGACATAATAATTTAAAAAGCCTTCTCGGTAAAAATCTGTTCAACCATTTCAGAAAGTGGCCCAGACAAAAAACAGTTATTTAAATTTTCTTTATATATGTTTATACTTTTAAATTTTCTTTCTATCAAGAGTATATTTATATCTATAATGTGTATTGTAAAAAAATATTCATGTTTACGTGATACGTATGTTGTTAAACAGAGTGCCAAATATCTAGATTGCATTAAAGAATATTTATACAGATACACGTATAGAAACCTATGCAACAACGTTATTATTACAACAAGAGCTCAACTAGTGGTTGGACTAATGGTGTAATCTAGCTGTGAGGATAGTCGACCATCCGTGAGTTAATCCGCATGACATCAATTTTATTAGAGTAAAATCACCTTGGCGATGAATTGCAATTGTTCCACGACGTTAGTACAATACAGTGAACATAGTCACCTGGACATGTACATACATGCCCATTTAATATTTAATTAACAAAAATTTTTATTTCACATTTAGTCAAAAATCACACAGGTATCAACGTAACTTCCATTGGGCAGATAGGTTCAAGCAACAGGTGTGTTGCCTTGAATGCATCCTAGTCCCTTATTCGTTTACCAGTTCTATGTTAAATTTCAGATGCACTTATAGAGTAACTTATGTTATACTCGACCAATAGCTTGTTGCATATTTTTGTGTGCTATCTATAATAGGTAAAAAATGTACGTTGTACAGTGTGTGTAAATTGCTAATAATACCCGAAAATGATCTTATTACATATTGTACATGCAATTATTTTATCCGCTTTACAAATTGTCTTTATATTTTCTTTTACATTTCACTAATCCAAACATTTTTATCTCCCTGTTTACCGAAAACCGATTATGAAATACTTCCGAAGGTGTGTGGTGTTACACCACACTTTCTAACTACAGGAATTATCACATAACGTTAAATCATAGTAGTTTACGATAGCGTTTTCTGATACCGTGTCGATTGCAACTTAGTCGGAGCGTCCGGTGAAGGACAACATCTTGAAAAACTATAGCATGATGGTAGGTAACGTTTTTGCTAAGTCCGCCTGACTAGCTACCACCCTCGAGTTGAAAATTTGTCGCCAAGCACCTATTGGTGTATTGCACCTGCACTTGAGAGTTAATATCCTCTAAGTTTAAAGTGTTTACCATCTACGAGTAAGACCATACCGTCAATTAACATCAGATGATATTGTGACGTCATAATGGACCGAGCTGCCTTTATCATTTAGTCGTCAAACCCATCAAAATGATGCATGTAATTTTTATTCAGATATATATTTAGTTATTCTATCTATATGGAGGTGTAGGTATAAAAGTAATTATTCGTGCGATTAAGTAATCATGCTATTAGTTGCATTTCGTTGTCACAAAGTTTTTATTTATTACTAGTGTCTATTTTATTTCATTTCAATTCAGTCCACAATTATATATATACGGATCTTCGTTTTTTACATATCTATAAAAGTATATGTATGAAAATAATTCAAATTATGTGTTATCTTATATGTTTCAACAGTGTGTTAACTATTACCATACTAATTTTTATCAAAATTGGTTGATTAGTTTCTCCGTGATACGTATACCAACAAATAAACAGAAGGACAAATATCCCAAAAACATTGGAAATTAGTTCTGCCATTGACTCTGTCTAAAGACTCTTAGAGTATTTTTTCTATAATATATTTTAATGTACTAATTCCGTTAAATGTTTTATCTTAAGTAAGGTGTATACATGTATATGAACGTAAATAGGTAGGTATGTAAAAAATATATCGTATACCTACATCACTCTGGTCTATAAATTATAAAGCAAAGGAATATATTGCCTTTTTCATATATCTTTTGTACATTTTCACATGCTATCGTTCCAATATGGACGATATACAATGGAAGCTTTCATACCCGTTTCCCGCAGTGTCGGTATCAAGTTTCTGTCGTACGACCTAGAATTGTCAGTATTGAAACTCAGATTTATGAGTATCACTCAAAGTTTTATGAATATAGTCGAAAAAGATTTTGAGATTATTGCTAAATGTGTAATTTCTAGTTCAAGTCAACACATATCATATGTATATAATTTTTTTTTTATATCAAATGCAAACGAACAGGTGGGTCACCTGATGTTAAGTAATAACCATCGTCCATAGGTGCGTTGCCACCCTGTGTTTTGGGGAGGGGGAAGGGGGAGGGGACGTGGGTTATCCGGCGCTCTCAATGACCGAACGAAACGCAACAATGCAAGCACTGTTACTTTACGTCGGTTTTCTGCGAAAGGGTGGTACTACCCCGAGCGAGCCGATCCATTAATGCTGAAACCAGTAATAGCTTCAGTTTTTATTATTTTGAAATGTATATTATTAAATTTATTTTTAAGTTCTGATATTATATGAGCGTGCCTTGATGGCCTTCAAATGTAACGGTATACTAATTTTATAATAAAAATATTATTATTAAAGCGAGTTAATACACCGTTATGTTGGCGACCGATAGTAACTAAGTAACTTTAGTGGCTAGCTTAAAATATACAGCACAGCATCGTCGTGTCTATACATTTCTTTTTTAAATAAAATTACTATTTGTTATAGTATATTTTACTGCATTTAGCGAGTATATAATTTACCGTCTTCAGGGACTTTTACGTCACAATTTCTCAATAACGAGAAGCTATTTCTGCTACCTTTAAAACCATCATCCTGAACGTCATATATATATATATACCTTTATGTTTATATGAAACAAAGCAATTAACTTATTTGGACGTTAATTCCTGTATTAGGGGCATACGCTGAGAATCTTTCAGCATTTATAAAATAAGGAATTTCAAGCAGCTACGGGCTTTTTGTTCTGTTAATATTATAGTCGTTATTGCTAAGTTTTTTTTTTTTCTTCGAACTGACTTCGCTATTGACCAAGCAAGGTCTTAACAGCTTCACCGGACTACTAAGGCGAGCGCTTAAGGCACTCAGCCGATTTAATTTTGACAACTAGCTCAAGGGTGCGCGGCACACCTCGGCTTTGGGTTATTGCTAAGCATTTCAAGGGATCGTTTGATAATAAAGTACTCGATGTTATTTCGATATAATTTCTTAGTGAATATCGATCTGACAATATTTTTATTGTTATGGTTCCTCATAATACGTTTAGTATTTCTTAATTATCTATGTTATGATTTTAAAACAGGTTTACTTTTAAATAAATGTTTCAATGAAAACTGTAGTTACTGTATTCATATATAGTTGCGAAATCTTTATCTATACACGTAAATAAAATAAAATTGTTGATTGTAATATCAAAGCCACAGATTTTTACTAAATTGATGTGAAATTATATAGGACGATTATAACAAGAAACTAGTTTTCTTTAATTTCTGTATGTCTATCTTTCTGTTTGTTCAGACTAATCTCCTAAACGGTCCTACCGATTTTGATATCTGATGTTATAGAGAGTAACTTAAGCTGCTTTTACTATATGACATACACATGTCTAAATCCCCGGTGAATTATGTAAAAAAAAGTTGTTTAAAATACACGTGCATGATTCTTAAGTTTATTATGTTTGTATAAATAACAAATATGTTTTTTGTCATAAGTAACATATATACTTTCACATCTATTTAGTAAAAACTCTTATTTTGACGTTACAAACATACAATTCTGTTTTATTTACTTGAATAATATAGTAGTGTATAAATAATAAACTCAAGATGCAGTATTCAGAAACACGCGCACCCCAAACCCCTCGGTTTGAGCTGTTACCTTCAATGCGACATCGTAACTGTTGATTCAAACTAACCTAGTGATACATATATAAATTAGTGAGGCACAGATGGGTACCTTCATATCTGCCCCACGAATTCAAACATGTATTATGAATCTGACAACTCACCTAAACTAAACTAACCAAGTTCGAAAAATAAGAGAAACATGAAACCCTTCCACCATATGTATGTATGTACGTATATGAAGGTGATCTGTGTCGAATTAATGAGTGAAAATGTTCAATGTCACTGTATCACGCTAGTAGCGTACTCGAGGGAGACAGAAATTAGACTTCAGCCGCTAGCCTGGAAGGTCGCGTCGAGTGTGCTGGAGCGAACTTCACTGCCAAACCACAACGTTCTTTGGATACGCTAGCATGGGCACGCACATACTCTGTTTAAAGAGTCGGAGTGGTTTTGATCGTTCACTGCCGTTATTTTTTCTGGAGGATCCAAAATTATATTTCGTGGCCGTCTTTTTTACAACTCTGGAGTACGGTCGTGTAAATCGTAGCGGAAATTAATAACGCGCTGGGATAATTCGCGGCTTTTTCGAAATACACATATTATAAAGCGTGCGTTCCTTATCAAGGATGACACTTAAGTATTTGGTCTGGGACGCCCGAGGAATAGGAATTGCGTATAGACCGAGGGACTTGAGTTTATAACGGTGTTTGAAGAGTATTGAAGAACTTTTATCAGGGCTGATTTTCACCCAACCATCTACAAAACCATTCGCTCTTGGGCTGTTTTTTTTTTCTCTAACTGACTACGTTACTGAGATTAGCGCGTTCAACAAAACAAACCCTCCAGCTTTATAATAATAGTATAGATTACTTCTACTCTTCTATCGTACTTACGCCGCGTCATCATTAAAATTACAATAACTTTTGATAGTTAAAATTACAACAACTTTTGATAGAGTGGACCGATTTTAATGAAACAAAGACTAAGTTATTATCGAAGATATAATTACATAAGAATTACATAAGATATATTTACATGTAAATACTGCCTTAAGCGCCGTTCATCATTAACTTTGTTTACCGTGCAAAATCTTGTGTAATTTGTTTTCTTTTTAATTTTGTTCTTCGAGTACGGAGAAGTTTATTGTTTTAATTTTTCAATTTCAACTCTTCAATTGTTGCAAATTTACGCTATTATTTAAAAATGATAAAAATTACGAACAATATGTTATTTTATGTCTTTAAGTCATTTTTTTGTAAAAAAAACAATAAAAGATTGTGAAAGTCATCATATATTATTTTAGGTTGAACTTTAACTGCGAATAACTTTTAACCGAGTTGACTTAGCGAAAAATTATATCAGACCTTTTTGTAGGCCGTTCAATTTCCTACAAAATTATGTATTTACTTTTACCACAGAATAACTCGTTGAGATACATCAAATTCAAAAAAAAAAAACAATTCCTGTGTAATTTAAATGGGAAATCGAAAATCACGATGTGACTCCTCTGAAAATTAATATTAAGAGCTCAAACTTTACCAGAATTTTTTTTTCGTCATCTTGGACGATAATTTCGTGGTAGCTAAAAAAAAAATTAAAAGTTTTATTTGGCCCACCCTAATATATATAAATGTCTTTATTTCTAATAGAGACTTCGCATATACATCTAATGTTGAATCTGAAATTGATGAAACTAAATTAACTTACTAAACTTTCACCTCACTAACTAACTTTAAAGTAAATGAAAAAATCCTTTCTCAGTACTTTCTATTCACCACATTACTAGATCAATTAGTATCGTCTATGAAATCATATTTTATCAATATGGATTTGTGATTGTACAGTAGCTGTGCCCGCGGCTTCGTCCGCGTTGACCCTAATGGAAAAAAACAGTGACTAATAAAATCATCTGAATTTATTAAGTCCATTTACTTATCTACTTTCCTATCGAACTCAAATCGCATCGTCATTAAAATTACAATAACTTTTGATAGAATTATCCGCCTTTAATGAAACAAAGACTAAATGTTACTCGAGAATATGCTTTATTATTTTGTTGGTGAGACTTTATCTTGAACACAGTACTTTAACAGTGATCCGTGTTCAAACAAACAAATAGACACGCAGATAGACAACCATTTCCAAAAATGATTGAAATGTATTTCTTACTTATTCAAATACACGCGCGAAATTTTTTTTTCACAAAAATCTATAAAATACTGACACGTTAGATTTACATTCTTATTATATGTATAGATATGTAATTATACATTTTATAGCAAGGGAAGATTTAAGAAATAATTATTTGATACAAGAGTACTAAAAATCGGAGGCTTGGGATACTTAAGGTTGCCAAAGGAATGACCTACGTAGGTATTGTGCTTCAAGATTTATCTGAGTAAAACAAGAGGATAAATAAAAGTAAACATAGGTCAGTGAACTCTCCACTTACGGAGTTCCTTTACAAACATTTGTTAATTATAATCGTGATTTGAGAATATACCTTTTAATAATAGGACGTTGTTATAAAAATCATAGACATCATTCGTCATTATTTAGTACTGTATATATTACTAGCTGACCCGTGCCTACTTCGTTGGGCGGTAAACATTTATAAAAAACAACTGTGACTAAAATATAAAAGTTAGATATATATTGTCCATGACTTTTTTATAGGCATCATCAAGCTTCACAACTTTTCTCTAAAACTCAATCATATATCTCTCATCGTTAAGGCAGCGTTCGTAAAAAATGTTTTCGTTCAACCGGTTTTTTCTCCGACTTATTTTGCAAATCCGACTACGACAAAAAAGTCTATTCACTTTTCGCGTTAATATATAGCCTATGATAATCACAAATAACGTGGCTTTCTATTGGTAAAAGAATTTTCACAATCGGTGTAGTAGTTCCTGAGATTACCTCTTACAACGTCACAAACTCACAAACTTTACCTCTTTATAATATTAGTATAGATTATAATCTAAAATCATATCTGTTCCTTTATTTAAACTTATATATTTGACGTAAATTACTCATAACTTAAATATTGCAACCAAGAATATTTTATTCAACACCGATTTCCAAACTGAAAGCTTAAATATGAAACGTAGAAAATCATGTTATTCAAAACGTCCACTTTATTTAATGCAAATGTAAACCGCAGAGGCAGACTGGTGACTATAGAAAGAGAGAGCTCAATGCGCTGCATTATCAACTTAGACTTTCATGGAGTAAAGTGATATAACAGTGTATACTTTCAAGAAAATAGCTACGTTTACTTTGAATAACGGTAGGTTATTTAACAAGTCATTCAATTTTTATTTAACAAGTCATTTGTTTTTAGGTGGACTTAAAAAAAACAAGAATAGTAGTATTCATTCTCAAAAGGCCCTAATTAATTTCGATGAGATATTTTTACATCTCGCGGATTTATAATAACACTAGTGGGCCTGGCGGACGTTGTCCTCGTTCTTGATAATAAAAAAATCCCAAAACTCAACCGCAGAGTCACCTGCCGTGTCCAACCGTGAATCTAAACCATTCTTGAATTCACCTGAACTCGCACAAAAAATTTCATCAAAATCTGTCCCGTCGTTTAGGAGGAGTTCAGTCACAAACAAAAGAATTATATATATAAAAATAACCCATATTTATGCATTGCGAAATGATTTTTCTCCAAAAATGTTAATTAATATTTTCTGTTATACAGAATAAAATTTGTCGACAATATAATACAAAATCGTTATATATAGAATTTTTGGAGGCCATAATTCCATAATGTATGCTTATATATAGTGGGTATTTAAATTAAGTTTCTTCGTTTTTTTTATTTATTACGAGTACATCCAAGCGGACTATAAAATTAATTGTTTTGAAAAGCATTGGACCCAGTTTCTTATGCCGTTCTCTGGCAATAATTTTCGCATGAGAATGCTGATACTCAAACTAATTTTATTCTGTTAGCTAGGCAACTGCTATTTTATTTATCATTTACACAGTTGGAGTATTGAACACACAGCAGTTAATGGAAAAGGTGTAGTACTGAAAATCGTTCATGCTCAGTCTAATTGTACTTCTAGTAAAGGTATAACTCTACACCAAGCTCGTATAAAAATTGAAAGGTAAAAAGAGAATTTAAAATGAATGTAGTCGGTGAGGTACAATTTTTAATGGTACGTTTTATCTTCATGCCAATTTACCAATAAATTAAGATAATAAAGTTTATATATTAAGTCACCATTTTAATTATCTCGTTATCATAATTTGAATTTCAATAATATACAATGCAAGAGTAACTGTTGCGTTTGTTTACGTGTTTAATATTTTATACAAATCGATTTTATGTAAGAAACTCGAATGATATATATTCAAAAACAATTTTCGTTTTATCCATGCAGTAAGGGTTCCTAATCCTTATCATTACATAGTATAAAACAAAGTCCCCCACCGCGTCTGTCTGTCTGTCTGTTCGCGATAAACTCATAAACTAGTGAATGGATTTTCATACGGTTTTCACCAGTAGATACAATGATTCATGGGGAAGGTTTTAGTATATAATTTGTCAAGATTTTTTTATAGTCAGGGAGGGACAGCGTCTGCCGGTCCCGCTAGTACACTATAAATATTAAATGTTGATAATATTTATACTTAATCCAGTGAATAGATTTTGCCATTAGGTAATTACGTAGCAAATAATTAGCGATTGCTATAAAAAAGTGAACAGATCAGTGACTGAACCTTCTATCCTTATCCCATTTAAACACCGTTTCTACAACGTATGTTCCTATTCCATTTTCATTTATCAGTCGTTATCTCAGTATTGGCACCTCTTGTACTAGGTGAGTGTTTAAAGGTTAACACCCTCCAAGCGTGGGGTAGTTCACAGTCACATTTAACATATAAAATAATAATATCAAAACAAATACTAATAAACACCAAAGAGAACCTTAGTTAAAGTTTGTTCTAAAACTTTTAAAAGTATGGAAACGATACTTTTAAACGTAAAAATATCACACCTAGCTACAATGAACAAAATTCAAGGAGCTCTTTTCAAGGTTAATCGTTACGTAACTGCTTATCGTGGGAACGCCGCACGGTCGAACAAAGGAAAACGGTGCGCGAGCCGAGGTGCGGGTTGCGGCCCGGAGTACACGACAAGGCGTGATTTATTTATTACACCAGTTCGTTTTTGCGTAAATCACCTGATTTTATACCTGTTATAAATACACTCGTATATCAGTCAGTTTTGCGTTTCTCGAAATAATGAGGTCAAATATTAAGCACCTTCTTTTTTAATTGATTTGGAACGAGAAGCAAGTAATGAGTGATCTGTGAGAGTATTGCAACTATTTAACCAGTCGTACTGTATATACATATCATCCTACAAACAATCGATTCATCCGTTCTTTATCCATAATCCAGACTGTCTGTCATATCTGTCAACTAATACTAAACTATAACTCCAATATAATAATGCACACAAACTAACAATTTATTTTATAGAAAACTATTTTGACATGATATAAAACATAAAAATAAGATATAAAAAGAATACATAAATATTAAGGTATATTATATAAGGATAATTAAAAAATAAAATACTAAAAGTTTTATAAAATTTCGCTTTCAACAAATAGTTTTGAGACATCCGGGAGTGGATTCCCTGACAAAGATTTCCTTGATGTCTGTGTAATAACAAACTTTTAAATTCGTTTAAAGATGTTGCGTAAGTTTTTAAATTTTAAACGTGAGGACAGCAATAAAATTTCACTTGTTCAAATGCTCAGTCAGATAATCTGTACTTATTGGATTACTTTTACTATTAGTTTTATATGGTATTCGACATCTTTCGTTGAAAATTAGATGATAAATCAAAAAACCGATCTTGTAATTTATTTTTTATAGTTTACCTTCTTAGTAATTTCACTGGAAAATCTCAATTTAACATCTAACAAATAATATGTCGAATTATAATTAGAAGATATATAAATTTATGTTAAAAAACAGATAGTGTGATTAAATTACCCCAGTATGGATTATGTATTTGATGAAATATGTAGGCGGTGCCTGTAAAAATATCATTTAATTCGTTGTTACGATGGTATCAGTAAGGCTTTTTTACCACTTTACAGAAGTAATATCTACAAGAACAACCACTATCAAGAACATACGACCACTATGTGAAAAATTTGAATACTAAAGATTTCACTAACTTTCATCGTACTTCAAGGCTTTTGAAATTAGTATTATGTTCTCATTTATTCAATTCAATATTTTAATTATTTATCGTAGCACAGAGCATAAATAGGTTATTATGTTCCTTCTTAAAGGTATTTCGTATTAAAATGCTGTAATATAATGTCAAGGACAACCTTGCTCACAATGTTATTTATTTTATCGCTTCTTGTATACTTTGCTTTGCGATGCTGCTCTAATAATATTTGGTTAATATTAAAAATGAAAGCTTTTGTTTCACGGATTGTACGATGAACGTCGGTCTTACAGACAGATCAATATATCGAATGCAGTGATTGCGAATATAGCTTTGTGCTAATCAGGGTTCCTGTCTATTGAATATTTGCTTTGAACGTATAAGATACTGTGTAACTGAATATATAAATAGCAAATGCTGTTTATATAGAGGTTACAATTGAACAAAATCGAATAGAATGTTATAGCTATATCATCGACATCATCGTTATTCAATATTCATATCATTACATAGTATAAAACAAAGTCCCCTACCGCGTTTGTCTGTCTGTCTGTTCGCGATAAACTCAAAGACTACTGAACGGAATTTCATACGATTTTCACCAGTGGATAAAGTGATCCATGAAGAAGGTTTTAGTATATAATTTGTTAAGGATTTTTTGATAGTCTGCCGGGCCCGCTAGTAATATATACTTCTCCAAATCTGTTTCATTTAGTAAATTGGATCTTCGCTATTTATTTACACATGTGTAATTAATTATGTTGTCATGTCATGTAAATCGACTAGATTATTAATATTTACAGATTTATGTCAATATACATAATGGATGTTACATACTGTTAATAGTATTAGTGATTAACTCGGGTCCACGACATCATTCACGTAAAAATGCTTCTATTACTCCAAGGGAAAACTAACCATAACCTTCATTTCTATACTACTATTAAAAAGATAATAGATTTGTTTTTTGTTTGTTCTTTTGATAGACTTATGAATAGTTAATTTATTTAAAAAAATCTTTCTACTATAAAGATATACATTAATAGCGAATAACATGAGCTGTATTTTATTTCAAAAACCTACATTAACGTGAGCGTGGCCACGGGCAAAAACAAGTCATTGAGTAAAATTAACAAAGTATATATTTATTTACTAAACCAATTTTTACAAGGAGGAGACAGATTAAACTGAGACTTGTCATTCAAGAAGGTAGAACTTATGGTCTGTTTATTAGCAGAACTCACGTACCATGTAATATATTCCTTAAGTGTATTTTTTCGTTTCATTGGATATAAAAATATATTTCATAAATATTTAAATGTACTAGGTTCTATTTAATTATATTATTATATTTATGTCTTTATTTGACGAATTACTCTTATATTACAATTGAAATTGAAATCTCATAGAAATTGTTCTACAGTATATATATATATATATATATATATTACTAGCGGACCGGGCGGACGTTGTCCTGCCTTGAAAACAAAAAAAATCCTAAAAGTCGATCGCAGCGCCACCTGCCGGGTCCAATTGTGAATCTAAACCATTCTCGAATCTCCACAAACACACAAAAAAAATTTCAACAAAATCGGTCCAGTCGTTTAGGGGGGGTTCACACACATACACACACACAAAAAAAAAATATATATAATTACGTCAAGTCCTTCTTATAACTCTGCTTGCGAAATAAGTTGCTTTGCTGAGCGTTTTTAGATTTACAAATTATTCTACTCCAGATACGGCACTTGCTTGACGACTAGTCACTTACTCAATTTTTTCCTTTAATATAGTTGAATTTGTGAAGAATATTACTAAAGCACACAGAATGAAATTTTAAATTTCTTAGACAACATTTATAAAGATTCTTAAATAATGACCATGTAACGTTATATTAACTGTAGACAGACGTCGTCGTTGACATTATCTGTGCAGGTTTTTAATAAATACATAACTGTAGGTTCAAGTATTTCTCAATCTGACTTTGATAGTGATAAAAGCTTTTCCAGACGATACTGGATCCGCTGAGGAACATCTATACTAATATTGTAAAGCTGGATATTTTTTTTCTTTATTTAGTCGAACGCGCTAATCTCAGGAAATATTGGTCCGATATGAATAATTCTTTCAGTGTTGGATATATCATAGCTAATACTCATAGGAGCGGAGCACCGATGAAGAATGTTTGAAAATAGTTTTTTTTTTCATTTTGAGAGCTTCCGCTGCGTGTTAGCGTTAGTCCAAAATAACTATTCCACACGGACGAAGTCGCGGGCAGAAGCTAGTAATAAACATTGTGCCGTTTGACTAAGATATTTTTTATATTATTTCAAATAAACATAAACTCATTTTTGTACACTAATACGAGATAGTATTAATATTTCATTTTTCTTATTTACTTCGTATTTCGTTAAGTGGTAAATAAAAGTGGAATATTTTTTGATAATTGCAAGCTGAAACCAATTATTTGGTGGGTGAAAAAATAATTAGGCGACAAGTTGCTCTATAATTTACGGTTAGTACTAAATGGTCAAGGTAATTATTATTTGTAAGTATAATTATACGGAATTTTAAATAACGATTACTGTAGTTAAACCAAATAAATGATAGTGAAACAGGTGTTTACAAAAGGTAATTCAGTGTAACAATATTTAAAAGCTTCCTATTTGATTCAACGTAACGTAACTTTCGCTACAATGAGCAATAATGTTAATTGAAAAGTCATTTTGTGTAGAAAGTCACTAAAGTTGTTCAACTGCTTGTTGGTCATATTAAAATTACTATTTCATATTAATAGTTTGTATTCGTGAACTCGTATCAAGTATTTAATAATTTCAATAATATAACAAAACAGGGTTATTCATAACAGCCAAGAAGACACTGAATAATCCGATATTTTTAACACAATATATATAATAGCCCGCGGCTTCGCTCGCGATAATATAGATTTGACTATCCTTCGGGGACAGTCCTTTTCTTCTGGATAAAACTTATGACATTTTCTGTACCCCTGACAATATGTATGAAAAATTTCATGATCATCAGTTGGGTAATTACGGCGTGAAAGCGGAACAAACATATAAACGAAATCACATTCGCATCTATAATATTAGATATTTTTTTCAATTTTATTGGTTTCGCACATATACAGTCTGAAACTTTAGACAGTAGCAAAATTTAGGGAGGATAGTCAGCACTCGGTTCACGACCTAAATCATTTAAAAAAATAGTCGCTTAATATTTGACCTAATTATGCAGAAAAATACAAAAATTATACGCAATCCTCTACGTTTGTATGTTAAAGCACAGTGTCAATGATCATCGGGTGATTTAACTTTCACTTGAAAGTGAACGTGGGGACAGTATGAACAAAACAAAAGGGTGTTCGTTTTATTATCGTAGTTTATTAACTTCGGTCATTGCACCTAGGTTTATTACGATTGTGTTTATACTTTTGAAAGTCTTAGAACAAACTTTAACTTAGGTTGTCTGAGTTGCTTATTAATATTTGTTTTGATATTATTATTTTATGTTAAATGTGACCATGAAGTATTCAATCCTACAATACTGCGAGTGTTTAACCTTTCACTTGGTATATTTTGGAATTAGCAATATAAAGAGGGGTGATCGCGATTTGATACGATTCACTTCTCTTTCCCTTGACGTACTGCATGACCATTATACCAAAATCACCAAGATTTGTCATCATGATTTAGATGCAAGTCAGCGAGTCGTAGTAATAGAATATTGGATTAACAAATAATTTGTGTATTTATCCGGATAATTATCTAAATCATTTTAGCCGCCTAAATTAATCGGATTTTAATTTCAAAAAGATAGTTTTCTTCTAAAAATGTTTTTTTAAGGTAAAAAAAATGAGGATATTTTCTGTCTATCTGTATTTTATTAGTAAAATAAAAAATATTAAGCTAATCATTCTTTATTTTCATACTTTATTTAAATCATTCTGCAGTGTCTGTCTTCAAGCCTCCCTAAAATGAGCATTAATAAAAGATTAAAAGTTTGGAATATGCCAAATAATTTTATAATTAGTAGTTCTGTCTTAGTAATGTTGCGAATGTTCATTTTTACATATACACAAATACAGGGCTCTAGCTGGAGTCGAATTTGAGGTATGGCAGCATTAGTTACGGGTAGGGCGGAAGAAAAAAAATTTATACTCGATCTGCCGTCGAATGCCACAAACTGTGGTATGTTCGGAAAAGTTTAGATACCTATCCCTACAATTTTTTAAAATCTCAAACTATTAACAAACAATATAATTATAATAATTTATCTTAGTTCTTGGTATTTTTAAGGTAGGGCATTGCCGCACTATGCCCCCCTCCACCCTCTAGCTACGGCCGTGCACAAATACGAATGCGATTATTTGTTATTGATATACGGGAATGCATATAAATATACGTTTTATAAATATATGTCTCTGTATACTGGTCTCTGATACTCTATAGCTAAAGTTAACAATGCTTTGACGAACAGGTATAATATGTAACTCCCACGTACACATTAGCGCTGTAATATTCCAGAAATTGTCGATTGATATTTGACAGTTGACCAATAGCATGTTATTTTTACTAAAGAGAATGACCGTATAGTTCTCTATAACCATGATCGCAGGGGGTTATTAGCCCTTTAACTTTAACTAGTTAAACACTTATTCAGAATGTACCAAAAACTAAAAGTAAAAAAATTAAGCAGCATTTCACTTGGCAAATAAGGGGCAACTTAGGGGCTCTTACGTAGCGAAACTATAATTGAGATGTTCTAAATGTTGGTGCCATTCCAATACGAGTACATTTATTGGAGCACTGACCTTCTCGGTTCCATTTCACAAGACACCGCTCACAGATCCCGCTTTGCGGCTTCCACATACCGCCCGTAAAGGGACGTGAGAGCTCTCGCTTCCAAATCCAATAACGGGATAGATACCGGTAGGGAGATTGTATGACGCCCGCGAGCTAATCTAACGAACTTCGCCCTATGCAGTTTATATAGAGCACCGATATTACGGAGCGTCAAACCGTTAGCGCTAAAGTGATATCTTTAGGGGCTAGAAACTACATTATTCCTGTGTAGATTTTCGGTGAACGAAATCGTACCCCCTAACGAACTACTGTTATTACTGCGTCAAAGGATTATATTACCCACGAATTGATAACTACCTGAATCATTTATTTTACAAGTCTTATCATCTTGGCAGAATTAGGACAATATACCTTATCATCAAATAATCTTTATTCTACATTAGAATTTACATATAAAAACTTACTTTTAGAAGCTATTACTGATGGATGTAGTGCGTAACTTTCAGCTGTAATTAACATCGCAGTATCTCAGTGGGACTTACGCCGTGCCATGAATTGTCTATTGTCCTCATAAGATACATAATTGAGGAGTGCACCGCATAGCATACAAAGCTTTCTCGCAAAGACTACGGAATAGTGCATGACGTATATAGACGACAAGTTACTTCTCACTGAAGTATTCAGAAGAGGTAGATATCAATATTATATTCACAGAATGCCATCGTACTATAAGCCCAGCGTGATGCAATGAATACTTCTAAGTTATCGAACGACACTATCAACACCACATCACCCTGAAACTTGCCAACTCCATATTATTTCTCACTAAAACGAAATTATTTTGTCACAAGATCTTGCGGCATTGACGTTATGAAGTATTTTGTAATGATTCTTTACAGAACTTGCTTACTATGTCGAGTAATACAGAAGAGCGAAATGCGGACTTTCAAGTCCACCGATCTCGTGTACCTTTTTCTGGTGCAGGACTAATTCGCAAGATTACTATCTATCTATTTTTATCGATCTTTTTTAATTTATTTATTGGAAGCCCCCTATTTGCCCCAGGGTCATCCTGCGGTTTTCCTCTAACATAGGCGTCAGAAACCTTGGGCAAGTTAGGGTGAATACCTATTTGTGTCCTAATGAGATATTAATTTTAATTCTTTGTTGCTTACAGTTACGATGGCTTAAGCGTACCTATTTTGATTTTATACTAATGTCACATATTTGTACAGCTGAACAGGGTATTTGCTTAATTATTGTCGTTACATTTTTTTAATACATATGTTGGTGCTACTATTATCTATTCTAACTAGTGCTAATTTAATTATTCATTTTCAATATTATTATACGTGGTTATTGATAATTCGACGTATTCCCGTTAGGAGGTGTTAGGGGTGACTATTTGTGACAATTTTAACCCCCACATGCAAAAGTGAACGTTTTCTGAGTTATCATGTTTTTTAGCTTTTTTCAAAATAAGTTAAAAATGCAAAACCATAAATTCTTTTTGAAAAAAGTATCAATTTATATCTCATTTTTTTCTGATTTATAAAAACGATTAAACACTGGTTATTTATCAAAATTAAAACAACAATTATCGGTCCAAATTTAAAAATGCGAGAGGAAAAACGATATTTACGATTTTTTCCATTAAAATGCCTTAAAAAAACGTTACGAAACTTGACTTGCAGATTATTTTAAAAACATAACAGTTTTTTTAACTCTCTAACAATGCATGACAACTAGGAACTTATTTCAAAGAAACTGAAAAACAAATGTCCACAAAGAAAGTAGGCGGAAATTCGTGTTCGAATTAAACTTAAGGTCGTTCTTTAAAATTTCCATAAAATTAATTAAAAACAATACCCAATGTAAATAAAACAAAAAATACAAATTTAAAATAAAATTTAGAACCAGTAATAGTTTAGTAATAATAACAATTAATAATAAGTAACAATTAAGACATTTTGGAATTTAGCTTAATTTAAGTTCTTGCTCGAAGTGACTACACCTATCGCGTACATAAAGTCGCATTCTTTTTCGGAGTTCTGACTTAACTACCGAAGCTTCGCGAAGTAGTCAAATTATTCCGCATCACATTTGCTGCGTTTATAATTCTTGTTCTGAGTTCTTCCACGAATGACACAGGCGAGACGTCGTAAACTATTTATGAAACTATATTTGAAAAAAGGTAAATAATATAATAACTCAAAAATGATAAAAGTATCACAAATAGTCATCACCTCTATCACCGCCTAACGGTAATACATCGAGTTACCAATAACCCTGTAAGTATATATATTTGTTTTGCGAACGAACGAACGAACCTTCACATTGTTGCACGTATATGCTTACCGATCCCCAATTGACAGTAAATAGGTTTGATGTTATAATTAATTTTTTCAATACCTTAGCCCATGCACCTGTTATCAGACAACCCCAATCTGTACTATCAATTCGTCAACTCATGAAACTCATCAAGCACTAGAATGGGGTGTTTATCATTTTAAAGTATTGGTTTATTTAATATCAGCTGTACCCAGAAATATTCGTGAATAGAAAACATTGATTTAAAAAAATATAGATATATCGGCGCGACGGATTCATCTATGTATAATGATAAAAAATGATTGTTCCGTAATAGTTTTATTGAAATAAAACACATTCAATTTCACAGAAATACAATTGACATCTAATAAAGGCAACCTTTCATATTCATATGCGATTACTGTACGGGCTAACAATCCAGCTATAGTATAATTAACATGGTGCCGCCCTTTCAGAGGCTGCTCTCCGCGACACGACCCTAAACAAGGCCACAAATCAAGTGGCCATCCATTACAATGTCAGCCTTAGTGTCGTCGTCATTGATGACCTTACACTTTTCTTTGTCATCAGAATTGGGATTCACCACAATATGATAATTTCATAGCAGACATCTCGAGTTTTACCACATACAATTGTATCAACTTCACGTGCCTTGAGTTATATATCGACGTTCCACGTTATAATGCTGGTTACATATAAACTTCAATGATGATACGGCATCAACCACTATCGGTTTACTGCTTAATGCGGACCAGTACAATAAACTCGCGTTAGTTCGTCACACGACAACTTACGAGAGACTTTTAAGTACTACGAGGCTTTGAGTATTTTACTCGAGAATACTTTTTACTCTGAAATGTGACTACATTCTTGAATAGAAAATATAACGTTCTGCGTTATCAGATAATATTCTTCGAGATCATATACTATTTCTCGAGATGAAGTATCTAATATTGCTCGAAACCTAACAATACTTGTCAAGTACTTGAGACCAGGCAATATTTCTCGACAACAAATAATATTTCTCGAAATCAGATAATATTGCTCGAGATCAGACAATATTCGTATAAACCAGAGAATTATCTACAATATCAATCAAAAGTAATTACGAAATCCTAGAAAACTTGCTTTATTCGTTTCAACTTTCAAGCCTATGTGAAAAGAAACGTTACAAAATTTAATAGGAGATGGTTCGGAGTAGTCGATAGCATGTATCGACATCTTGTTCAGAAGTGGCTACAGTAACCAGGCATAAAAGTAACTTTCTAAAATGAGGGCATAATATAAAACAATTCTGATCATTTATTCAAGAAAATTCACTATGGATATATGAGTTATCATTACATAGTATAAAACAAAGTCCCCTACCGCGTCTGTCTGTCTGTCTGTTCGCGATAAACTCAAAAACTACCGAACGTATTTTCATGCTGTTTTCACCGGTAGGTAGAGTGATTAATGAGGAACGTTTTAGTATATAATTTGTCAAGGATTTTTTCATAATCAGGGCGAGACAACGTCTGCCGGGCCCGCTAGTTCTATATATATATACCTGGCGTCGTTTCGCCACGAAGTTCGTTACCCACGATTTGAAGACAAAATAGAATTGTAAAGTCCAGAATGAATATTATATTCGGACTTGGAATATCCGAGGAATTTCCGCTCAGTGAACCGAGCATAGTCCCGTAGCAATTATTGCTTATCGTCACTGTAAATTACATCCTAGAAACAAACAAAAATAACTACTTCATTCTGTTGATAAAGAAATAAAATTAATGACAACTAACGACGACAATTTTCCCAGAGTTAATATATAAAATGGTTTTGTGATAGGAGTACTCAAGTTTAGAAAGAATAATTATAAATAAAAAATAAAACGTATTTACTTCTAAGCTTACACCGAATTACTAGATCAGAGTAGACAGTGGGGATAACAAACTACTCGAATTTAGTTGCATTACGAAAAGATGGATATAATACTGCGGAGATCTGTATCGTGCTATAAGCATAAATGTAAGTTTTGTGAATACCAAGGGACACCACCCACATAAGAAAAAAACAAGTGACCATATGTTTTAAAACATATCAACATGTGTGTCGACATACATATTATAAAAGAAAGTCTTCTGCCACGTCGGTTGTTCGCGATAAACTCAAAAACGACTGCACGGTTTCATGCGGTTTTTATCAGTAGATGAAGTGATTCATGAGGAAGGTTTAGGTATAGGTATAATTTGTCAAGTTTTTTTTTTATTATGATGGCGGGATATCGTCCTCCGCCCCCCTAGTTTATAATAAACTTTTTTTCAAGGTGTCAGTTACGATTATCTACAAGAATACGTTGAGTGTTATCGATTTTTAAAAGTGCAGACAGATTATTTGTCTATTGCCGTTATACCTCAGTTTTCTATAAAAGGACAGTTCTGTCTTTTTTTTAAGTAATAAAATACTATGAAACAGTGCCTCAACTTTTATCAAAAATTTTACCGAAACCCAAATTGTAATGCAATGCAATGTGAAGGTCAAAAACAATAGTAGTTCAGTAACGAATCTGAAGTATAATTCTACTTACAATATCTATAGATTACATCCGTTTACTGTTTTTATATGTTATATTTACAAAAGTCTTCACATCAATGTAAAGAAAAAGCTTTTCAACTCCTGCGCACTACCTGTTTTAATGTATGGCAGCCAAACATGGGCTTTAACAAAAAATACGACTAGAAAACTGGAAACCTGTCAGTATGCAATGGAAAGAAATATGCTAAATCTAAAAAGGTCGGACCGAATAGAAAACCATGTCATCAGGAAAAAGACGAAGGTCATAGACATAACATCTAAAATCAGAAGACTCAAATGGCAATGAGCGAGGCACTTGATAAGAGGCCAAAAGAAATCGAGCAAAATTGTGACATTGTGACGTTAAGGAAAGATTCATCTGTCTGTTTGTATGTCGGAATTTAACTCGGAAATAACCAATTTTAATGAAATTTCGTAGACGAGAAGTATAAGTCATTGTGAATTATATTGTTTCATTGTGACAGGGAATATAAGTATCAATAGTGGAAATCGTAAAAAGAAATAATGTTCACAGATTTCTTGAACTTTTAAATAAGAGAAACATACAACACTTTGCAACTGGTACTCAATAAGATTGTCTATAATGCTCTTAAAACATTTTAACATTCTTCAAGCAAACTGCGATTGTTTGCAATAGTAATTACTAGAACTTTTGTAACAATGTCAATCGTAAGTCTCCGTGAACTAGAATTGCAATAAATAAACAAATTTAAGACGTACAATAATATATTGTTGTACTTTTTGAAATTCATTATTTATATAGAAGTTAGTTTACATTATGAAATATGTAAACTTGCATGTTTTACGTATCGTTGTATATCTTTAAAAAAAGTGTGTGTGTACTTATGTACACGCGTTAGAAGTTATACTTCTTTGGCGTAACAAGATAAAAATCTGTTCAAAAATTTTATTTTTCTATCGCCTTATTCTACGTTTGTAGAAAAAACGACACTAACAATAGAAAAAAGGTATTGCAACAACCGGAAGCACATCGTATCGCGCCACGGTACTGCCCGCCGGAAGTACTAGTACAGTTGTATTACTAATGCCTAGTGCTACCGCCGGAAGTGTCGCCATAGCCAAAGCCAAGCCATGCAACTACCCCACCCGCCAGTAGCGCCATGTAGCCAAACCTAAGCCACGCCTTACGGTGGGGTAGGGGTAGCCATCTATAAAAGGCCGTGCGTGTTTCGACTCGGTGCAGCCATCGGTGCCAACTCTTCAGGCATTCCTCCCACCATTGCCATCGCCCGATAGCCTGCGTGAGGTGCGGAGGCCCGCACTTCGCTACCAACTGCGACCGCCCATGCGAAGAAGCAGCGTCCTGCGCAAACTTCAAATAACGCCCGCCTGTGCCCCGTGTTCCGCCGCGAAGCGCGTAATCGCCGAGCGGGGACCGTCGTCCGGTCGGGTGACACCGGACGACAAGAGGAGCGCGAGATCACAGCGCCTACAGCGGTTGAGGCGTCGGCGACGGGGAGCCTGATGGCCCCCGCAAACGACCCCGGCCAGAAGAGACACGCACACAAAACCAGTTTACCAAAACGAAAAGGAGGAGCCCGCGAAGCGATGGAGGCGACCCAGCAGCCAAAATCGACCGGGGACTCCATCCAGTACGTCCTCATCACCTTATTGAAGACACTGGCAGCCACAGCAAATCCGGAAGCTACAAAACAACTCCTGAGAGCCCTGCATGCGCTGCAGAAGGATGGCCAGGCCTCTCAGTCGACAGCCACGGAATAAAAGAAGCCAGTCACCCAAAACCACCGCCAGATGGCGCGATGAGGCCACTATCGCCCACCGGATGAGGGGGCGAATAATAAATCAAAAGACACTCCCGTCTAGGCGGGAGGCGAGTGAAGCCACCGTTAGAGGGTTTAACCCTGGTACGGTCCCCCCGCACGCCCCTACGGGGTGCGCGAGAAGATTGCGACGAAGACTCGGTGCAGTAGTCCGGTGAAGCTGTTAAGACCTTGCTAGGTCAATAGCGTATTCAGTTCGAGAAAAAAAAAAAAAACGACTCGGTGCAGTCTTGTACCACATTAACGCGCGGTAGCTCTTGCCGTCTGAGTATCGATTTAAAGTGTTAACAAAGTGACGTTAACTTTGTGTGCTTACAATTGCTTTAAAGTGATTGTAATAAGTGACGTACACATACACAAAGTGCCATGTAATTTTACTTTTTCTTGCAGTATTTAATACATTGAAAGTTTAATACAAAGAAATACAAACAACAAATACAGAGAAACAAAATCTTGACTATAGCTAACTTCAGAGTGTCGGTTTTTCGTGACGGTGTGCGCGCGCACCGTAAAAATTTACTCTCATCATTTTTCCCTAACGCACCAAAAGAAGTATAACTTCAAAAATTAATAACGATCAGTTTCTTTTCACTTCGCCTTAATTTCAAAATATTGCTTATTAGATCTACCACATTAACTTAATTCTAGGACCAGTCGTGCTTCGAAAAATATTTTGAAGCGCAAATTAATCAACTTGATTAGACCTCGTGGCGTCCTGGTAGTAAGCACTACTAATGAGCCGAGATTTCGCATATTTGTTCTTCATACATGATTTACTTTAGTGTATTATGCTTGACGTATTAAAAAAAATAAACTAAAATTAACAGTTTATAGAAATTTCAAACGGGATTAAAGAGCAAACTATTAATGTCGGAGTTCATATATGAAAGTGACTGACACCTTAAGTCTTATTAATATTAAACACATAGTTGCTTTTCGCCTCTGTTCGTGTATTCTATTGGTTCTTCTAAGTTACGCTGAAGGTGAAAGGTACTTGAAAGGTGGTAGAGCCACGCTGAAGGTATTACTGGTTTCAGCATGAATGGGTCGGCTCTCTCGGGGTAGTACCACCCTCTCACAGAAAACCGACGTGAAGTAACAGTGTTTCCATTGTTGCGTTTCGTTCGGTCAGTGAGAGCGCCGGATACCCACTCCCTTCCCCCTCCCCTCTTCCCCACTTCCCCTTCTCCCAAATACAGGCTGGCAACGCACTTGTGACTCCTCTGGTGTTGCAAGTGTCTATGGACGATGGTGATCACTTAATATCAGGTGACCCACCTGTTCGTTTGCCTCCTATGATATAAAAAAAAAGAAGGATTTTAATACAGTTATCTCTATCGCTTAGATCAGCCATACTCAACCTGCAGCCCGCCGCGTCTTTGTAGTTGGCCCACCCGATTATACTTTATTTTAGATTTTATGCCCATCAGAAAAACTATGAGCACGCTGAGTAAATTAAATAGATTCCAGATAACCCGACCGCAGTGCCTTCCTTATGATATAAGGGTTATACCGAGGTTGTTTTATTGGACGATCATTTTTCACTACATTAGTAAGTTGTTCATTTGAAATTATTTTTTTTAATACCTAAATATTTCTAGTTTGCGGCCTGTGATACCACGAGTGAAACGTGTTTGTGGCCCGTTTAAAAAGAAGGTTGAGTACCACAGGCTTAGATACTTTATGTCAGTAGGTTTATATGTATAGTACTTATGTAGAGGGGTTAGTGCTTTAATTTCATTTTGCACAATTATTCTTAAATTATTTTATAGTACCTAAAGAACACATGTAGTATGTACTATGAAATAAAAGGATTTTTTATTTCTTTATTTAATAATTCTTATGTACCTTTTTTGCGTTAAACTCATATATTTTGTTCTATCGGTGGTTTTCCTTATAACAGAAGTTGTTTTTTTCCTTTTTTTTTGGCAACCAATCTTTTAGATGATTACTGCCATTGTCGAGTAGTTAATAGTATTACAGGTTCTTCTTCCATTCCATTTTTGGCAACCAGTCTTCTAGTAGACTATTACTGCCATTGTCAAGTGAGTATCGACATTACTAGTTTCTTGATATAATTTCAATGAACTAACTAACTGGCCATCTTGTTAGAACTTTCCGTGGAGTTTTTGTGGCATCCCAGAATTCATGGTACGTGGTATTATTTTCCATTCACTTCACTTATTTTATTGTGTTTATTGTGCATAAACAAACTATATTACATAAAACACCACCAATTTTTTACAATATAGAGTCAAGTAACACAAGATTATGTATAAAATATAAAATCCACTACATGACAGACAAAAATCCCGCCAAAAAACAGAAGTTATACAGAATCTAACATAATAAATAATTAAATGTACAATATAATTATATATTTACATATATGCAGCAAAAGTACTTAGATTGATCGAGCTTCAAATGGGCTTTGACCGGGTAAGGGGTATAATGCACAAAGGAAACACTTGAAGTTTAATGACCTTAGAGCGCTACGGTTGTCGGTACACGTAACATGTCATACTTAACTAGATAATAAAGTGGTAGTAAGAATATAATATAAATCTGTACGTATATTAATGTTAATATTCTAAACTAGCACACTTATATCTAAATAGGAGATTATCACTACATATTATAAAACAAAGTCCTCTCCCACGTCTGTTTTTCTGCCTGTTTGAGATAAAGTCAAAAACTAACGGAATGGAAAGAACGAACGGATTTTCATGATGTTTTCACCAGTAGATAAATTTATTCATGAAGAAGGTTTAGGTATATATTTCTCAAGGTTTTTTCTATTATCTCAGGGTGAGACAACGTCCGCCGGGCCCGCTAGTAAATCATATATTTATCCGTAAAACATTATTTTTTATTGAATATGTTAATCGCTTATTTGTATTGAAAACATATCACAAGACACAATGCATAGGATGAAAATATCATTATATAAAACTAATTGGTCTACGCATAAGCAGTGTTGATCGAATAGTGGCTCCAGTAAGTATATCAATGTAATGTCCGCTGATTGAGATTAATCGCATGCATTTATCGAATTCCCGAATTCTGGTATATACGTTTGATTTTGACTACAAACATCGGTAAGACTGCTGGGATACTCGATGAATGTCCCTGCAGTACCGCCACCTAGCGGGAAAATATAGGACTATAAATTTATCGTTGTTTAAAATTTGTAACCGTTATTTGCCGCGGTGAGTTCCTGTGTCACCTCCGAAAAACGAATTCGCTCAATAGCGGGATAATTGCATGTTTCTAATTTATATTTACGTAGGGCTAGTCTAGTTATAAACTATATTTGATCATAACTGCTCAGGTGGCCATCGCACGTGTCACCTGACTCATATGCTATATATAAATTGTACAGAGATTTTATTTTTTATTATTTACAATGTAAAAAATATACTTTCATCCACTACACGGAGCTCAATAATTTTGGGTTACAATATTCTAACAAGTAATTAAATTAATTTTAAGTTCCAGTTATATCGAGAAAAAGTCTTTTTAAAATTAATATTTATGTAAGTTTTGTATTTATTTAATTTAATTCAGACAGTAAGCTAATGTACGAGTCTGTATAAACAAAGTCGAAGCAACGATCATAGAGGTTATCATATAGTTTGATACAGTACTGTGAAAATACGTCTCAGAACCTTGACTCTCGATACCACAATATCTAGGTACTTTAGATTGTTTTATAATTTTTGTATATACTAGTTGTGTGAGATAACTATATACATAGTTCGCTTGGTGTTATAACCTATAAACTCGTCAATAATGATTGTAGTGCAAAACCTATTTGGACGCGTTGAGCGGTATTTTTGGCAGGAGATAAATTTATAATTACGCATCATGACATGCTACGTAATTGATTAACATTGACTAATAGACTTTATATTAATGCATATAAACATGCGACATTTTCTCAACTAAACGAAATCATTTCAAAACAGCGATAGAGACATATCAGTTTGTTTACAAAATACAGTTATAATTGTTTCAGTATTTCTTTTTTTTCTCTCTTTCTGTTTCAATTTCCTTGTTTTTGTATTATTATATTATGTATGTTAAATTTTTAAATATGTAAAATAGTTTAATATTTAATTTATCGTTCGAGCACGCCGTGGTTGTCTCTAAATATGACTACATTTATAATGTATCACAATAGTCCTACTTTTTATATACTTACTATTGTATTGTCATGTTGACGATCCTAAAATAAATAAAATAAAATAAAAATAAATAAAAAATATTGCTATATTATTGCTCCGACTGCCAATAGATATGAAAATCCTGTAGCAACTCCAGTCTCATGTTTACGTGCTAGTAACCTTTTTACTGCGCGTTGTAAAATATATTAGAAAATGTCATATGGAACGACTTCAGTTTTTGCATTGTCAAGAGCTACGAAATCTGTCATTCGTAATTTATATTGTGAGTGTATAATTATTAAATGTAAATAATTTCAATAAACAAATTCTGGAATTTAAATATTGCCATTCACACTAAATTAATATGAAAAATTTTCGAAAGAGAACACATTTATTTTATTATATTGAATCCTCACTTCTGTCAGCAGTCTTCATAATTGCCTCGATTTTTTTAAAGATTCATCTATATTATAACTAAAATATAATATCATCGTTAAGATTAATCTCCTTGTACAATAAGAGCATTAACTGTTTTAATATATTTATCGTGACGATTTTCCAAATGACAATTTTTTTTTAATATGTTTACACTTCAAAAACATACTCCCATGTCTGTTTCTTACGCGCATCATCATATGTCACTGGGCATGCTGATCAATAGATGCACATTTCGTTCGCTACCTACATACATAATACATTCACATAGTACACAGTTTCTTGACTTACTATGAATATTTAAATAGCAACATTAAAAATATGTTTCGCTGTGGCAGTTACGTCAGACATACAACGCTTTCGGATACAATAATGAACTGAGCTTAGAGAATAAATACATTTAATGTAATCCCAGTGGTTTATGCGATGTGAACATGTAAATATTTTTGTTCCGGATTCTATTACAATGTAACCTCGATGTAATGAATCTGAAGTGAAATTAAAAATATTCGTTATACCGAGTAATTCGTTACATTAACAGGTGAATGTTTACACACACACAAGGTCACATCCTTCAATCCTGTGGTAGTTCATGGTCACATTTAACATATAAAATAATAATATTAAAACATATACTAATAAACAACAAAAAGAACCTTAGTTAAAGATTATTCTAAAACTTTTAAAAGTATGGGAACGATACTTTTAAACGTAAAAAATCAGGTCCAGCTTCAATGAACAACTTTAAAGGGACCCTTTTCAAGGTTAATCATTAGTAACTGCTTATCGTGGGAACGCCGCAATGTCGAGCTATGACAACCGGGGTGCGAATCCAGGTGCGGGAGGCGGGTCGGACTGGGCGGCAGGACGTTATTCATTTATTACACCAATTCGTTTTTACGTAAATCAGTTGATGTTGAGTGTATATCAGTTTTGCGTTTCTCGAGATAATTAGGTCGAATATTAAGCACCTAATTTTTTATTTGATTTAAAACGAGAATCGACTAATGGTTGTCCTGTAAAAATATTGCTGGCGACTAAACAGTCGCTCGTTAGAGGTTAGGTTGGACTACGATTCGTTTTAACAAGGTAAGAAAACTTATTTACTAACCTCAACATGACGTAGATACTCATCTGCTCACCCTGTTAAAGTGAACGATTTAAAGAGCACCTTTTTCGTTTCTCAGCCATTGCAGCTTTAAAACTAACAACAATTACTAACAGCAATGTTTACATTACTTAGCATCAAACAACAATGACTTTTTTACTTGTCTGAACCTATCGGGACGTTAACTATTGTGGAATTAAGTGTGAATAATTGATAATATACATTATAAGTTGAAAATAAGTTTTTAATAAACGTATTTGTAATGTAAAGGTACATATTGTACTAACTTTTACTGGCAGTCCTAGGGAATTCGTTATATTAGGGTTACACTGTACGCTGTGCCGGCAGTTTCGCACACGTTATTATTTGTCGCAGCAAATAGTTTATATATAGAAAAATGGATATGTCTAAATATTTTGCTTGTGGTAGATATATGTTTCATATCAGTTTTCATGACATTCGATGGAATGGCACGGGAGTTGATGTGGTATTATAGTTACTAAAATGGATAATATAAATATTATAGTAGACGTTACTTTGTACTTCCACCTGGAATAGATTGGAGGCTACCACGTCTCACTGCAACAAAAAAATGTTTGATTGCATATGTCCTGTAGTGTATATATTATATGATTTTATTTGTTTTTTATAACCACAAGTTATTACACGTTAACTTGCAACATACTTTAATCACTACTTAGTATAATATAAAGTCCTCTGCCACGTCACTCTGTCTGTCTGTTTGTCTGTTCGCGATAAACTCAAAAACTACTGAGGGAATTATCATGCCGTTTTCATCAGTAGATACAGTGATTCATGAAGAAAGTTTAGGTATATCATTTGTCAAGATCTTTTATTATCAGGGCGGTACAAAGCCCGCCGGGCCCGCTGGTTAATAATATATTTTTTTTATATTTACAGTTACATACAACAGTGTCCACCCTCAACCAAGGAACGCGCTTTTAATTCTTCTTATTGTTTTAGTTACTGATATTTCACTCTCACTCTATTACGAGTTTCAGGTATAACTATTTCAGGTACATCTCGGACATATAAAATCAAATGCTTTTTGTTGCAGTAAGACATGGTAGCGGCTGATCTATTTCAAGCGTAAGTCCAAAGTAAAGTCCACTATAATATTTAATGATGGATTTCCGCAAAGTAACGCCTTCTTCAATAAAAAAATGGATAATATAAAAACTGTCTACATGATAAAATACTTAGGTGTCCAATTTTCCTCTTGATTGATGATACGGTGTGACAGTTTATCAATTTAACGTATAATACGTATAACGTATTTAACCAAAATCCATTTTTTATATAAAAATAAAATCGACGTTAAGTACAACAATTTTTCAAGAATTGGCTTGTTACAAAGCTACGCCTTTAAGCAGTACCCGCAGCTCCGAACGCGTTTTTTTTAAATTGTATTGAAGAAATATAAAATTGTGAAACCATGTACAATTATAGAAATGTTCTTTAAAAACAATTGTAGGTACAACACGCACGCTATTTACAGCAACATGTAACGTATACATTAGATATATAAATACTAACAGTGTATCAAATGAGGTTTACCATCAGGAACATATTTAGAACCTAACCCACCATATAACTACCTCAATGCTCACTTACACTGTATAAGGAACTAATGAAACGATGACTTAAAGATAGATAATGATATAATATTGTCAATAAGTTATACGTTTATGGTCTAATATCTTAATAGAAATACCCCTTCTATCTTCAAAATTACTATTAATAATTATAATGTTGAATTGTAAACAATAAATGAGCTGACGTCTTCAATTCTTGCATAAATATAAATCAAGATATGAAACTTTATATATGTCTAAGCAGTTTTTAATATTTGCTAATTTAAATAGTGCTCATTGAACTCGATACAATATTCTTATATGTTACTATGGTTACTGAGTTATATAGACGAAAGCGCGGTAAATAAAATAAAATTGCCGCTAAAAAGACAATATAATTCAGAATACATATAGATACAGATGTATGAATTTCAATTATATTTATTCTTGAAGTCCAGTACAACGCACGTCTTACGCACATGTTTACAGTGAACAACATATTTTTGCTAAATTTCATGCGTTTCATAAATTTAATATAAACTTCTTATAAGATCAGCTATATGCCGGTAACAAGCTAATCAAAAATAGAATAACCTACATTATTTCTTATACGGTCAGTTATCTGCCAGTGAAAGTCCCGTGAAAATCAGTCCAATCGTTTTGGTGATAGCATTGCGGGCAAAACCATGGTTAACAGCTAATTTAATTTTAAATAGACTAAAATACGTTTTATAATGACCGCTATATGCCGGTGAAACTTCCGTCATAATCGGTCGTACCGTTTTGGAGATAGCACTGCGGGCAAAGCCATAGTTACCAGCTAGTATAATTTAAAATTACCTAAATTACTTTTTCTAAGGTCAGCTATATGCCAGTGAAAGTCTCGTGAAGATTGGCCAAACCGTTTTGGAGATAACATTGCGAGCGAAGCCACTGTTAATAAATAGTCTAATTTAGAGTAGCCTAAGTAACCCGCTGTAATTTCAGCTATCTGCCAGTGAAATTCCCGTCAAAATTGGTCCAGCCGTTTCGGAGATTACCCGGAACAAACAGACAGACAGACAGACCGATAAAAATATTAAAAATTGCATTTTTGTTATCAGTAGCGTGTATACTTTCACACCCAATCAGTAAAAAAGTGTTATTTTGATATTACATACAGGCAATTCATTTTTATTATATGTATAGATAATTAAAAACCAATGCTTCAAATTTGATAAAAAGAATTAACTGTTTTTATTTTAAAATCATAGCTAAAAGATATTTACTGCAGTAAACACATGCTGCAAGAGAGAGAAACTAATTAAAAACACGGATCTTTTACTAGAAATGGCAAAGAGAGATAAAACTTGCCGCTGCCACTTACAGTAATTTCTCAAGTCTGTAGAGTCGTTAAATTACTTTTTAATCTTTAAAATACCATGTCCTTTCTGTTATAAACCGCCTTTAAAAATGATATAAGTTTTAATATTTTTCTTTTAGTGCTATTTAGTAAGTATGTATCTTGCGATTTTGAAAAAGTACTTTCTTTCGAGAGGTTTCATTTCGATATTTTGTTTTTGAATGTGAATGATGTAAACGAATTCTGTTTCATAGTTCCTACTTTAATAAAATGCATATAAAAAATATGAAAGACCGCAATGAAAAATCATAGGTCACAAATGTATTATTTATCAGCGTATTCCAATTTAATTAGAGGTCAAATATTGGGGCAAATATGTTCGACTAATATTGTCTGTGTGTCACACAATGTTTTAAGTGTACTACACAATGCCCCGTTGATCAAAACATATTTTATGTAATTGTAAGCTCATACTGTATTTCCTCGATAGTCCCAGCAATATTTGCTCTTGTTTCCATTAAACTGTAGAAATGATTGTGTTTTAATGTTCGTACTCAATTTTAAAGTATACTTAGTTAAACAAGTAAAAGTGTTCGTTTAAATTGAAAATACTTTTGTAATATTCCTATAAATTCAATAAATAAAAATATTCTAGCCAAGCGTTCCGATAATATACGTTCATACTTATGTTTCGTTATTCACCTTTTTAGAAATGAGTTTGCATTACATAACCACAACTGCTTGAGAGCTCCTTCCAATAGCGTAATTAGTTTCTCAGCATAAAGTAATTATAACCTTTTGAGTCGAGTCAAGACGGCATCTTTAAACGTTTCCCGTGAGCGAACGTTCTCTCTCAATCGGAAATTTACTATATTATACTAATAATACTGTAATATTGAACGAATTATATTTTATACTAACTGATACCCGCAACTCCGTCCGCATTGTTCATTATGTTAACAATATATATTATATAGAGTGAAATAACAACATAAACTGAAAGCAAAAATATACTTACAAAATCTCTTCCCCTCCTATGCGCGTGCACCAGACCATTTACCCCACTTCTCCACGGAAAGAAAAAAACATCATAGAAAGCGTAGTGCTTATAAATATTGTAGTTTCTCATAACTAGAATGAAATTATATTAAGAAATGACGGTCACCAACATTTTAAATGGCTCCGCGCGCTGCCTCGAGTGCAAAGGGTTCAACAAGTTTTCACTCGCGTGATAGATTTGACCTGTCCCTCCTCGGAAGCAGCACTTTTCTTTCTAGGTCAAAGATACCCTATGTTCTTTACCGTACCCGCGACAACGTGTATGCAAAATTTTACGATAATCGGTTTAGTAGTTAAGACGTGAAAGCGTAATAAACAATACGAATTTATAATATAAGTAAGGGAGTAAGAATGAATATATCGTGACATTTTTAGATAAGTACCATGTGTTTACTATATGAAACTAAAGAAATGATCAAAATCTACCCAGTACTTTTTGAGTGATACACGTACGACAGATCTCTTATCACTTTATTTTATTTTTGTTTTAGACATGCCTTACTGGTCGGTAGTAATGTGTCAATAACAAGTTTTGGTATTAATATAATAATAATAAACTGTATCATATCGCCCAGAGTGGAAGCTAAACTATTGTATTTATTCACATTGTTTTCCTTTATTACACAGTTTGCCTGGTAGGCGAGTCCCCTACACGATTGTCTTTTGAAGTATTTTTGGTGCCCTAAAATAATCAAACTTAAATATTTGAATTAAATCATAAAGTACTCGTTTATAACGTGGTTTAAGTAATAAAAGCGATAAAAACATTTTAAAATACATGACAGAATCGTGAAATAAACAGGAAGTTTTCATTTTTTGCTGTCGTAAATTGCATTCGACTCCGCAGCAAGGGCGTTACTGTCGTGCTGAATAAAATTTTCCCCCAAGAGTTTATAACACAGTTGAAAGGTTTATTAAAATTGCAACGGAAAAGCATAAAATCGTCATACTATACTTTTAAATCTAGATATCGTTGTCGTGTCTGTCTGTTTCTTTAGTTTTTTAAAACTACGGAATGGGTTTTAATACAGTTTCACTTTCGTTTAGACAAACCTTTCGGAAGGTTTATGTGTGTAATTTAAATATGTATTTCAAAGTTGATTCGAACACCATATACATATAAACAAAAATAGTTAATTGACTAACCACATGATATGAACAAAGAAGTTTGACATATTCAAACTCTCCAAATGTGACTGAAATACATGCGAATAATAATTTAATTGAAGCTATATCTGCAACGCAGCAACGATGTTTGAATCTTGATTTATTACCGTTAATTTTTAATACTAACTTAAATTGTTGTCCTTGAAAGAAGTGTTTAAAAGAGTGGTTTTCAGAATTGTGATCTTTCTACGAACTTTAATGATGTGGGTAATGTTATAAATATGTATGTAATGTTCGAATTATTTATACTAATACACACATATTCCAGTATTTTGAACGAATCTTACTACTATATTAACTTTATAGTTGCAGTTCATAATTACTCCTCAATAATATGTTTTAAACTTTATACCTTTTGCAGCAACATTTTTGTTTACCGTCAAATGTTACTACTTTTAGTGACATGTTAACAAAATTCAATAGATAAAAAATGTGTATAGATTAGAGTTTAATCGTATTTTTCTCGATTGTAGGCTATTAGAATATACCGATATAATTGTTGTAAATAATGATATAGTTGGCGTATTGTGCCCCTGTCATTATAATTACGAACGACTCGTCAAGGATGAACTGGGTGATATTTACATTGTTCTGTTATCTCAATATAATGAGCAAACATATTCAGATCCGTCTGACTTCTATTAATTAATACTGTCAATTATTAATACATGTTATCTATAGAAATCGAAACATAATTTCTAAATTAACAGACTAATTTTAATGGTGTTCTTATTGGTATTTTAAACATATAATTTACCTTTGTGAATTCGACCTGACGTTCTATCTATACATATTATAGAATGTAAATCGAACGTATAGATATTTGTAAAATAACATTTTGCTGGTGTCTTGGAATAATTAATACATTACAATACAATATAATGTCTGTCTACGTGTCTGTTTGTTTGAACACGCATCACTACTAAAGTACTGCATCCACGAGAACCTCACCAAGAAATCATAAATAATATCCTCGAGTAATATTTAATCTTAGTTTCATTAAATTCAGTCCACTCTAACCCTAAGTTCATAAAATTATATTAAATTAACTCGCGGTTACTAAATAATAACGAGAATATAATTTTGGACTAATAATATCTTCAAAATACATATTATTAAAATATTTACACACCTGTAGCGAATATGTCCTACTAAGGCCGAGTTGGTACATTTGTTTTAAAATAATAACAATTTCTTAAAGGTATGTAAGATTGATGATGGAACGACTACGGAAGGTTCTCTAGATGCTTAGCCACAGGTTTCGTTTTAAATGCTAGCTATAAGTGATACTGCGAAACTATAACAATAAGGGGCTTCGGTTACAATCGTTACCGAAATAACAGACTCCTAAGATTTGACTCTATTTCATTCGAAGACTGGGCGCTACTCCACCGAACTATAACCGCTTCATATCATATTGTGTTTATTTATTTACAGGCTTTTCTAGCTTACGATGTTTGTTAAATTGTTTAGGTCAAATCTTGCAAGCTAAATTAAAACCAGATCCTTTAGGCTTATGACTTTGCAATTCTGGTTGTTTGTGCAGTCCTAATGACAATACACGGAAATGAAATAAAAACGAAATGGCAAAATTCAGAATGGACGACATACGTACTGAACAATAATCCGATTAAGTTTTACAGAGCAACCGTATAAAATAAAGCTTTCAATTATTTTATTATTATAACAAAATATCGAAATAATACATTCATTTTCACAAATAAATGTAATTAAAAAGTCTATCTGTATATCTAAGATAAAGATTTCTCTTTAAACTATATCGCATTCGTTCTGGAATTAAGTCATATATGAAGAAAATTGATTTTATAAAAGTTTGAATGTATAGTTAACAACAAACACAAGTTAAACGGGACCGCAAAACATACATTATTATGTCCATTTATTTTTATTACATTCAATGTAAAAATTAAACACTTGTTCAAATCTATCTTACAAAGTAAACATTGTCAAAGTAAATATTAGTTTCAACGGTTGCTTCGTAAACGAAGTTTAAAAATTGCCTGTATCTATTATTTTTGTTTTTTTTTCCAGGAAGGGTGCGATATAGCTTTTTGCGTACAGACTAAACCGAAACACGCATTCCAAAACGTTTTGTCTAGTCGTTTGTTTTTTTGACTGGGTTAAAATTCGAAGTGTATTGTTTTTACAGAACTTCCTTTATCAGGTAGATCTTTTGAGTAATTTAGGTAGGTTACAAGTAATGTCGTTTTTATAAAAACTAACAAGTAATGACAAAATTACAATAAAAAATACTTTTAACACAGATGAAACACGTAGTTCGCATCAAACATAATATTTACTTATACAAAATAGTAAGTATCAGTAAACCTTTGAGAAACATCCAAACGATAAGTAGCGTTTTGTTAATAAAAATTATTATCGCTCTTGTAAGTGCAGAGAAATGAAACAGTTTATTTAGGTAATAGGGAATCTATCAAGTGGGTGTCAATTGTATTTTACTTTATAAAATTAATTAGAGCCCAAATGAGACTAACTACTACCATTTCTTTTTTAATTGCTATAATATAAAGCCTTGTTCTTTCAAAGATGTATGCTTAAATTTGATTAATTAATTTGGTTAATATTTAAATCAATACCGGGTTCACTTGAATTTCATTCTTATTTCTTATAGTGGTATGAACAATGATATACAAAAACCCAAGATGCACACTTAACGTCTCACAGACGGCACACAAAAATGAGTGTATACTTTTGAATTATACACTCATTTCAAATAGTCTATAGTCGCTTGCGTCCTTGTAAAAACTCGAATGAGACTGTACATTTAGTATTGATATTGTGCAGCGGGATAATAGTCTCAATTTATAAATTATGAAATTTAAGTACTTCACGCTATAATTCACCTATCTAACCCCATTCATTTCACGCTTCACTTCATTAATCGTACACTGTTAATCTAATTAAATCAGAACAATATAAATTGCTATAAAGACTTATCTTGAAACGAATCATCGGTTAAAGAATTCGGACATCGCGTTGATCGACATAGGTTGATTAGCCGAAGCTTTGATGAAACCATGTGGTAGAGTTTATTTTAAGACCGCCTGGCTGACTATTACTTTCAAGCTGGTAATTTGTCGCCAAGCACCTGTAGCTGTGTCCCGGCAGCTGCACTTGACAGCCAGTCGCTTTAGGTTTAGCATGTTTAACATCCACTTGAGATTGTGGTCAAAAGCTAAAACCTATATAACCTACTTAATGGCGAATAAATAAATCATAGAACAAAGACTTCTACCGCGTCTGTCTGTCTGTCCGCGATAATCTCATAAACTACTGGACGGACTTTAACGCGGTTTTCGCCAGTAGATAGTGATCCATGAGGAAGGTTTTGGTATATAATTTGACAAGGATTTTTTTTTAAATCAGGGCGGGACAACGTTAGAGACATTTATCATTTAATAGACATGCCCATAGTTTCCTAAAATGATAATGTACATTAGTAAATCAATATTATAAAAAAACAAAGCCGCTTTTCATGTATGTCTGTGCGCTTACATTTTTTTTCAACTACGCAACGGATTTTGATACGGTTTTCACTATAATTTAGAGAATTCCTACCAATAGCTTTATATATAATACGTATATATGAAATTGATGCAAAGTAGAAAAAAATCGATCGTATGTAGTAAGAACTTCTAAGAAAGACTTTTCGAAACGCTGACTGAACTTTATGAGATATTAAAGTCATTAATTACACAGTATTAGTTAGTATATTACTGTGGTATTATACATATTAGAAATGTATAATATATGCTTACAATAAAGGGCCAAAGGTATAAGTTTATTTCCTAAAGGTAACATTTCTATCTTTGAAACTAACTGTTCCCGCGACTTCGTCCGCGTGGAATAGGAAAAAACAAGACTTTGTAATATTTTTTATTGGTTCTCCGCTCCTGTTGGTCTTAGCGTGATGATATATAACCTTCCTCGATAAATGAGCTATCTAACACTGAAAGAATTTTTCAAATCGGACCAGTAGTTCCTGAGATTAGCGCGTTCAACTAAACATACAAATCATCCAACCTTATAATATTAGTATAGACATTATTAAAAAGTAATTGGTTATTTGCTCCGTTATTTCGACCAATGGAATCCCTAATCAACCAACCCTTATCGAATGAAATAAATTAGTTACATTAACCAATCAGTGTACATTAAAATTGCCAGGTACAGCAATCATTTCGAAAAGAAAATACTACAGATTTAAAATAAAGTGCAGCAAAGAAAAAGGTTTGTGTCAATATTTTCACGTACTGTTTATGATATTGATGAGCTGCAAAAATCGAAGCGCCAAAGAATGAATCTAAATCATTTTGTCACTTATGAAGCTACTTATTGCACCCATGCGAAGTCGGGTGGGGTCACTAGTATTTTTAATTTGTTCGTTTTCTCGCATCAATATATTTCAAATTAACAATATAGTAGGAGACCGAGGTGGTCGCAATTCGATACGAGTTATTGTCCTTCCCATTGACGCATTCGGCATTGGATAAGCATGTTAGTATAAATTCGCATAGATTATTCATGTCATGGTCTAGATGCAAATAAGAGAGAGTCACAATATATTGAGATTAATCACTACGTGGTTTACAAAACTATCAAATGTTGATGGCAGACGCTAAGGTCCATCAACCGAAAATATCGAAGGAAGATTTTTTACAAAATATTAAATATTATAATCTCTTCGAATCAAATCTGGAGCATTCTCAAAGATGTTTAAAGTTTGCACAAATGTGTTATCGCAAACACGGACGCTATCATCAATCATGTTAAAACGATCCAAACATTGTCCTACAATACCCACATGCAGTTAATATTTGTGTCGTGTGAAAGGAAACTGTAATTAGTGTGCACAATTTAATAATATCTGTAGGAATTCTGTTCTATTTTTATAAACACTAATAACCTTTTTAGTGCAACACTCACGGCACGTTATGAAAAGTATAAACAACGTAAAAAAGAATATATTTAAGAAGAGTTTCCAATATCACAGGCAGAAATGTGTTTTCATAAGTTATATTGTTAGTATATAGACGATTAATGTTTTTCTAAATGCCCTCCAATTTGGCTAGAATAATAACCCTGAAACGAGTTTTCATATCTAACCTAACAAAGCCTTTGACGCTCGGTTCGGATTTAGCGCTTGGCGAAACTTATTAAGAAGGATGCGTATCCAGGCGCAGAATGTAGCACCACAACATATTTCGCTGCGATCTCAACGGCCTCATTTCCAGTAGAGTTGGCGTGACTTTTGATCCATATGATGTGTACAATGTAAGGTTCGTGTAAGGTGTTTTGGAAATCGGTGGGCTTGTTTTGCTTTAATCACACAAAGCCTTTATGACCGGTTTGGAACAAGAGAATATGGAGAGAAGTGAGTACGGGTGATTAGAGTTAGTCGAAAATCAGGTTTTCTATATAGCAAAAAGTCCCTTTTAAAAGATTGAACATGAGCTATGTATTGTTTTGTTTTTTAGCAATTATTGGACCCCCATATAGGCCACAAAAATTGCTCTAACGCTCTGCTCTGTGTGACGTATGTAAGTTTAATTTCTTCGAGGACATTTACCTCTAGAACCTCAACGTCGATAGCTATGAGTTTTGCTAGAACTAGTTTTAAGAGAAAGTAGATACGAAAACCCGTACGATTAAGTCTTCTTTTATCGAAAAAGTGACGGCATTGAACCGATACTAAGTCACATAACCAAATTAAAAAATAACTGCCACCACCTGTACAGTCCATTCCCATTCTCCCTCATCAGTGGCCGGATATATCGGACTCATGCCGAAACCTGACAAACCAAAAGATGTGCATTTTCTACCATCTTGAAATCTGCATACCGTGACTAAGTATTGCTATTTATATGAAAATTCGACGGCAGTATATATATATAGAAAGATAGATATCGGAGGTCGATAAACTCCAAAACTGACTGACACATCACCGTTGGCGTCCATAACATTTCTCATGGACATGCTACACTAAATTTTGTTTTTATTTTATGTTGTAGATTAACGTGGACGACGTCGCGAGCGGTTCGTAGTATGTAATAGAAGAGGTGACCATTCATTATCTCGAAGGCTTATACGTAGTTTTGAAATGCTCCGTAATATAAATACTCTTTATTAAATAACTAGCGGGCCCGGCAGACGTTGTCCCGCTCTAATTATAAAAAAATAAAAATAATTATAAAAAAATCCTTGTACCAAAACGTACACCATGAATCGCTTTATTTAATGGTGAAAACCGCGTGAAAATCCGTTCAGTAGTTTTTGAGTTTATCGCGAATAGGCAGACAGACGGACGCGGTAGGGGACTTTGTTTTATACTATGTAATGATATTCATAAAGCATTAACTATTAATGAATGGTTTCAGCTCCAATGTTAATTGGGCACTCAGTTGTAATAATATTGATTTCTATAAACACTTTCGCAGCTCAAGATACAATGGTTTGGCTTATACCTAATAATCACGGTTGCTTGTGACGGTCAACTCGTCGGGATTCAGTCCGTATAGAACTTGATCATAATCTAAATAAGTTATCATGAAATCAATAAGCACATACATTCTCTGTATATGGGCGTAATGTATCGTCAAAATAAAATTAAAAACGTTTAATATTTACCTTTAACTATTACCTGGTTCAAAGCTTTGTTCAACCGTTTTCCCAATATTTGTAGTATAAAAGGCTGTTGCCTACGGGTACATAAAATTATACGGACAACATAGCAGAACTAAAGTTACTAAAGCCGAAATTTTGGACGTGTTCTTGTTTGACTATGTTAAAACACACGGAATGTTGTGTATTGGGATAACTCGATTGTTTTACCTAGGAGATTCAAGTTTAGTAATTATTTATGTACATATATTCAACAATCCTTTTGCTGTTGGCGTCGAAACAGCACAAAGACTGGTTTCGTTATGGTAGAGTGATTTTACATTTTTATTTATAAGTAGGTTATATGTACGGGTCGATAGTTTTTTAAACGTTATTTAGCAGTTTTTAGTAATTTATATATACTATGACCATGAGATGTGAAGTTTTCCGTAGATGATACTAAGCTACCTATTATTTGGATTCGATGGACCCTATGACATTTCTTAGTGCCCAAAGAAGCAGGTGGGAGACATCTAGTATTCAAAATAAAAACAAATAGTAATAATGCTAGTGTTAAACGAAATAGTCTTGCTTACTAACCTGTTTAATTAATAAACTTATTTAATGTTTATGTTCTGCGGCCATTTAAAATCTACAATGTTACTCGACTACTAACGACGCATTGTACAGATATTCTTTTATAAAAATCAAAAAAATTCAGTCATTATTAAAAATAAACACAGTTGTTATTATTTTTGTAAGTTTGTATATAAGAACGGTCTTATTATTGTATATACCACAACTTTCCCAAAAGCAAGCAGATTTATTATAACAGTAAAATATGAGATTTTGGTGCGTCTTAGTCTAGTTTGTATCTATCATGTAGTGGATTTTATACTGTATTCATAATCTTGTGTTATTTGACTCTATATTTTGTAATATTGGTAATATTTTACGTAATATAGTTCGGTTAGTGTGCACAAGTGAAGTGCATGAGAGAGATACCACGGAGCATGAAGTCTGAGACGCCACAAAATCTCCCTGGAAAGTTCTAACAAAGGGGCTTGGTTAGAATCTTGTTAGAACATTGAAACTATCACAAGACACTTGTAATATTATTATCTACTCGAGAATGGCTATAGATTATTGTTTGCCAAAAATTAGATTTAAAACATAGTAAAATAGTAGTAAATATCGGTAGTGTAGTTTCGAAAAAATCGCTTACATATTATAAGAAACGGAGATCGTTCTTTATTGAAATCGTTTAAAATATATTGTCAATTTAATACAACAGTCTTTGTTATATCAGTATTAGAGAAAGTGAGGGGTAGTTTGCGCGTACAATAGTTTTATGGAGCCATTAAAACTTTGCAACTGCATTAAAAAGTTACTTCGACGATCTTTTTTCTGAAACACGATCTAGGGCTTATTACTCTATCAGCATGATGTTTTAAATTATAAGCGACCACGTTTTAACAGTATTTTATTTGATTTTCTTGGCGTATAACATCATCTATTGGTTGATATTCCCGTAATTCGTACGAAGCGATTTGCTTCCACATTCATTATACGTACGGCTAAGGAGTGGAATTCACTCCCGGCGTCTGCCTTCCCGTCATCTTATAACTTGGGAGTCTTCAAGAGTAGAGTGAACAGGCATCTAGTGGGTAAGCGCGATACATCGTCGGCCTCATCGTCACTTACCATCAGGTGAGATTGTGGCCAAGCGCGTACCTGTTGAACATAAAAAAAATAATCTATTGTGTGTTGGAAACTTCGAAGATATAGTTTTAATAATTCTATTAAAATATACCAATAAAAATATATATAATTATGGTTATACGGATATTTATATTCACACATCTGAAGTTAAATCCACAAATATGAACGAACGAACAACGACTCAATGGAATGTTTACACTATTTAAACAATGAAACAGTATTTCATTTATTTCCCGAATAAACGCTCTGAACAATATTTTATTACTGAAATTGTGCAACAAAGTTTACGCTCACTGAACTTCACTTTGTTAGCTCGGCTCCGGACGCTTTCAATAAAACACCTTTACTGACTTTTTTCCATTGAAATTACTACCACGTAGTTTTATAAAAAATTTCGCCACTATGAATTTTTGTGTGTGGAATACAAATAAATTGGATATTTTTTATTTGAGTTTCATATTTATTTTCATTCGTTATTCACGAAAATATTTGAAATTTCGGTGCAACGATATACATAGGAGACATAAAAGGTATGACGTCATCGATCTTTTTTTTCCTAAATTCTTTATGGGTTTTTTTCTTATGACTACAATTCCACTTGATGTTAAACGAAGACGTGGTCTAAGTATGGTAAAATAAATTAAAGCGACTGGCTCTCAAGCACAGCTGCCGAAACATGCATATAATTGCTTGGCAAAATCTTGAGGGTGGTAACTTTCGAGGCGGGATTAGGAAAAGTCCTACTATGCTATAGTTTCGTCACGTTTTCCTTTACCAGTAATACGTATCTATTAATTAATTCCTATATGAATACCTAAACATTTTAGAAGATCTGGATTCTAAATAATAAATTAATAGAGACGAAAATGCTATTTAAAACTAGCTACACACGCCTTTATTAAAATTGTGGTAAAGAAATATAAAATTGTGAGACCATGTACAATTATAGAAATGCTCCTTAAAACAATTATAAGTACGACACCACGCCACTTCAGTAACATGTAACGTATACAATAGATATATAATTACTAACAGTGTGTCAAATAAGGTTTATCATCAGCAACATATTTGGAACCTACCATATGACTACCTCAGTGCTACCTGTATACTTTCATACACAATCAGTAAAAAAATATATATTGATACTAGCGGGCCGGGCGGACGTTGTCCTGCCTTGATAATAAAAAAAATCCTAAAAGTCAACCGCAGCGCCACCTACCGGGTCCAATTGTGAATCTAAACCATTCTCGGATCCACTGGAACACACACACAAAATTTCATCAAAATCTGTCCAGCCGTTTAGGAGGAGTTCAGTGACATACACACGCACAAAAGAAATATATATATAAAGATTACATACATACACTTCATTTTTATTGATCAATTGCAATAATTGGCTAGATGTACTCTGAAACGTATAGAAGTGGTATGTTATGTCACAGCCGGTTATTGGATATGGATGCTATTGTTACGAAATAATTACCTTATGGCAATCTCGTTTGTGAAACGTAGCGTGTAACTGATTACATTACATTTTTATGCATACTAACGTGTAATAACTTAACAATTAAATATCGTGACTTTGAAAATAGGAGTTCATCTGCGAAAAAACTGCTGAACTCTTTTTGATTTTTCTTAGTTATAAGACGCTATATTATGTTTTGTGCTATCTTTTATTCCTATTAAAGTTTATACTGTAATTGATGTGAACGCAGTCGCGAGCAGCTTCTAGTAACTTGTTAGTTTATATATAATATACTCTTTGAAATGGCTTCTACCTACTAATGAAAGTCAGGTCAAAAACGGTCGAGCTATTTTGTTTGTCCACGGTTCAGACAAACAAAAATGTAAAAAACGCATATCCCGAATATGCAGATTTTTAAAATGCAGATCTTATTGTATTAAACCGTCAGGCTAGAGAGAACTAGCTCTCGAGTACAGCTGCCGGAAGACACTATTGTATTATCTATACTATCTATACTAATATTATAAAGAGGTAAAGTTTGTGAGTTTGTGAATTTGTGAGTTTGTGGTGTTGTAAGGGGTAATCTCAGGAACTACTGGTCCGATTTGAATAATTCTTTCAGTGTTATATAGCTCATTCATCGAGAATGGTTATAGGTAATTATTTTACCAATAGAAAGCCACGTTATTTGTGAGTGTCATAGGCTTATATCATCACGCTAAGGGCAATAGGAGCGGATCAACAATGAAAAATGTTTTAAAATCGGGGCTTTTTTTCCTTTTGAGAGCTTCCGCTGCGTCTTAGCCCAAAATAACTATTCCACGCGTACGAAGTCGCGGGCAGAAGCTATTAACTAATTATATTACCTATATCTATACTAATATTATAAAGAGGTAAAGTTTGTGACGTTGTGACGTTGTAGGGGGTAATCTCAGGAACTACCAAACCGATTTTGAAAATTCTTTTATCAATATAAAGCCACGTTATTTATGAGTGTCATAGGCTACATATCATCATGCTAAGACTAATAGGAGCGGAGCAACAATGAAAAATGTTTTAAAATCGGGGTATTTTATCCTTTTGAGAGCTTCCGCTGCGTCTTAGCCCAAAATAACTATTACACGCGTGCGAAGTCGCGAGCAGAAGCTATTAACTAATTATATTATCTATAATCTATACTAATATTATAAAGAGGTAAAGTTTGTGAGGTTTTAGGGGGTAATATCTGGGGAGTCGGAGAAAAATTGTCGAACGAAAACGTTTCTTATGAACGCTGCCTTAATTATGAGATATATATGATTTAGTTCTAGAGAAAAGTTGTAGCTTAATAATGCCTATTACCGCCCAACGAAGTGGGCACGGGTCGGCTAGTATATTATAAAACAAAGACCTCTATCACGTCTGTCTATCTGTTTGTTGGTCCATCTGTTCGTGATAAACTTAAAAAAATAGTGAACGAATTTTCATCCAGTTTTCACCAGTAGATAGGGTGACTCACGAGGAAGGTTCAGGTATATAATTTCTTTGCGTTTTTTTTTATTTTCAGGGCGGGACAACGTCCGCCGGACCCGCTATTATGATATATAACAGTTTTGATGTTCATAAGTGACTTCTCAGAGTTTAGACATGTATACTGTATAATATTAGCTTGATATAACACTCAGATTTCGGTTTGTTTAGAGATATCGCGTCAAATTAAAATTCCAACATTTCTCTTTAAAATATCTGTCCTAAAACCTATTAAGGCGTCTACCAGTTATTAATTAAATATGTCAATTAAATATACAAAGTTATATTTGTAACAAGCCGAAAGTGCATTCTCATGATGTCCCGGTAAAGTTCTGTAAACTGTAACTTATGCGATAAATCAGATAAATCTATACTATAATAAAACTGTAGCAAGGTCAAATCTGTACATTAAATATTTTTTGAAAATTTTTATCGGGGTAAACTTTGTTATCGATATAGAAGCCAAAAATAATCTTTTTACAATTTTTGTCTGTCTGTCTGTCTGTCTGTCTGTCTGTCTGTCTTTCTGTCCCTGTGAACACGCATCACGCTGAAAGTACTGAACCGATTTTAACGAAACTTGACACAGTAATAACTAATATTCCAAGGTTACATTTAGGATACTTTTTGTCCCATAAAACGCAAGGGGCTCTCCAAGAAAACGAAAAACAAAAAATTGTAGTTAACGTAACTAGACTTTTTTGCGACACCTTAGTACGAGAGCCAGCAACGTTGGAAGAACGAGAATTTTAGAAAAGCTGGTTCTTTAATATGAAGATATATTATGCCCTTCCAAACAGGATTCAGGATACCTGGTAACCGGTTAACGTTGTGTTTTTTAATGCGCATCACACTTTTACAGGTCAAAATTTTGATTTATAATTAATTTTAGGAAAAAAAAAATTCGGTTACATTTAAACGCTATTAAAAACATGAGTTTATCACTGCCAGACAATTTTGTTATTGAAAATAATGTGCCCGATGATATTCTTTATAAATAAAATAATTCATTTCAAACTATTTTATTTTTTCCATTGCAAACATATTTAATTTTATTAACCATTATGATATTGACATTTCACCGTGAACACTGAAAAACAACGATAAACGTAGACATACGACTTGAGACTGACGTTATCTTGAATACATGCGTCTCTTACCGGCGCTTCCACAATTATCGCTATCTTTATCATACATAAAATGGGGTAAACATATCAATGCAGTTGCAGAATTTAGCTCTAAGTTTCTAAACGTTTTCAAAGCAATAGCCGGTTTTAATTGGGGTGTTCATCCATAACATTTAGTTCGTTTATACTTCAATATTACACGCAGTCGAATTGACTATGCGAGCTTTCTTTATGATAGTAGTGCTCAGGTTTAACCTCTATAAACTTGAAAAAGTCCAAAACCAGGCCATGAGAATTATGGGGGGGTTTCATTAAAAGTACTCCAATCCATGTTATGGAAAGCGAATTGAGCATATGTCCGTTACATCTTAGGATTCTATTTAAATTTAAGTCATTCGAAAAAAACGAACTAACCAATGTATCAGAAGAACTGTCCACCCCTTTCCAATCACTCTATTGGCGTAAAAGAAAAACACCATTATTAGTTTCAATTTTTTCTCAATATAAAAATACTTTTCAATTCAAATAAGTATAACACATGAAATGTTCACTTTACACACCTGGGTCGATAACATTGATTTGCACAATATAATTAAAATAAATGTAGATGGCATTTGGAAACCAAAGCGTCAATATGATGTTCTTAAAATAAAAGGTATTTGTCTTCAATATATAAATAAATATTATCAAAATATTGTTAAAATATACACTGACGGATCTAAAGCTGGGAATTATTTAGGAGCCGCATTTTTTGAGTCAAATTCCAAAACTTTTATGAAATTTCAAATTGATGAAAATATTTCAATTATGCACACTGAATTGATAGCAATTGTAGAGACCTTCTCATCTGCGCAATCAACTGAGTCCATTAAGATTGTTATTTTATCCTATTCAAAAAGTGCTCTTCAACACGTAGCTCGATGTACCTCGACTTTTCGAGAAATACCGATAGCCTACACTATTTTGAAGCAATTACTAGATTTCAAAGCAAAGAACAAAGTAATTGTTTTACAATGGATCCCTTCTCATATAGGTATAACTGGGATAAAAGAGCTGATCTTTTAGCAAGAGAAGTATCCTCCGAAGGTGCTCCTATTAATATTTTACCAACTCACTTGGATGTATGCTCAGTATTTAAAAATAGCTGTTACTCGCATTGGAAGGAATACTTTGATGAGCGTTCTAAAACAAAAGGAATATGGTACAGAACGATTCAGCCACATCCCTTACGGTCACCATGGATTGATGACAGTACGATTTGCCGTCGGGAAGCAATCACAGGAATGAGATTACGCTCAGGACACATCCCATGTAAAAAGTTCGCCTACCTGATGCGTAAAGTACTATCACCACTCTGCCAGAGTTGTGAGCTCATCGATGATGTGCACCACATCCTGGCAGAATGTGTTCGAAGTGAAGATATTAAATCTTGGCTTAATGCTTCTGGTTCGTTCCACACTGGTTTGTACAATTCGTTATTGTCTGACCCCATTTCGAAAGATGCTAAAGAATTGTATAAAATTAATATAAGCTATTGTTAAGTTTATTGTCATTCTTATTGTTATATAGTTGTATGTCATTTAGGCGATATAGTCGCGCAGGTGACTAAGCCTTCATTCAAAAAATAATAATAATAATATTAAAATTACAGCTATCTTAACATAGTTTGAACATACTTATTTTATTTACAAAAAAATAGCATCGGGCAAATTATTGTTTATAACAAAAATGTCTGGCTTCAAAAAATGTAGGGCTTCAAAGTTAGTAAAAAACAATACATTCTAAAATTATATAAAAATCAATATGTTTGCCAGTAAAGGTGCAATATGCAGTAATAAACGCAACGTTTACCGGCAGCCAGGTAGCCCGCACGCTGTTCGGAAGAACATAAAGATATATAAAAAACTGTCTGATAGAAAATTTGTCGAAACCGTTACTAGCTCTTAGACAAATAGTTACAGGCAAGTGACATTTGACGCGTCGTGCTCATATATTTTTAATATTTCTATTTTTCTTCAATACAATGAAGTTTGAAAAAGTTTTAATACGAGTTAAAAATAGTTATGATATCATTCAGTGTTTCATTTATCATTATTTATTTTATGAATATATTTTATCGCTTAATTTACAATTTAACTCATCAACTTGATATTTTATAATGTAAACTCTACTGACTGTATAGTAAACGTCTACAAAAAAGGGAAAGGAACTTCTTTAGAAACTGGGGGTCCATAGACCTCCAAAGTTTTTTTTTACATTATCGCCAATATATGTTGGTTAGTTTTTATTTTTTATTGAACTCAGTAGATGATGCTATGAACGGGTTGTAGGCTTATTTTAAAAGATTTCTCACATACCATCTGGGTATATGTTTGAGTGAGTCCCCTGATAGTTTGGATTCACAATTGGAAACCGTAGGTGTGGCTGCAATAAGGTTTGAGGTATATTAAAATTTTTCGCGTTTAAAAATACAATTGACACCGGTGATAACCGATTTGGTGCAGACGAAGTTGCACGGGTCAGCTAGTATATAAATAAAATTAAAACAAACTTTAATTTTGTGAGCTGTCGTGTTATCTTTAAAATAATGAACGGGAACGTGTATGGTACGCGTTTATTTTGACTGATTTATGAATTCCCAATAGCGCACGCTGCATTCTTGATATTCGACTATATCCTTGGGTGACTATTTAACCTCGCGGCCACGATAATTTTGAATGTTTCCAATATATGAAATAACAAAACAACGATTTTATTCATACCGGTGCATGAAAATGAGAAAAGCGATTATCACAATTCTATCATTGAGAAGCACGGTGTGAAATATGTAGTTATTTACATAATTGGACGAAAACATTTCCACTTACGATAGAATGTTATACTAATTTTATAAAACAAATCGTGTTTGTTTATAATTACCATTTTCCACATTTAAATCATTTCACAATTACTAAACACACAAATATACCTTAAACCTTATAACAGACATTCAATTTCGATAGCAATTAACTAAAACATTCAAACCAATATTAACGTTGTTGTTAGGTAATCGAAATCCATCATATAGCGTATGGAATGTGCAGTATAGCGAGGAATTCCTGTGACGTATAATTTCGCACGCCGACCCGTACGGAGTTAGTTAAAGCATTGCGGGAAATATTCCATCGATAAATTGTTTGTGAACAAAATAATCAAATGCATCACAGAATATGCTACGATTTATGCACCCAATATATAGTTCAGATGTGATCTTTTTGTAAAGGTTTAATATTTACAGTACTTCCGACTACATTGAAATCAGTTCTCAACGCTTTCATTCGAATCGTGCTACATAACATAAGTTTTTCTCAATAAATTTGGGAAGTAAAAATGATAAAAATCACGAACAATATGTTGTTTTATGTCTTTAAGGCATTTTTTTGTAAAAAAAACTATAAAAGATTGTGAAAGTCATCATATATTATTTTAGGTTGAACTTTAACTGCGAATAACTTTTAACCGAGTTGACTTAGCGAAAAATTATATTAGACCTTTTTTGTAGGCCGTTCAATTTCCTATAAAATTATGTATTTACTTTTACCACAGAATAACTCGTTGAGATACAACAAGATTCGAAAAAAAAAAAAACAATTTCCCGTGTAATTTATATGGGAAATCGAAAATCACGATGTGACACCTCTGAAAATTAATATTAAGAGCTCATACTTTACCAGAATTTTTTTTTCGTCATCTTGGACGATAATTTCGTGGTAGCTAAAAAAAATAATTAAAAGTTTTATTTTGGCCCACCCTACTGGACACCTAACCGATTTTATGCGTATGGATAAATCTGTATATAAAATAAAGCTAAATCTAAACGGACTTATTACAAAAACAAAAATGAATACGTGTATTGTTGTACAAGTTGCATTAAACAGTTTCTAAAATACTTTATTACAAAAGCGGTGTCCAAGCGGTTTCTAGCTGATGTTCTAGATGTTTACATCTGGTTCTGTTTTTATGCAAGCAACTCTGAATAGCATTCATCCAATTCAATCTCCTAATTCGAAAATGTTCCTTTACATACAGATGTTCTGCAAACAATCTGAATTTATGAATAATATTTTTAACCAAAAGTTCATTAGGAATGTTTGTTTATCTTAAGTAAAATTGGTTGTTATTATTGTGACATTTTGGTTAAAAGCAAATGATGTAATTATGTAAATAGGCAACATATACGTTTAATATGCTACGTCATAGTGCGTAAAGTGGAGCAACAGTATAATTTATTAAATACATTGTCAAATGCCGTACAGTTATGTTTTACCTGTGAATCTCTAAAATTGTTTAATTCATCTTTTAAATAAATTATACCCGCTAAATTCATAATTTACTACGAAATGTCTTTTGCCGGCAAATAGAAATACATTATCATCACACTAAAATAAAAGCTCTCAACTTAGACAAGCGGTAAACAAAGTATAAATTTAAACGGTGTCTAACTCTAAACAAAGGGGACAATTTCTTGTGATTAAACTTTTTTTTAAACAAGTCCTCAAAGCTTATTCCACTTAGTAGTAAGAGACAGAAAGAGTCAGTTCACAGGCTTTATATTTCTACGTTTAGTGCTATGTTCAGATATTATAAGTAACAGTAAGATATATGAAGAATTTTCACATGAAGTTTACAACTTTTGTATATATTTTAGTCGGTCGAACACCTATCTGTTTTATTTATTATTATTTTTTTTTATTGTAGCTCGGCAAAGTGACTGTACTGTGCCTGATGGTAAGCACAGTACAATCCAAAAACAATGGCGACCACCGAAAGACATACTCCCCCCCCCCCCCCCGGTTGCTGGATATACACCGGCTGATCACGGAACGCGACACGCCCAAACGTATCACTATGGCGGGTGTTCCACCTGGTGTACGGTGGTCGCGATCCAGTCGGGTACAGACACCCTACCACCCCGCAAATTTATATTCTACATTTGATTACATACAGGTCATGCTAATAATTTAAATATTTATGACGGTTAATTCTTAGCGTACCTATATGACAGAATAGTAAATGCATCTAAATTTAAAGAAAAACAAGTTTTGTGCTGGTATGCTAATAAGTAATGATGTATGCAAATTGTAGTTAAATTCTCTTTTAAATTTAATCATAGAATGCAATAATTAAAATAATAAATATGTTGATTGGAAATTGGATGGTTATAGACAGAACGTTAACAATTTATCCGGTCCTGAACGTTCGCTTTGATTACTGCATCGCACATAATTAGCTACACCTGAATATTACATTTACTGGATGGAAATAATATTGCCTGATGCCAATTAACACTTCACTTTGACGTTTTGTATATTTAATGAAATAAATCAGACATCATGTTATTTATATTACTGTGTTAAATTATCATTGAATGAAAAATGTCATGGTATATTAATATATGTATTTTGTGTTATGTAATTCATATTATGGAGTATATTATCTTTATTGTTTTTGTACTGGTGTAACGTGTATTTGAATTAGTAGTTTGCTAGTAATAAACTTATAATAAAACTGTATCGAATCCAAATCTGTACATTAAATTCTTTTTTGATAATTATAATCGGGATAGACTTTGTTATCGATATAGAATTCTAAAATAATCTTTTTAAAATTGTTGTCTGTCTGTTCCTGTGAACACGTATCACTCTGAAAGTATTGAACCAATTTTGACGAAACTTGGCACAGTGATATTACATCGATGATACTTTTTATACCATAAAACACAGTGGGTTCTCCAGGATTCTCTTGACAGCTTTCGGTACATTTTCTTTGTACTATATATAGCACAGAGATTAGCTAAAAAATTAAGCTATATTTCATCTGCCTATGCTAATTAAAAAAAAAAAAACAAATAATAAAAAGAATCATCGTTGGACTCCGAACCGACGCCTTCGTCGGTCCGTACAATGTACGTTATAATTGAGCTACGGCTACATGACATTTCTATGCGTAATTATCAAACACATATGAAAGACATGCATAAACGAAACTATCACTTATATGTTGTTACATTTATTTTATAAAAAAATGTTTGCTAAACAAAGGTGAAAAGATTTTTTTCTAAACCTAGATAATAGTTACATTGCATTGTAGAAGAGGAATCTCAATTAGAGTTCTGTCAGTACGTGTGTTGTTTCGTTATTTGATAAAATTAGTTATCTAAATATTGTTGAGCCTTGAAGTAGTTTAGGTCTGTGAATCTACGGTTAAAATAATTATTTGAGGTGTTTGCAGTTGCCATACTATGTTATATTTATACTAAATTATAAAGAGAGGTAAAGCTTTGTTTTCGAAGTATCCTGGGTACTACTGATCCGATTTTGAAAATTCTTTCACTGTTAGAAAGGTATATTATCTCAAGTTCAGTATCTCAGTCAAAAAGGTGGTTTATATGTCAAAAGTAATAAATTTTACAAAATTAAGTTTGTATGCAGGTTTCACGTATACTTTACAAATTCTTATAAAACAAACAACCAAATCAAAATAGAAATTTAATGGAGATAAAGTTTACTTTTTACAGTATGTTAAGCTATGAAGTTACAAGGGGTAATGGGAAGACATTTATCGGCAATATATGTAGGTTAGTTTTTATCTTAATTGGACCCTTTAAGTAATGCTGCGAAGAGGTTCTAGGCTTATTTTAAAAGATTTATTACATACCAACTGGGTATATGTTTGAGTGAGTCCTTGGATAGTTTAGATTCACAATTGGAAGTGCTAGATGTCGGGTTTTAGGTTTTTTAAGATGATTTACGTTTAAAAATACAATTGAAACCGGTAATAACCGACTTGGTGCAGACGAAGTTTCACGGGTCAGCTAATTTGCTAATATATCCGATTAACCTAAAGTTGAATGTAAATTTTAAAATCCCAAAAAGAAGTTGAGGCACTCATAAAGACAGCCGATAGAGGTAAAAACTCCAAACGACCTACTCTCCTGTCTACTCTACTGTGATTCCGACTAATAATTATATACATTTTTATAAAGTTTATCCATTAAACAAACATACGGTGGGCTGCCCAAGCTCAGTACAAAATATCAATAATATATGTACAAAGGTCACTATAATACTCATCGCTAGTCTAGCACAAGTGCTGTAACGAGCATGTTGAGGTCATCGGTGACGCGACCTATAAGTTTTCTCCTACCACATTTTTTTTCGTGACTCAATGTGTTTTCACTTCAAAAAAATTGTCTGAACATTACCCGCGTTATTACAAAAAAGTTAAATACGTATTAAATACTTGCTTTAAAAGGTTTCTTAATAAATGCACAGCGCTCGCCCGAGGCTAGTTCGCGTTATCATTTTTCGCAAGTCTAACCTAACGTAACCAAAGCGAGACAAAAGACTAAGATGGCGAACATTCAGCGACCACGGTGCATTTAATACGAAACCTTTTTAAAGCAAGTATTGAATACCTATTTTACTTTTTTGTAATAACACCGTAAATATCTTTTCAACATATAACTAATTTCTTGTTGATGACGTTAACTGCAAGCCAAATTTCAATATAAATTAGTACAACTATCAATAAACAAATACAGGAAACTCGATTGCAAAAACGCTAAAACATTTTTAAGTATATGAAAGTGTGAGTAGTTAATTTATATGAGTATGAAGACATTAAAATTTAATTATCTCTTTCATCTCTTTTTGATTCATATACGTCATAATTAAATGTTATATTAGCTATCTCACTCACAAAAAGAGTTCGAAGTTCGAAGTTCGAAGAACAAATTATATGTTAATATCAATTACATCGTTTAACCTACAGTACGTGCCAAGTAAATTCTCATATAAACTGGGAAACATTGTTCTTCTAGCGCGCGATTAATTGGTACTCGATGCAGTTGTTGTTTTAAATTTACTCAATCTTTACTAAGACGATTAAGTGCGTGCAAGTGCTTAAATGGGATAAATTTGAGACATTTATTATTATAACTTAGTATCAATAAGTTCGATATTGAAGATCAATGGTAAGTCGTTTTTACGTTATCGTACATTTTATAAATTTGTGTTTTTAGTTTTTAATATTACATAGATTCAAAATTCCAATAGTATAGTAAGTTTGATATGTCTCAAGTGTGGTGCAATATGTATTGAAAGGTATTTAATAGTTATTTATTTACGATAATAAATTAGAGAAGCGAATTAAAATACACGCTAAAATATTTTTTATGAACTTAGCGTTTTTAACTTAACGGTTTGTGCTTATTATAAACTAGCTGCCCAGTCCGCTTCACATTGTGACTGATGTAATGAACTTATTAATGATACGTCAGAAATATCCAAATGATTTAGGCATATGTATTATTCGATCACTCTTTAGATACTTTGACGTTTACAGTTCATCAAAGTCAAAGGAACTTTGTAAGTCAAGTCGCATAAATATCTTTTTTTAAACGTGTAGTTTTTCATCTATTTTATATTCTATAACACATAGGAATGATATGCTCCAAAGGCCAGTTATGATACACATTCAAAATAAAAGATATTGTAGTCACTTAAGGCTCTAAGAAGTCGCCTAGAAATGTCAAAACTACCACCGGTACGGAAAACAAATAAGTCGTCGGGAATAATCGGCAAGAAACTCGATCAGGTTTTTTTTAACGTGCATATTCTTCATAGAATACATTAAGGTTCCAATCATTCTCAGCAGATGTAAAGAGAGGGGTGTCAATTCGAAACATCTCCACCGTTCACACGTTATAACACCCTTTTGATAATAAAACTGCTTCACACGATGCTTCAACTTACTATCCAGCATCTCGGTATCAGTATCTGTTGTAAAACCTAACAATATTACCTAAAAAGCTGTTACTGTTCTTACTGAGTCTGAAACACGGTATGTATAAACAGTTTCTTACAGTTTTTATTATTTCAAACATCTCAGTCTTTTACGAAATCCAACTTTTTAAGTGTTTACGGGCATACATTAAATTATCAAGAATGTATTGGTAGGTCATAGTTAATAAACCGAATCTCTGAACCTTAACCTGTAATGATTCGCAAATTCACATATTGTATATTGCTCAAACTGCCCGCTTTTCGAAGAGAAATATGGTGTCTACCTAAGCTGGTCCCTGCAGGTAAAATATTATAAGACTTTAAATTATGGAAGTAAACGATGCAGACCAAACTAGCGGTGGCAATGACAATGTCGTTAAATTTTCAAGGTGTGACATGTTTAATTGAATAAGGATAAATATTATATTTGGTAAAAATATATTTGCAGGAAAGCTATTATTTTTTAATAATACGTAGAAGATATGTTATCCTTAGAAGAAAGACATTAAAGTATTGAAACTTCTTATATCATAGCTTTGAAATTTTGATCCGCAACCTTCTTTTGTGACGATGCATTGGTGTGGGTAGACACTTTGTCGGGTAGAGTGGGAGCTGTATCTCGCTTGCTTTCGGATATTGGAGAACAGGGAGACATACGCTCTTCTCGCTTTGTTTTTGATAATATACAATTTCGCAGTGTATTATTCTGATGCATCTCGTCAGGTTTTTAGATAGTGTTAGCAATGTAAGTGCCCAAAAAATATTTTTATGATTTAATAACAATACATCGATTTTTTTCTATTTTGTATAGTATTATACACATATGTTATACATAGAAATATTCGAGAAGATATTCTACAAATGATAGTGAAAACCGTATCAAAATACACTGATATATATCTTGGTTATATAGTAGAAACTCACCATGACAACTTGTTCTTTACGTGGGACTTTTGGCCAAATTTAATTATCTTCTTTAATCGTTACTTGGGCTAACGCGAACACGCAGCGGAAGCTCTCAAGAGGAAAAATATCCCGATTTTAAAATATTCTTTACTGGTGCTCTGCTCCTATTAGTCTTAGCGTGATGATATATAAGCTTATAATATTCCTCGATAAATGAGCTATATATCTCTCAAAGAATTTATCAAATCGGCTGAGTAGTTACTGAGATTACCCCCTTCAACGTCACAAACTCACAAACTTTACCTCTTTATAATATTAGTATAGACAACTTTATAAATCTAATTCATTACTCTATACCTTGGTTAAGCGTACTAAAATTGCATTAAAATCTTAACTGATATGCTACGATAGAAGTCTTTCCCGACGCTATTAAGTTACGTTGTTAACGAGTTTATAATCGAACATGTGCAGGCTCCACCTTGTTCCCATAACTCAATTATTACACTGAAACCAATTTTGATGGAACCATTAAATGTTCAATAATGCATACTGAACGTGTATATCAATTTATGATAACGAGGCATCTACATTGATTGAACTTCACCATACCAAAGTATTTTAGATAGTTTATTTTATGTTTTCATTTAATTATGTTATCCTTGACGTTGAAAAATATTATTAGATTTTAAAATTTTGTTTACAACACAAAAGACATCTTTTTGCGAAACTTATTGTTTGTATTTTTGTTTTTAAGTAGAGATAGTAAGGTAAAGGTTTATGTGTATAAATATGTAATTTCACAAAGTTTATATTGAACATTAGGCGTATTCTGCATCATTATCATCGTCATCAGCCTAAAGGGCCATATGCCTCTTAGCAAAGAAAGGTCTGAGGCATAACCACCACACGAGCCCACGATGTATTTCCGATTTCAAATTCCGATAAATCCACAGTTCTATACTTTCCCACTTACTGCACACCAGACTACGCCCCTCTCGGCAGCGGCTCAAGCCCAGGTCCTTTACCTCGGCGTGGAGCCTTTGAGTACGCTGCTCGCGCGAATACAGTGACACAAAATCTTACATCACTGCAACAACATTACACATATCGCCTCCACACACACATACCCCGCACACATGCTTACACATGAAAGTGGAAGGGTTTTATTTTTTTTCCCCTTATCGAACTGAATTAGTTCAGAAAAAAATTATCCGATACGAAATACATATAAGAGTTATTGAGGTATATATACTTGGTACACATATATATCACTAACTTATATACGTATGAATATGTAGTTTAGCTTAGGTTAGCTTAGTTAGGTCGCGACGTCGATACACGATCGACGCCGACCGTCCGGTCCTGGTGGATTGTTATCAGAGAAAGTAGGGCCTCCTGACGTTCCGTCTGGTGCAGGTGCTGGCCGGGCACGGGTGCTTCGGTTGGTACCTGCACCGGATAGCACGCAGGGAGCCGACCGCTGTATGCCATCAGTGCAGCGTTGACCCGGACACCGCGCAGCATACTCTGTCGGAGTATGCTGCGTGGGAGGAGCAACGTCGCACTCGGCTGCGGTGGTAGGACAAGATCTCTCGCTGCCGAGCGAGGTTGCGGCCATGCTCAGCAGCGAAGATGTGTGAAATGTTATGACCTCCTTCTGCGAGGAAGTCGTCTCGGAGAAGGAGGCGACGGAGTGGGTCCGTAAGGAGGTCCCTCAAAGTGACCTTATCAACCAACGGAGGACAGGCAGGAGGAGGCGGCAGTTTGTCCGCCTCATCCCACCCTAACCGGTCTAGGGACGATGGGTCGGGGGGCCATCTTCTCATTGCACAGATCCGGCGGATGGAGGAGACGGCCGGTGTGTACACGGCTGATACAATCAGATTGATATTTCACCCGTTAAACCGCTCGACTCCCACAACTGTTTCATGCATTTCATTATTTTTTTTATTAACGTTGGGAAATCCCTTATGGATACGCCACCCTCCCGTTTTATGTCCGACTCGCACGGACCTAAACCCCACGGTGTACCGACAGACCGTAATTGTTGGGGCGGCAAGGGATCGTACAATGCTAATCAACCTTGTAGAGCCGCCCCAACGGTCCGTCCGGCGGAAGGTTACCGCCGGGCTCCTACCTATAGAGAGGCAGACTGGGTACACACCAGCGACCTCCCCTCGTCCGCCGGACCCGTGCAATGAGGAGATGGGCCGCTGGCCCATCCCCTCAGGTCCAACTACGGTGGCAGAAGGAGTCGGGCGAAAAAAAGTAATAGTGTAGCTCATTTGCTGTCTACAATCTAAATTATAAAACTTAAGAAAAAAAGACATGATAAAAGTCTTACAAGTTGCGTTTATTATAATAACCCCCCACCCCAGGACCAGATGATCCGCAGAATGATATGAAATTTTAAAAGAAAACACTTATTTCCTATTCTATAGCTCTCTGTAATCTTCAAACAATATACATATTTATATTATTTTGTCAAAGAAAAAAAAACTATTTTCTTTTTCCTTTGTTTCTATAAACTATTTTACAATTTATACGCCAAATTTCATTAAAACCCGTTTATATAGCAAAGCGTTCCGATTAATTTCCATTAGAAGAGTTCTTGAAATATTACCGGCGAACTTGTACTTCTTACGAACGAATGCTAAATATACATCTAAGTTATAACAGATGTTATATATCGCACAAGCACAGTTTTTCTTGATTCTTTATTATTATATGCCTGTTATATATCGCAAGTTATTACGTTGGTGTATAAGTTTCTTTTTTTATCTAAATAATAATGGAAACCACTCAACACACGAAAACGTAGTGTACATGTAATTATCATCTTTAATAATGCTAATAAATCTGACTTCGCTAAATTAAAATAACTAGAATATTAATATTATATTATATTTATATATATATATATATATATATATATATATATATATATATATATATATATATATTATATACATATATCTAGAAAAGGTACATACAGATTCGATTGTATTTGCGTATTCATTTTTTGTTAGCTTAATTGTTATTACTTTGTACTCATTATATGAATAAACTTATGTAACATTGAATTACTTTTCCACTGAAGTTATAGAAATAGAACTTAAATTACAATCTTAATACTACTTTATGCAATCTTATACCTGACACGGGATTTTGCATGACGTTATATGAGAAAATTTTATATATCAAAATTCTGCGATATCGTAATACGATGTGTTACATTATGAAAGTAATATTGTAAAATTTATAAAAACGATATTGTATAAACTATTTGGAGAATAATTATATAATTGTCGTTTAAAAATATACATAATGCATTTTATATATTCCACCACAATCAGGCCAAATAAATAAGAAGATTATCAACATCAAAACAAATGTTTTTGTAATAATATTATTTACTAGCTGTACCCGCAGGTCCGCACATGTTTTTTTTTAATTGTATTAAATAAATATAAAATTGTGAGACCATGCACAATTATAGAAATGCTATTTAAAAACAATTGTAAGTACAACGCTCACGCCACTTACAGTACCATGTAACGTATACATTAGATATATAAATACTAACAGTGTTTATCATCAGCAACATATTTAGAACCTTAAACCGCCATATAACTACCTCAGTGCTCACTTACACTGTATAAGGAACTAATGAAACAATGTCTTAAAGATGTTATTATAATGATATAATGTGCCACATATTGTCAATAAGTAATACGTTTATGGTCTAATATCTTATTAGAAAGACCACTTCTATCTTTAAAATTACTTATGATAATAATAATGTTGAATTGTAAACAATGAATGAGATGACGTCTTGAAATCTTGCATAAATATAAATCAAGATATAAGATTTTATAGCTGTCTGTCTAAGCAGTTTTTAATATTTGACAATTTAAATACTGCTAATTGAACTCGATACAGTATTCTTATATGTTACTATGGTTACTGAATTATGTAGACGAAAGCGCGGTAAATAAAACAAAATGGCCGTCGACGTAATCAAAAAGACAATCTAATCTAAATTATATACATAGATACAGATATATGAATTTGAAATATTTATTCTTGAAGTCCAGTACAACGCATGTCTCACGCACATGTTTACAGTGATCAACATATTTTTGCTAAATTTCATGCGTTTCATAAATTTAATGTAAACTTCTTATAACCGTTTTGAAGATAGCGTTACGGACGTAACCGCAGTTAACAGCTAGTCTAATTTAGCCTAAGTAACCCGCTGTAACTTCAGCTACCTGCCAGAGAAATTTCCGTCAAAATCTGTCCAGCCGTTTTGGAGACTACCCGAAACAAACAGACAGACAGACAGACCGACAAAAATTTTAAATATTGCATTTTTGTCATCAGAAGCGTGTATACTTTCATACCCAATCATTAAAAAACTGATATTACATAGAGACACTTCATTTTTATTATATGTATAGATAAAGAAAAAAGAAACTTAAAAACATTATTTAAATTTAGAAAACGATATCCCATATTATAATTGAAATTTATTTCTATTGTTTCAGATAATTTGCTAAGCGACACCGAACTAGAGTTAAAATCACCGCAAAACTTCTTTGGGTCGAAAGGACACAAAAAAGTAAGTAAGGAATGGTGTTGTTTTTTTTTTTTTAATTTTATGTTTCTACTGTTATATGCAGTAATAAACAAGCCAGAATAAGCTTAATTGATTAAAGCTTGACTAACAGCTCATCTGATTAAAGTATGTATTAGTTAATAACTCTCGCCCGCAACCAAATGCAAAACATGAATATTTTTAAATCAAACCAAATTCAAAATACTTTATTAAATTTAGGTTCTGAGAAGGCGTTTATGAACGTTAGAACTACTATACGTTTGGAAAACAACCTAGTCATTGAGAATAACCGGCAAAACTCGATCGCGTTTATCTTTTTAACCTACATATTTGTATAAAAATACTTCAACAATCGTTTCTAGCAGATGCACAGAGAAGGATTCCAGACAACAACATCGTTCACATATTGATCCACCCTAAATAGCCTTTTGACATCAAAACCCGCTTTACACGGTACTTGATCTTACTATCCGGCATCTGCGCTTCTTCTGAAATTACAGAGCGCTTTTGGTTACTTCTAAGAGCTCTGTGTAAATGAACTATATCAGACAACCCATTCGGTAACTTTATTGTGCTTGTCAGATAATGTTCCAGACAAGACAATCAAATAAATAACGCTCACAGACATGTAAAATTATATATTTCGGCGCCGTTATGTACTTTAAAGGCACCATACATTTTCGCAAACCTCAGTACATACTATCTCACTTCTCCTTCGAACAATAATTCTCATGAACTAAGTTTATATAATATAATAATTACTTATTCACCCATTATTATTACAAATTCACACAGTTAAAGATATAATTTAGAAATATTTATAATTACTTTAAAAATTGGTAATATACCAATGGTAATGACCTCTGCCACATAAAGTAGGCTAACTAACTGTGCCTCAGTTGGCAGGGCAGATCTTGTAACTATCTGTATATAGTATTGTGTTACTCTTTAAAAGAAACCAAAAATTACGTTTCCAGTACCTCCCACGCGATCCACTCAGGTGTATGCGATCCGGGGATCGAGGTAGGCTGTTATGCAAATGACACAGTCATTTTCATTTCAGGCAGGCAGATAACTATCTTCATATCGCACATACAAAGTGCCGTTTGTCGACTAATGGTATAGAAAATAGTGCATCGAAATCAACCCCGATAAGAGTGCTGCGATACTCTTTAATTGAGATAGAACCAAGTTCCGATTCAAGCCCCTCAAGCTATACGGAGTTGACATAACCTACACCACCAAGTATAAGTAACTAGGTAGCACCCTTGATGAGAAAATCGATTTAAAAGCACATGTTAATAGAGTACGGAACAAGGTCGCCATGGTCTTGGGCCGCTTACATCCCCTCCTATGCTCAGAGAACAAAATATCCCTCGGACATAAGTTCACGCTCTACAAGACCTGTGTCCACCCCATACTAACATATACCTGTACCATATTAGCTCACGTACGTGAAGGTTTTGGAAAACCATTTCTGAAGAAAGTCTGTCAGTGCTCCAAGAGGTCTTATCCGGACGATCGATCTTCATAAGGACATTGAGCTTCCTACGATCTGGACACAAGTCAAGTCCCTTACGGCGAATTAATTTGATAAAGCTCCAAACCATCCTCGTTAGTATCCGTAGTCGTATCCGCCGTGAACTACACTCCCAAATCCAGCGCCGAGCGCTCTAAAATACGACCAAAACATCTTTACCGATCCGATCCTCTTATAAAATAACGATAATCTATAATTCGTATTCCTCCGATTTTCCTTACAAATGTGCTATGGTTACTGAATTATGTAGACGAAAACGCAGTAAATAAAAAAAATGGCCGCCAAAATGACCAAAAAGATAATATAATTCAAATTTCATACATAGATACAGGTATATGAATTTCAATTATATTTATTCTTGGATTCCAGTATAACGCAGGTCTTACGCACATGTTTACAGTGAACAACATATTTTTGCTAAATTTTATGAGGATGAAGTTGCGGGTAACAGCTAGTATAAAATAGAATAACCTTAATTACTTCCTATAAGGTCAGCTATCTGCCAGTGAAAATAGGTCCATCCATTTTGGAGATAGCACTGCGAGGAAAGCCACGATTAACAGCTACTCTAAATTAAAATAGACTAAGTTACTTTTTATAATGTCCGCTATCTGTGAAAGTCCCGTAAAAATCAGTTGAACCGTTTTGGAGATAGCATTGAGGGAGAACCCGGAACAAACAGACAGACAGACAAACCGAATTTTTTTTAAATTACATTTTTGTTATCATTAGCGTGTATACTTTTTTTTCATTCCCAATCAGTAAAAAAATATATTTTGATAATACATACAGACACTTCATTTTTATTACATGTAATAAATTTAATGATTTTTTCATTACTATAATTTGGTTTTAATTGTTGGGTTATAATTGATCACCAATGTGGCTTTACCTTACTAACCGGAAGTAGCAAAGATATTGCTTTATTACTTCGACAGATGAATATCGTTAAATATAAATTTAATAAATAAAAGTGTTATACGTATTTTTATACTATTCAGTAAATGCTGTATTATTTTTCATATAATAACATTTCCTTTAAAACAAGTATAGTGATGTTTTTGTATAAATACTATATTTAACATTTGAAATGAATGTTGTCATATATTAAGGTTTTTGTATTTTATAATGAGCGTGAGTATATAATTGTTACTACAATTTTTTACAAGATACTCACAATAAAAACAAAATACAATAAACGACACATATTTATCCCAAATTTAATATTGATAAAAATTAAAATAAGTTTCTATTCATTTTATACCAGTGCGTAAAATAGTTAATTAGATTAATCAGTTACTAATAAACTAGACAAAAAGAAAAATATACATATTTTTAAATAGTTGATTAGTTCTTTAATGTATCATTTTTTAGAAGATCAGTAAATAATAATACATTCATAACGCAGTATTAAGCAATTGCCAGTAGACAACGGTCATATATTATTTACAATAATGATTTCTTACTCCTGGGTGTAGGTCTCTTCCCGAGAGAGGGCACTACTAGTATTGTTATCACCCTATTCTACGGCGTATTGATGGTTTCAAACGCCGAGAAATACATATTTCTGGATTTTGTCTTGTATACATCTTGGTTGAAAGGTGAGCTTTTGGCAAACCAAAATATTGTGATGAAATCTAGTGACGGGGCATTTTCTAAGGTTCGCTTGGTTACCTACCTTTGCTGAAAGTTCGTTTGAAACTAATTATGATCTTTAGTACAACATTTAATAATGTAATGCATTATTTATACATAACAAATGGCTGTAGACATAATTATTCTGCTGTTTATTATCCATTATTATTATTATTGACACTTACAATGGCCGGGATTTAACGCAGCGTGTAAATATGCGAGCATTGTGTAACAACTGAAAAAGAGATGTCGGAGAGATCACTTCACGTTATCCACACTCGAGAGTCATGATGCGAACAACGAATATTAATTTAATTATCGTATAATTTTACAAATTACAATACGATATATGATAACAGTCAATTAACCAGCAACAGAATGACTGACATAAGTTTATGAGAAGAATTGTCGTACAACAGTTTGTTTGTTTTCAAACTGACTAATGCTGTTGAGCGCTTGTCAGCTTCACCGGACTAACTTCACCGCTTATGGCGCTCAGCCGCTTGATAACAAGCTCTAGGGCGCCAAAGTGTTCGTAACTTCGACTTCAATATAAGAACTTGGAGAACATAACAACGTAACTCTTTATAAAGATTGAACCGTTATTATATATTCTTGAAACTCAGTTCCTTTCAGTTTAACGTGTTTAAATCTTCGGTTATATTTGTCACCTAGCACTGTATGCAATCTTGAACAAACGTTAGTAGGATCCGTAAAGATACGATGAAGGCTCAATGGCTCGTGTGTTCAGTCACAGCGTTTTTCTATACCAGGCGAATGTTTAAACAGTAGCTATATTTATGGAGGCACTCTGCCTTCGATTCTCGTTCTAAATCAATTAAAAAAATAGGTGCTTAATATTGGGCCTAATTATCTAGAAACATAAAAAAAATTATACTCAATCCTCTAAGCGTCTATGTTAATGTCAATGACCGTCGTGTGTAATGAAAGTGAAGCCAACCAACTAACAAAGGATAATTTTTTGAAGTTTGAACAAACAAAAGGGGTATTCGCCCTTAAAGTTATTAACTCCTGGTCGCCGCTGGTAGGTTTTATTGAACCTAGGATTATTTAAGCTATTATCCATATTTTTGAAATTCTTCGAACAAACTTTACCTAAGGTTATCTCTGTTGTTTATTAGTATTTGTTTTGATATTATTATTTGATGTGTTAAATGTAACCAAGAAGTATCATATCTTAGAAAACTGCGAGTGCCTAACCTTTCACCTGGTACTTTCGAATTCTTGCGAATTAGTCGGCCCTTTTGGTGAAAGAAAACATTGTGATGGTATGACTTTTTCTAAGCCGGCCTAGCGAGCAACCAAGTTGAAAATCTGTAAAATTATAAAAAAAAATCTTACAAATTCAGTAGTTGTTATTATTTTTAGATTTCACAGTAGTTACTTAACACATCTTGCTGGAATAATTTTACTGAAAAACTGCTAAACAAAAGGTAGGAATAAATAATTATTGATATGATCAAACATTTATTATGAGTGTAAGTGATTTTGAAACGGAACGTGGTTTATCGCGTACCGATAATGAAAGCGACTAGCTCACTTCAAAGGTATTTTAAATTATGGAATTTCTGTGCGATATTACTCCTAAGCTTCAATGTACTAATAGAACCTAATCAATATGTCCGGACTCATGAATTCTACTAACTAAAGACGTCTTTGGAAGATATCCATACGAGGTTCTATCCGTCAGGTTAGAATGCGGTACCCTACGCAAAATAAATCAAAGATATTTCAATTTTTTTTGAATTTTAAACTTTAATCGAGTTTTAAACAATTAATTAACTCTACGATTTTTTTAATTTTAAACTTAAATATAAGGCCATGTAAAAACAGAAAAAAAAAACAAAAAAAGATTAAATTTGGACCATATTTTAAAAAGTTATGTCCAAAAAACTAAAAAAAAGTATCTTTTGAACGAATAATAAAAAAAAGTCTCTAAATTAACCAGGAGGGCTATTTTCAGGAGTACTAAAATATATCACAAAATTGAGAAAATAAAAAAAATAATCCAACCATCCGATTTGACGTGGAATTCTCCATGTATTTTTGTATTTATCTGAATCGGACAAATAAAACGACCTAGGTGGTCGTTTGTATTGTAACCGTATTAAGTTCTATCTTATTTTTCTTATCTCATCACTAGAGGAATTCCCGCTACGAACAATTTAATAATATTGATAATATTAATATGTCATTAATTGCGTCTGGATTGCGTCAAATGAATTATCCTACCTACTAGACAAACAGAAGACTACTGACATTATATAACACTTTGACTGCCATGCCATAATCACTTGTTTCTTTGAGGATACCACGGTTGAATTATTCCAATTTTAAAAAGATCTATCGCTTCGTTCTTGATTGACCGCCGTGGCGTGACGTGGTGTCACAAGAGAAACCGTATCCGATCATATATGACTGAGTCTAGACTAGACTAAGTCAAAGTGTTATCAACATTATACGAAGAATATCAAGGATACATGGAGGGATGAGAAAAGAATATATTCTGTAGATTATCTTACTTTAATTTTGAATATACATAAAATACTTGATTTCAAATAGGAAATAAAAGAACACTTTTTATAATCGCAGATTAATGCTGACCAGTGTCCCATTGTGAAGGGGAGCATTGCGGATATAGATACGTCCGTTGTTTATCCGCATTTTGATTTTCAGGTAAGTTAATCTATAATTATTGTACATTTAGAATGGGTTCGTCGATTATACAACATCAATAAGTTATATAAAATTTTGTTTTAATATATTTGCTTCCAGTTTTGTACATTAATAATTTTTTTTTCAAGTTTGATTTTAAAAGGACTTTCATTCATTTCATTTCATTCATTCAAAACATTTTCTGTATATATATCATTGCTGCGTTTAATTCTATTTTCAAGTTGATCAAATCAAAAAACTGCTTCCGAAAAAATTGAATTTCAATTATGTGTATTCCTTAGAAATACGCAACAACAGATATCATAGACGAAAAACATTGTCCGTGTTATTACAAAAAAGTTAAATACGTACTGAATACTTACTTTAAAAAAGTTTAGATACTTACGTATTAAATGCACCGCGCTTGCCGACGACTGCCGTAGCAAGATCGTGTTATCCTTTTTCACAAGTCTAACCTAAGCTCACCAAACAGAGATAGAAGAGCAAGTTGCACGTTCTGCGAGCGCGGTGCGTTTAAAATGTAAGTCTCCAAACTTTTTTAAAGCAAGTATTCAATACGTATTTAACTTTTATGTAATGACAGCCTGTATATTCACATTTATACCTAGTAGAAGTACACTTAGACTGAATATGAACGCATTTCTGAAGCTCGCTTCATTTTTTACTGTGCTCTTCACGTGAAATGCCCCCGCTGTTAAATTTTATCAATACTACTGATCCCTTATCGTAGTGATGTATAAAGTAGACAATAATCTGAAAAGTCCTGTGTCCTTCTATATACGTTTCCGTTAAATCGGTTCAGCCATTTCAGAGTAGACTAGACAAACAGCAAACACTTTAATATTTAATAATATTTATGTCTTATATTTTGCCTGGTCTCCTTGAAGCTTTAAATATAACCAAATTAATCTTCCCGATCTCAGAAAGAGGCATTCAATTTCTGATTTGCTACTATATTGTCAATAGACTACCACTAAATATTGCGAAAGAAATCTTGTTGTTCAATTTACAATTCAAATTTTCCGTACGTCTCACTGAATGCTATTAAATATCATGTTCCAAGTTTTTACGGGTAAATATAGTTGGAAAATATTGTTATAAACTATTGTGATTATAATTATAAAAACATTTATTTTTTTGTAATTTCTAATTAGCTCCATGTTATGTTAAAGCATAACATAAAGATAAACATCGTTCGGTAACGACAAGGTAATTGTAACTCAACCCCATTTGACTTTGTCAAGTATATGTGTTCCAACCGTTCTTATTTTTTCATGAGGTTATTGAGCTCCTTGAATTCACTGCACATTCACTGTAATCTTTTTTATTAATTAAGCAACCTCCCGGTATTTGTTAAGCGTTAATTAGCGCTAGAGAATTATCAAAATCAAATCAATAATACTTGCAGAGATTACCTCCTACAAACATATGAATTAACTGTACTTCCTTATATAATAGTGCAAGTAATATTAAATTCATAACGAATGTTTGAAGTTCTGTAAAGCTTTACAATCTCCCCCACTTGTCGACTTATACGCAGATCCACACTTTCCAGGAAATGAGAGGGTTCGTTGTTAGCGTTTTGCAGTTTTTTGCTCACCACAGTTTGTGCGAGACATTTACTTATGAAAGTGTGTAGACGCCCTTAAGTAAATGGAATGCACATTTAAACTCGATTGTCAGTTTGAGAGGCGACGAGCGGACGGCGTGGGATAGATATAAAGTTGAATCATAATGCTACCGATATAGGTTCAAATCTTATTACAAGCTTGTACGTTTTATAAGGAACATACTTTTATGAACATTATTTTGCTAGGGTATTACTAATACTGGTCTGGTTACATTTTAGCTTTCCTCTGTATAAAAAATCCACAAATCCATGCGGTGCGGGAATCGAAATCGCAAACTCATTACTTTTATTGTAACGTTTACTAGCACTATTCCATTAGGATTTTTAAACGAAGTTTCGTAAAGTAATCAATATATATTTTTTTAAAGTATGGAATTTTTAAAAATAGGTATAACCTAACTATTCGGCCAACATGTTCATCAATTGTCAACTTGCCGTGTCCATATTTTTTTGTAACATAGTGTTAGACTGAAACGGTAATTAAGAGTAACAAGGAGGTCACTGAGTTTGAACTGGGTCGTTGATTCAAAGTAAGAAGTTAATTAAATTAATAGACTTGAAGGCATTTGCTATATGAGCATGAATAATCTGTATGAAAATAGTTCAGCTGCTCGCGCCTGTCTCTATATAATATACCAATATAAAGGGGTAATATTTACTAATGTTTGTAAGTGATAAATATTGGGAACGATAGATCTAGTAAATAAAAAAAATGAGTGCGTGTAACCGTCACACGCGATTGAAGTATAACTTCTTAAATATTTTTGATTTTGTCAATAAATAGTTTATAAACAAATCAATCAAAAATTTTTGAAAAAACAAATCGTACAATAGAATTAAATATGTATATATGGGTGCTAAACCGTGCTGCCATCTGGTTTGAATGTAAGTAAGTAACAAATTAAATCAAAGCTTCATTATATGTAGTGCCATCTATCAGCTAATTCAGAACTTAAATAACACAGGAAATATTATTAGCAACTCTTTGTTATAAAGTATAGAAAAGTACGATCAGATTACTATAATAAGTAACTAATTAAATTAATTATGATTTAATAGAAGTTTACGTTATGTTTAATTATTATCTAACCGGATGGTACTACAGAAACGTGACGCCATATTGCCGTAACGGACTTCCGTTGCATTGTCGTCCAGTTACTTCCTAGTCGCGCCTAAAGAAATTTTACTTCATAAATCATTAATAATAAGTTACGTTCAGGTTGATGGTTATATATTTATTATTATGAAGTTATTGTTAAGTTGTTATCGTCACCCTAACTAATATTATAAATGCGAATGTGAGTTTGTTTATTACGCTTTCACACCTTAGCCGCTCAACCGATCATGATGAAGTCTTGCGTTTATATTTTCACTTGTCAGGATTACAAAACAGGACACAGGTTGCCTTTCATGCAGAAAAATGTTCTGTTTCTTAAAAACAGATCGTCATTATCATGTTCTTACCGTTACTCCATCCAATTAGAGTTGGCACATATTTTCCACTTCCACTCTCCCCTATTAGATGTCATCTCAGTATTCACACCTTTTATACACATAATATTTTTCACATAATTTATACATATCTACCTATATATCTATATCGGTCTACCTCTACTTTTAAATCCACTTTCATACTTAAACTATTCATACGTTCAAGATACATAATTTTCATCTCTTCTCATGATACGTCCACACCATGCTAACCTATTACTCGGCCACTTCTCTGTCACTGGTGCTATATTCAAACTTCCTATACTCATTCTTAATTCTATCTATTCTAGTTACACCACACATCCGTCTTAATATTCGCATCTTTGCCATGGTATGTCATTTTCTCTCATGTTTCTTTCGTAGGCCAGCACTCATATCCACATAACATGACTGGTCTTGTGTTAATGTCTTGAGATATATAACAAATTTCACATTAACACATGCGAAACCGCGAGCAAAATTTATTTGTTAATTCTACACAAAGTCTAAGTATTTTATAAATCAATTTCATAATTATACTACTTTGATGCACCGTCTACCGTTATTTCCTAGCAACAGTGTATATAACTATTTATTATAATAGGATATCGTGGGATGCCTCAAGTAACAAGGCTTCCCTTCTTTATGAGGTCAATGGTCGACTTTTCTTGAAGTTATTTTATTTTTACTAGAATCTAGCTATACCGCGAGTGCATTACACTCTGAGAATAAATACTTACACGATTATTTTAGGTCACCCTTTTTTCTTCTTATAAAATAACCATAGGATTATTACGTTTCAAAGGTAATGGATGTTTTGAAAAAGTTTTGCCTCAAGAGGACGTGATTTGTTTTATTGGTAAAGCCAGTCTCACGTACGTCTTTTTGAATAATCAAATGTATATGATACGAGATATCACAATTGATTACAATCTTCATAATTCCTTGTAATGTACATAATAAATGCTTCCACTTATAGGAGTTTAACTCTATTTTATAACGAAATAGGTGTAGCTCAGATACTAATTTTGTCGGGGATTGCGGGAAGTTCAGGGCAAAATTAAATTTAACTTTGTAGCCTTGTTTGTTTATGGTGTACTGAAGCTTAGGTACGATTATTTACGAGCGACCGCGGCGAGAGCGAACAAAGCAAGCGCGTCGCGGCGCATCGTGCTCAATGCTCTTTCAGTTCTCACAACTGCCAACATACTTTTGTATCTTATTGTTCGAAAGTTTTCGATTTAAATAGATAAAATTAAACAGACTTGATGGTGAATTCATTTATGAACACGATTGCGGTTTTTTTAATCGAATCATATTATAAAAACTTATATATTTACACAATGAGTTAGAGTACAATAGAGTTGTTTGTGTTTTTGTTACTATTTTAAAACACACATTTTTAAATTCTTGTGTTCCAAATTATTTCGTAGTAGTTGGTAACACAAATAAGGGAGGTATTTCGACTTAGTGCTTAAAAATTACCTGCCTGGTTAACATACATCATATGATTCCGGGGCTACACTACCTTCGGAGATAGCAAATTCATCCGTTACAAGTTCTTTGATATAAAGGAATGCATCCAGGATATTTTAAATTTCTTTTGGGTTTTACCGTTAACTCTGAACAATTGGAGGAAAGAATCAAATGTAAAACACTTTATTTACCAAATCAGTATTTCTAAATCCGATCTATTCTTCGCAATTGTCAGTGTACAACATTCACAACGGGAAATATTTTCTTTTCAACAACTAACTTTAGCTGCAATTCACGGTATGGGGTACTGTAAGTGGCTTACGTAAGACAGCCAACAGGTTATTGTGTGGAATGAGTGAAATAAACTGTATCACTTTTCGTTAAACAAGATTACAATGAAACTGGTAAACTATATCAGGAATCTGGGAATTTCCTAACATAAAATTTCTACATTTATTAATACTTCACGCCTGAACTACTCAACCGATCATTGTGAAATTTTGCATACATATTTACATGCATTGCATACACATACACATTTTCAGGGATACAAAAATTACCTAGAGTTTATTTCATCCAGAAATACAGTACTATTCCTGAGAGGATAGACAAATGTCTTTTAGATGATCGTCAATACGACTCGGTTTACTGACATAAATAACTTGAATTGATTCACAAAATCTATATTAACTCGAAATCAGTGAGAAAAAGCTAGAATAGAACATACAAAAGGTTAAGGTACCAAGCATAACATTTTAAGATGCTCTAATAAGATACTAGCTGAATTCAACGCCGTAATATGGGTTACTTACGTAAAATTATATGGCGGTCCAATATTAGAGATAATTAATATATATAAATACTAGCGCGCCCGGCAAACGCTGTCCCGCCCTGACTATAAAAAAGCTTGACAAATTATATACTTAAACCTTCCCCATGAATCACTGTATCCACTGGTGAAAACCGCATGAAAATCCGTTCAGTAGTTTTTGAGTTTATCGCGAACAGACAGACAGACAGACGCTGTGGGGGACTTCGTTTTATACTATGTAATGCTAATAAGAATGTACAACTAACGTGTCTGCACTTTTTAGTGTAGGTGTCTTGGAATAAGTAATGAAATACGCTTCAATCATTATTAGAAATGTCTGTCTGTCTGTCACGATAAAACCTCATCAAGAAAATCATAAAGCATATTCTCAAGTAACATTTGTCTTGGTTTCATTAAAATCAGTTCACTCTATCAAAAGTTATTTAAATTTTAATGACGACGCGACTTAAGTACGGGAGAAAAGTAGATAATAATTCAGATGATTTTATTAGTCACTGTTTTTTTACATTAGGTTCCACGTGGACAGAGTCGCGGGCACGGCTAGTACATAATAAAATTCTTAATACTGAAACACAACACACAACTTAAACCGCTGAGACTAAATTTTGCACAAGAATTGCTTTTTTAACATAAGTCAGCACTAAGGAAAAATTTTTTTAAATTCATCCCCAAAGAGGGTTTACATAGGTACTTGAAAATAGGACGATTCCTGCCCGACATATTGTAACAAGCTCATCAAGTACGCGACTGCTATGAAATATTTTTAGGAGATACCTACACCTACTTACGCATTTACTATGTATGAGTATCTATAATATATCGCAAAAGTTTTAGTTTCTCATCCAAGTATATTGAAGTGGAGAAATTTACACCCGTCTGACAAGTTTGAGCGTAAGCAGCAAAGCCCGCAGCTGTGTTTGCGAAGTTATTTGCGATTCTTCAAGCGGCACTAACATAGTATATAATAAATATAATATCTAGAGTAAAATCCAATTTGACTGACTGTATATTCACGAAAATCTCCCTGTCAACATATATAGGTAGTTTCAGATATTTCACAAAATTTTCCTCATCCGGCCTGAATTGCACGGAACACATCCGGTACTTCATTTGCATTTCATTTGCAAGTCAATTGTATGCAATTGAAGCAGACAATACAGGTTATTATGATCCATGTACCTCGGTATCGACTCAAAATTTATGCTTCCGTTGAGTAACTGGCAGCCTCGAGAACTTTTAGTCATTTAAATGTAAATTCTATTCAAAAATTCCGTTTTTCAGCCGAGCTGGCTCCGCACAAAGGAATTTTGGGATAGATCTTTTGAAGAGAGATACGAGAAGATTCGCAATGATAGTCGACGGCCGAAATTAAAGGTATTTTATTTATACTCTAAACTGCCTATTACAAAATTTGGCATGATATTTTCATGAACTTGCCTAAGTTGGAATAATTAGTTCAGTTCGAGTAAAGTTAATTGTAATAGGCAACTCCTGAATTGAAATCTATCTCGAATGAAATAATAACAGTGTGACATGAGACTAATTGTTTATATTTACACGAACAATTTATTGAATTCGAGTGTACACGTAAAAAGTACAACGGCACAAAATATTTCTACAGACATACCGCGTTATTAAAAACAAGTTAAATACGTATTGAATACTTGCCTTAAAAAAGTTTGGGTACTTACGTATTAAATGCACCACGCTCGCCGACCGCTGCGCGGCAAACTCGTGTTTTCCATATTCGCAAGTCTAACCTAATCTAACCAAACAGAGATAAAAGCAAGATGTCGAACGTTCGGCGAGCGCGGTGCATTTAATACGTAAGAACCCAAACTTTTATAAAGCAAGTATTCAATACGTATTTAACTTTTTGTAACAACACCGATAACGTCCTTGGTGGAACAGTGTTAGCATCTATTACAGTACTTTTAATTATGGTTAAGAAATAAAAAATAACGAGTAGCTTAAAATAGACATTATCTCTTCTAATATTTTCAATAGCTTATTTCTTATTTATTTGTAGATTTTGAGTAAAAGACCGTGCTATTTAAATTGCTTGTCTAATAGTGTGAAAGTAGAAACTTTACTAATTAGTTTGAGAATCCTGAGTTGTCCAATGACGCAGTTCTTACTCCTATAACTAGTGGCTACAAGACTTGTTAATAGTTTTTAACGAAACATTTCTTTTCTGTTCTGTTCAATTGCGCGTCATAACATTGATATACGCATTTGTATAATTATATTCTAAATCTATACTAATATTACAGAGCTCGAGGGTATGTTTGTTTGGTTGAATGCGCTAATCTCAGGAACTACTGGTCCTTTTTTTTTGTTTTCTCGAACTGATTACGCTATTGATCTAGCAAGGTCTTAACAGCTTCACCGGACTACAAGGAACTACTGGTCCGATTTGATTTCTTTCAGTGTTAGATAGCTCATTTATCGATGAAGGCTATAGGTTATATATCGTCACGCTAAGACCAATAGGAGCGAAACACCAATGAAAAATGTTTCAAAATCGAGGTTCTTTTTCCTTTTGAGAGCTTTCGTTGCGTGTCAGCGTTAGCCCAAAGTCGAAGGCGAAAAAGACGAAGTCGCGAGAACAGATAGAGGATTAATAAAGGCTATACAATATTTCGTTACGTGTACTATAAATCTCTGTCAGGTAATCGTGGTTCCGCATTCTCACAACGATCCAGGCTGGTTGAAAACTTTTGAACAATATTTCGAATTGAAAACGAAGAATATAATCAACAACATCGTACAGAAACTACACCAGTATCCTAACATGACTTTCATATGGACCGAAATATCGTTCTTGAACGCGTGGTGGGAGAGATCGCATCCTGTAAAACAAAAGGTACGTAGAAATTAACTACAAATTTTGTCATGCCTACAAATTAAAGAAATGTCTTCTCCGTGCAAAGACACGTTATTCTCTGCTGACGAGCTGGCTTATTTTCAAATGATTAAGCATTCTTACATATGTTGAAACTAAATATAATTAAAATGAAACCGTTATTAATGTCATATATTATTAAAACTCTTTATACATATTAATTACAATAAAATGATGTATACCTTTATATGTATGTATGTATTATATGGATTAAAAGTCATGATACTTTTAATGAAAAAAGATTTTTTTACGTGTTATTTAAATAAGAAACTTTGACTGCTCACCGACACCTTTTAAAATTGAGCCAAAAATTCAGCCTTCCGCAGACATTTTTCTCTCGGTAAATAGGTTCATTTTAACCTATAACTTCGATAGGTTAGTTTTTTTGGCTCACCCTAATGTATATGTTAATTATCTATTTAATTTATTATTTTAGTTTAAAAAATCTAAATAGTTGTACTTAACCGAGGGTTAGTGTTGTCATACCTTGATTTTCTAGATACAGGCATGGCAAATTTGGAAGCTATTATGTTAAATACGAGGTTATTTACGCAAATTAAATGAAGTTCGCTTGTTTTGAACTGAGATTTAACTCCCGCTACTGTAATAAGTTTAGCTATATGAATGTTATTGAAACGATCCGTTTCTTGAAATAACATTTTACATTACCATCATTACGATTGCGATATCAAAGCACGTACTTGTATTGCCTTGAAACAATTTAATAACGTATCATTTGTCTAAAACATTACTATTTCTTTTATCATAGGAGGCAAACGAACAGGTGGTTCACCTGATGTTAAGTGATCACCAACGTCCATAGACTCTTGCAACACCAGGAGAGTCGCAAATGCGTTGCCACCCCGTGTTTGTGGGAGGAGGAGTGGGAAATGGGGCAGGGGAGGGGATGTGGGTTATCCGGCGCTCTCACTGACCGACGAAACGCAACAATGGAAGCACTATTACTTCACGTGGGTGTTTCTGCGGGTCGGGTGGTAGTACCCGGGCGAGCCGACCCATTCAAGCTGAAACCAGTAATAGCTTCAGAGTGGCTCTACCACCTCAAAAAGACCACCTCAAAAAACCACCTACTAGAAGTGCGATCGGAAATGATAAGAAACAACTATTTTCATTTACGATTTTAGGGCAAACATTATAGTATGAAAAATTTTGGGTACTTTATTTATGTTCATTTATAACGAATTAAGACAGGTGACAACATTGTATTATATGTCTTTACAATATTACAATAATAAAAAAAAATCCATCGAATTAATAGGTTGTCAAGAATATAATTTTTCTAAGTAAAGAAATATAAAATTTAAAAGTAACCGATGAAATAGTTGGATTGCCTTGTATAAAAAAATGGAGATACCGATTTTATAAGAATGTATTTTAAGCGCCTGAATCGGATGAATACAAAAAAAATATTACACAATAATTCCAAGAAACGTTTTTTTATTTTTGTAGCTCGTTAATATAAAATTTGTAGACATCAAATATCCTATTGTGGGATACTTTAGGTGTAAGAAATTCATACACAAGATCTTTGATGGTTTCACGACCACACAATGTAATTGGTCTCAAAAGGCAAAGGCATAGTGACTCGTTTCTGTGTGTCGACTCCTCGAGTTTAATCTACAAATAATCCTTTTTAGATGTGCCCAATAAATGTACTAATCCCGTTTCTTTATTTAAATCATATAATAAAACTAATACTAGTATATAAATTATAATCACAGGAGTCAAATATGTTATATATATCGGACGTGAACAATTAGGCCACAAGAAATCGATCCAAAAAAAAAAACCGGTAATTTAGCATTCCACATCGTAACATCGTTATTTCCATTGTATATGCAAAAGTAGGGTACGATAGAAGTCGGACGCACGTGGTCGACTTTGGGGAGTATACGCTGTACATAGAAAAGGTATGAATAACTTATTTAACATTCCAGTAACAAGTGGCGCCATCTACTCTTTCGTTTCAAAATGTTTTCTCAAAACATCCTACGCAAGTTCTTTTTCAGTAGCGTGTGTTTTGTCATAGATGGCTCCTGATTTGAAAAACATAATTCTATCACTGTAAAAATACATTTACCGGCTCTTATTAAATCCTCTTTCGGTACATACTCAACAAATCTTTACGTTAAAAAATTAAATTTCGTTAAATAACATTTACGTATTTCTACTTGAAAGTTTTATAATCTCAAAATATGGCCGACGCAAGAAGAGTCTAGTGTAGTACTCCATTTTATTTGTATTCAGCATTATCCAATGATATTATAAGTAGAAAGGTACAGATACGTTACCTATATGATATTTTGACAAAACAAATAGCACGATAACGCACACATACGTAAAGTAATATTGTAACGCCTCACTGTCTTAACTAAGATGTGGAAGTAAGATAGGTCCGTTCTCTCTGCGTGGAGCCCTTGAGTACGTTGCTCGCGCGATACAGTGACACAAAATCTTACATCACTGCGACAACATTACACATATCACCTCCACACACGTGCACGCATACACGCTTACACATGCAAGTGGAAGGGTTTTATTTTTTTCCCTTATCAAACTGAAATAGTTTAGAATATTATCCGATACGAAATATATATAAGAGTTGTTGAGGTATGTATGCTTGGTACACATATATGTTTCAACAACTCATATATGTATGAATAGTTAGCTTAGGTTAGCTCAGATAGGTCGCGAATTGCATGTATCAGGCAACAGCCAAAGCCGAGGTGTGCCGCGCACCCTTGAGCTAGTTGTCAAAATAAAATCGGCTGAGTGCCTTAAGCGCTCGCCTTAGTAGTCCAGTGAAGCTGTTAAGACCTTGCTTGGTCAATAGCATAGTCAGTTCGAAAAAAAAAATGTGGAAGTAAGATGGCATGGCATATTCTCAACATCGGTGGTGAAAAAGAAATAGTTATATGTTACTTAGATACGGGCGGATTGACGGGGCAGCCGTCAAAACTAAGCTTGCTAGCAAAGTTTTAACAAGGTGCTGTTGAAGCGCTTATGACGTATCTACAGCTTTTTAGTTATAATATAATTGGTATTCTCTGTATTCGGCATAATAAAACTTACTCTCAGGTGTCTGTCAGGGACACACTTCTAAGACTACTCAGCCCTGTTCTGACGTTAAATCTAGATTTTGATAACCGCATTGACATAGTCGTCGTTTACTTTACTGTTACATAATAAATATATATTTACTACCGTATATACATTTGATTATAGGCTCTGAAGAAACTGATCAAAGAAGGTCGGTTGGAGATCACGTCGGGAGGTTGGGTTATGCCGGATGAAGCTTGTACGCATATTTATTCAATCATCGATCAGTTTATTGAAGGTATTTTTTTATCAATTTTTCTATTTTGTAAGTGTTAGAATAATAAATTATTTATACTGGACCATCATTATTAACTATACTTATCTTCACAAACAGTACAATTTAGTATCTAATTTACCTTCTTTTTACCATTTTATCAGCCTCTTTATTTTATGTCACTCTGTAGTGATGCATCCAAAATATTCTCCGTTGTTTCTGATGAATTTAATTTATCTAATACAATTGCATTCGCACTGCTTATCTTTTGAAATTCGTAAAGTTTTTAAAATTTGTTATTATCATATGTAAGAAATTATATTAACATTGATTATTCAAAAGTAAAACAACTTTACAAGATCCAGTTGTAGCTGTGCTATCGCTACATTACTGTCTCGCCTAAAACAGTGATACGTTCTTATATTCAGGTTCGAAAGGTGGCGTTGGTAACATATATTGACACATGAGCATAACCACGTGGTTACAGTCTGTTTCAAATTAGCTATAGATAGCAATGTTCATATTAAAATCAGGATTACTGCATGCATGTTTTCAATTTTTGTTATTCATAAAAAAAATAATGTTGAACTTCCTTCGTAATTACAGGTCACAGTTGGGTGAAAACAAACTTGGGTATTACACCAAAAATTGGATGGTCTATTGATCCCTTTGGTCACGGTCCTACTGTACCGTACATCCTCGATAAAAGCGGCCTCGAAGGTACAATTATCCAGAGAATACACTACGCATGGAAACAGTGGTTAGCAGAACATCAAATTGAAGAATTTTTCTGGATACCAGGTTGGTCGACAAAAAAACCTTCACTGATCGTTCACAATCAACCATTTGATATCTATTCTATAAAGAGCACATGTGGACCTCATCCATCGGTTTGCTTAAGTTTCGACTTTAGAAAAATACCTGGAGAATATTCGGAATATACTGCTAAACACGAAGAAATAACAGACACCAACCTTCACAGTAAATCGAAAACTCTGATTGAAGAGTACGATCGCATTGGATCTCTCACTCCACATAACGTTGTTCTAGTTCCCCTAGGTGACGACTTTCGGTACGAATACGCTGTTGAATTCGACGCTCAGTATGAAAATTACATGAAGATGTTTAACTATATCAACAGTCATAAAGAAATTTTCAATGCTGAAGTTCAGTTCGGGACACCATTAGATTATTTCAATGCGATGAAAGAAAGGCATAATAACATCCCGACGTTAAAAGGTGATTTCTTCGTGTATTCGGAAATATTTAGTGAAGGAAAACCTGCTTATTGGTCTGGGTATTACACAACGAGGCCATATCTAAAAATACTTGCACGTCAGTTCGAACATCATCTCAGGACTTCGGAAATTTTGTTTAGTCTTGTGTTGAATTTTATTAAGCAATCGAGTAATCATAGATTATTATCCTCTGAAAAGAGACTGGAAAAATCCTATGAACAGTTGATAAACGCTAGAAGGAATTTAGGTCTTTTCCAGCATCATGATGCAATAACCGGAACTTCAAAATCTAGTGTAATGTACGATTATGGCACTAAAATGTTTACTAGCCTGTATCACTGTATACGACTTCAAGAGACAGCGTTAACTGTACTCATGTTATCAGACGAAAACATACATTCAAAGAATATATTGCAGAGCGAAGTCGAATGGGAAACTTATGGCAAAACAGCTAAGAAACTCCAAGTATCTTTTGTTGATAAAAAGAAAATCATTTTATTCAATCCATTAGCAGAAGCTCGTACAGAAGTAATCTCATTACGGTCTAATACTACTAATGTACGAGTATTCGATACACGCAAGAAAGAATATGTACCCTATCAAATTACACCTAACATTGACATCCGCGATAATGGCAGGCATATTATCAGTGATACGAATTTTGACATTGCTTTCGTAGCTTCGATACCGGCTCTTAGTTCAGTCACTTTTAATCTTGAAGAATATACGAACACGTCGAATCATGCTGTTATTTATTGCAACAACTGCAATGATCCTGAAAAATCTGATGCCGATAAACTATTTGTTATAAAGAAAATGTTGCCCGGAGATATTCAGCTAGAGAATTCTCTTCTGAAGCTTCTCATCAACAGGAACACGGGATTTCTGAGGCAAATTTTTAGAAAAGACATACAGAAGCGCAACGTTGTAGAAATGCAGTTTGGCGCATACCAGAGCGCACAAAGACATTCTGGAGCTTATTTATTTATGCCCAATAATGAAGAACCAGAAAAAAACGTTCTTGGCCCCTATTCAAATTGGAATAGTCCGGATGATGAAAACATTGTAATCGTGTCTGGACCTATCTCTGGAGAAATCACCGTAATCTATTTACCTTTCTTAGTGCATACCATAAAAATATATAACTTCGATGATCCCATACTTTCTCGTGCCGTTCATATTGAAAACATCGTTGATTTTGAGAACCCACCGAAAAATAGGGAAACAGAACTGTTTATGAGAATACAAACTGATATTCAAAACGGTGAGATACCCGAATATTACACCGACCAAAACGGTTTCCAATATCAGAAACGAATTAAAATTGACAAATTAGGTATCGAATCCAATTATTATCCTATAACAACAATGGCTTGGCTGCAAGACGACAATACTAGACTAACATTGATAACGAACCACGCGCAAGGTTCTTCTGCTTATGAACCAGGCCGGTTGGAAGTGATGCTCGATCGACGTACTCTGTACGATGATTTTAGGGGTATAGGTGAGGGTGTTGTAGACAATAAACCAACGGTATTTGAAAATTGGATACTCCTCGAGCCGATGCCAGCAATTCGATCAAAGAGGGATACAAATGATTTCGAAGATCTTACTGAAAGGCGTTTCAATCCAATCAAGAAGCCAAAGGCATATGAACTACCATCACAAAACGCAGACTACTTGAGTAGGGCTTTGAATTATCCGGTGAACGTTTACTTATTGGATACAAGCGAAATTGGTGAAGTTAATGTTAAGCCTTATCAAACGTTCGTTGATAATTTTCCAAATGGGATACATTTAGTTACAATGCGTACAATCACAGACGACAACTTGGAACAGTTTCCCAGTACATCATGCTATATGGTTCTACAAAGGTATGGATATAGCTGCTCTGTAGGTCACAAAAGCAAAAAGAAATCGTCTACTTTCACACCTAAGACCCAATTCAACGGTTTGTATATTAATAACATTTCTTACGTCAGTTTAACTGGGCTGAAAACTTATAAACCTTTATCAGGTCTTGAAGATATCGAGCTTGAACCCATGGAGGTAAAGACATATAAAATTCAATTTTGAAGACTGTTATTTATAACTTTTTGATTTCATTTGTGTGTCGCGACAGCTTGCTTATGAGCTTCAAACTTAATAACATTTATTTAGCAGATTCGATAGTGTAATCGCACACATCTTGTTTCTTTCTCACACGTCTCGCACTCTACGGTGTGAAAACTTGCCGCTAAATAATATTTTACCGTTGCGATCATGGTAAATATTATTTGACCTTATTCTATCATTACATTTGAACTTCATAATCACGAAGTTCTGTTTACTAGTCTATAGCTATATTGTAGATACTATCACAGAATTAGTAAAAACGACTTAAAATCCTTAATGTTGTTGTACTGGGAACACGTAAAATCGTTACAACAATCGGTGTTACTTCTTACTATGATATGAAAATCTTCAAACGAGGCGTGAAGAGTTGGGATTAACGACGAAGAATCCCAGAGATCGCTGTTATTATTAGACTGGAATGTATCAGTAAACGTCTAGAATTCTCTAGGTGAATCTACCTCAACACCAAAAAATTACTATTTCAATGATGACCTATTTAGATATGTATATTTATTAATCCAATTAGTCGATTTAAATTTAGCATAATATCTTAATGTTGAAAATGTATAACAATAATTGTCAGTTAACGATACATTTAAAATTTTATGCTGATCGCGTTAATTATTAAACTTATTAATGCCTGAAAATCCTTTGTAGTTAATGCGACCAATGTTGTAGAGAGCAAAGTCTAAACAAAATACCTTTATTTATAGATGTGTATATCCATAGGAATTGGATTCATTTTTTACTATTTAATATAATTTAAATATTAAGTAGTAATGTTGTGATATAAACACGTGACTATGTTTATTTATCTTAACAATTTTGCAGTTACCCCTGTGATTATGTTATCATAATAGTTTTTAATAATTATTCATGAATATTCGAACCGAAAGAGGAAAGTACATATTAAGTTGTCAGGATTAAGAAATAAATTCGCATTTTGTTAAATTAAAGTTAAAATTATTTATTATGTTAATTGATAAAAACTCGTTTACTTATGAGTAAAAATAATTATAAAATGTAATTCAATTTCTAAAATAAGAACATTTATTCGTCTCCTAGTAAAAGTATATAATCATAACAGAATCTCATTTGTCGATCTCCACTTAGATTATAACGCAACTCATTTGAAAATTTACTTTGCCGTGTTATATTAATTTATTATAATTAATATTTTACAAAAATTGCCGATATTTATATTAATTTTGATTTCAGAAAAAAACATCTAAGATGGTGTTTAATGTTTTAGTATGTTACATTACTATTATCTTTTTTGTTTAATATCTTTTTGTTATAGTACATTCTTTGTAGATATAATTTAAAATTATGTATATACGTATAAGAGAACACATCACATCAGCAAGTGGCAATGTTTGTAAATTATTTATTTTTACATATACCGTGGACCAAATTAGTTTTAATTATTATTTTGTATACATGAACAATGTTTAATATGATAACTAGTCTAGTAATATATCGTCGCTGTACCTGCAAAATCCACGAAGTAAAATTCATACCCTTCAGGAAAACAAAATGAAGAACATTTTTCAACATTTTAAAATGACGATTAAAATTTAAAAATAATCATGTGCATATTACTTTACTATCCAAAAATTTTACGAATTTACTGCATTAATAAATTTTTAGTTCAAAGAAAAATCATCATTTCTAGCTTCACATACATAGTGAATTTTACAGACGCACGATGATATTTATTTTCAAGAAGCTATTTCGGCTAAAAAGTACATCATTCTATCCGTTTGTATATTTTTATATAATTCAAGTTCATCTAAATATTGGTCTACTGTTTATGTGTCTTAGATTGAGGACAAACCATGTTTTAAACTATTTATTGACCAATTACCTACTACTATGATTATTTTTATTTTATAACTTTTGCTTTACAACAATTTGTAAGGAAGCACGAATGCTGATCTGTAATACAATGTATCCTATTTATTCAATTAATTGTATACTAAAAATATTTGTAATGAAATTAGTAATGCAGTGGATTTAAGACAATTATTCAATCTCGTTATACAGCCATTTTAATTGTAAGGATAGTTTAGAATCATTTCTAAAAATTGTTTTATTTTTAATAGAGTTTGATTTATTTCTGTAATTTTTATTATTTTTCTACTGTATATATACATGACTCTCACACTTGAACATTCATAATAATTCTGAACTTAGTTCACTAAGTCACAACACAACATTGTATGTTATAATAACATTACAAATAGCAATTCTAAAATTAGTTTTGTTTACATTGTGTATTAAAAACATATTTCACATTTACAAATGAATTCATTATATTACTCAGTTGTTATGTTTTTTTTTCAATTGTTTTACTCGCACGAATATATCAATGTAACATAATTAACTAGAGAATCCATATTAATTAATATACACGTTTGTTTGAATATATAGTTGAAATAAAATTTGAAAACACTAATGTTTAATTATTGCAATAAGGTTACCTATTGATTAAAAATACGATCATAGTCATTTTTACAGCAGTTAAAATAAAATATTAATTTCGGTGTTTCAACATTATAGTTGAAATAAAATTAAAAAACACATATGTTTAATTACTACAATAGGGTTATCTATTCATTAAAAATACGTTCATAGTCAATTTTACAGTAAATAAAATAAAATATTAATTTAGGGATATAACCGTGGAAGATCACGATCTCGTCACAATCTATATACTAATTATTTCCATGGGCAACGCACTCAAAGTCATTTCTTTTTTATTCTGCTAGCGATCCATTCTAAACCCAAGTGCAATCTGTAATACAAAAAAAATAATGCAATAATTGGTATAAATAGAAATTATTATTTAAATGGACGGTAAAGGAATTATTAGTGACACTATACAATTGTAGATCAAAACAATGAACAAGGAGTATTATTAATCTTCCTACAAATTTAATAATTGCTTTACAGAATTCACGTTATTAAAGAAAATGTTTCCCCAACATTTTATACACAAACTAGCGGGCCCGACAGACGTTGTTTCGCCCTGATTATGAAAAAATCCATGACAAATTATATACTAAAACGTTCCTCATCGATCTCTCTATCCACCGGTGAAAACCGCATGAGAATCCGTTCGGTAGTTTTTGAGTTTATCGCGAACAGACAGACAGACGCGGTAAGGGACTTTGTTTTATACTATGTAATGAAATTATATCTTGGAATAAGTAGTCTTAGTGTTGACTGGTGAGCTATAAACAGGACATTCCAATTAGAAGTTATTTGAATTATATCTTTGCGTGTAATTGCGTCATATAAAGGTTATAGTAACATATTAGTAGATCATCGTAATGTAAAAAAAATATTCTTGTGACAGATCAGTGGAAACATGAAAAACTTAATTTTAGGCGTCAAAAGAGGGCCATTACGCTTATACGTTAATGGTCGTGACGCAAACTTAGATATGCTAATATATTTTATGTAAAAGAATATCGAAATTACATGTGTTTCAACTTACATAGTATTTTCAAATATTATACGGACTTTTCTACGTTTTTGGAAAACGTTTCTATATTGATATTAGGTCTTTATCTATGAAATTGCCGTTTTGTATGAAAAAATTTAAACGAATTTTTTTCATGTATTTTTTATTTGTATTAATCGAAGTAATCACCCATGCAATCAATGCATCTTTGCCAACGCAATGGCAGTTTATTGATGCCCTTCTTAAAGAAATCAGCTGGACGGGAGGCAACAAATTCTTCAAAGGCATTTTGTACTGCCTCTCGGGTATTGAATTTTTTTCCCGACAAGGAGTTATCCAAATTCTGGAAAAAGTAGTAGTCTGTAGGTGCAAGGTCTGGTGAGTAGGGCGGATGACGGAGAACTTCCAACCCCAGTTCTTGAAACTTGGAGACCGTCTGCTGTGCAGTATGAGGTCGCGCGTTGTCGTGCAGGAGCAGCGGAGACAAGCGATTGACCAATGCTGGTTGGAGATGTGCCAGCTTCTCCATCATTGTGTTCAGTTCTTCACAGTACACATCTGCAGTAATGCTCACCCCGTTTGGTAAGAAGCTGTGATGAATCACACCGGCGCTAGACCACCAAACAGTGACCATCACTTTTCTAGGGGTAAGTTTTCGTTTAGGGCATTGTTTAGGTGCTGAACCAGGATCCAACCAACTTGCTGAGCGCTTGCGGTTATCAAACAGAATCCATTTTTCATCGCAGGTAACAATGCGGTTCAAAATTCCTTCATTTGTGTGTCTGTTGAGCAGTGCAAGGCACGTCTAGACGCGTACTTCGTGCTGGCAATCATTGCGTTCGTGGGGCACCCATTTGTCAAGCTTTTTTACCTTGCCAATTTAACGCAAATGGACCAATATTGTTTTGACGCTAACGTCGAAAGCTGCTGCTAATTCAGCCGTAGATTGTGTATCATCAGCTTCCACAATCGCCTTTAATTCGACATTGTCGACCAAAGTCTTCGGACGACCGCGAGGTTCATTTTTCAGGTCGAAATTCCCAGAACGGAAACGAGCAGACCAATAACAGGTGGTGCGTTGGTTTGTAGTGTTAGCTCCGTAAACGTCGTTGATGTTGCGTGCCGCTTGTGCCGCGTTGCTGCCACGACGGTACTCGTATTACATTACTCGATTTTTTAACGAATCCATGACGACAAAAAGGATTGGAAATGTGATGAAAATGTAACACTAATCAATAAACAAATGACTACTTTTGGAAAAAGAATTCCATGTTTTAAAATAAAATTAATTTGAAATGAGAATTCTTAGCCAAACAAAAATTATTTTGATTTGAAATGGCCAGTACTGCAGAACGGCAATTTCATAGGTAAAGAAAGACCTATTATAAACATCAACAAGTATCATATTCCTCAAGATATTATATTATAACATATAACTCAACTACTATTATTCATTTATTTTTTTCGAACTCACTACGACATTGGCCTAGTAAGGTTTAACAGCTTCACCGGACTACAAATGTATTCACTTTAGTTTTTGTTTTCTACTGAACAATCCATGAATGGTTTCCGTTCTCACAAACTCGCGAATATGGAATCAGAATAGCCACTGTGAATAAATTACAAATGTCGTTATTTCTCGATTTCGTATCTAAAGACAGCATGTAAACCACCTAAAATCAATATTTTAAGCCGTTAATGCACAGAACTGCAGCACCCGCGCATTACATGTTTAGTCAGGTTTAAATGTTTTATAATATCTATAAAATACCTAAGAAACTAATTATGTATTATTTATAATCTCTTTGATTATATACATAACCTGACATCAGGTCGCTTTAAGACAGGTGCCATCTACGAGTATGTGACGGAAAATTTATACTAACCTTGTTTGGGTAAAGGTATCGTTGTACAGTAATGTCAAGCGTTTTCATGTGCCTTTTAAGTATATCAAGTTAAAACTTTTATCTTTAATATTGGCGGATCGGATGTTAATAAAATTAAGAAGATATTGAAAAAATACCGATGTTTTTCAACGTCTTAAATGAAGTTTCATGGACGACGGGGAAATCATTTTCTTACCCATTGCGAATATGATGGTATGTTGAACGTTATGCGTCGCAGAGATACATTACAGAGGTACATTATAATACAACTAAAAATTTAAACCCAAACACTTTGGGTGTATTATGCCTATAACATTTATCTTGATGAATAGTTGATTATGTCTCATAATGGACTGGGAAGATTTCCACCTTCTAAGCTTTTATAAAATCATCAAATTTGGACTCGTTAGATTCGTCTCGACGAATACTCAACTAACAGGAACTAATCAAGATATAATCGTAAAGTGGTTTCAAAAATTCCATAATAACGTAATGTATAACCGTATATTTTATGTTCATTAGATTGAATATTCATAAAACTGACAAAAGTATTTGGGAATTTTCTGTTAACAATAAATCAGTTTATTTCTATGTCAATAATTATCTTAATTAATTTGATTTTATTAACATCGTTATATCCATACTAATATTATAGATGCGAAAGTGAGTTTGTTTATTTGTTTGTTACGGTGTTGTTTTCATCCCGAAAAAATGTATTATTTCCAAGGGATAGATCAAATCTAAATTAATGCGGGCGAAGCCACAAGCAAAAACTAGTTCACTAACTTACTCATTGCGATCCTTAAATATGATCACACTTTCATGTTGTACTCTATAGACAGACCTATGCTTGAAAATCAAAATCCATCCGATTGACATTTCTTCCACAAGAAAATGCCGTTTTATTTTTGAAGTTTTTGCTAAATTTTAAATTTTTGAAAAATTTTCCATTAAAAGTTTATTAAGATACTAGCTGACCCGTACAACTTCGCTTACACCAAACCGGTTATTACCGGTTTCAATTGTATTTTTGAACGCAAAATATCTTAAAAAACTTAAAACCCGATTGCAGCGACATATATCGTAATCATTCAAACATATACTCAGTTGGTATGTGAAAAATCTTTTAAAATAAGCCTACAACCCGTTCGGAACATCACCTACCGAGTCCAATTAAAATAAAAACTAACCTACATATATTGCCCATAATACATGTCATATTATAAAAAATTTGCCGATTTCAATTACATTTATTGTGTTTAATTATTAAAAATATATATTTGTCAAAATAAAAAAAGATACCTATATCACTAAGGGATAATAAACCTTTCTAACAGTGATCGGGTTTTCAAAATCGGATCAGTAGTACCAAGGAATCCATGGAAATAAAACTTTACCTCTATATATTGGTGTAAATATAACATAGTATGGTAACTGCAAACACCTCAACTAATTATCTTAATCGTAAATTCACAAACCTGAACCCAACTACTTCAAGACTCAATAATATTCAGAAAATTAATTTTATCAAATATCGAAACTACACACGTACTGACGGAACTCTAATTGAGATTCATCTTCTACAATGCAATGTAACTATTATCTAGTACACTATATACAGTCATTATAGAGTATATAATAAAATATCAAGTTGATAGAGTTACATTTGCAAATTTAACAATAAAATATATTTATTATGAATAAAATGAATAACGATAAATTAAACACTGAATGGTCTGGGAGATATGGAGTTGGTTTGCTATTGAAACGGTAATTTTATGTATGTATATATTATATACACTCTTTCTTTTTTTCTCTGTCACGACACCTAACCTTCAGCACATACACAATACATAGAAATAAAATTAAATAATCATCACTATCACTTATTTTATCATGACTATATTTTCAATTTGCACTAAAACATTTTCGCACTCCACTGTATTTTTTTCACTTTTCTTGGTTTCGTGCGGAGATCGTTTGGAATTGGCAATATAAAAGGAGAGAGGAATGATCGCAATTTGATACAATTCACTACTCACTCTCTTGACGTGTTGCATGAGTATAATATAAAAGTCGCCAAGATTTGTCAGGCATATATACATACATACATAATAATACATACTCCGTTGTATTGAAGAAAAATTATGAAAATAAAAAAGATGTGAGCATGGCGTCGACGCACCAACTGTCACTCACCAGTAACTATTGGTCTTAGAGCTAGCAACGTTTTCGAGAGAAAATTTTAGTAAGCTGGTTTTTTTATATATCTTTATGTTCTTCCGAACAGCATGCGGGCTACCTGGCTGCCGGTAAACGTCGCGCTTATTAGTGCATATCGCACCTTTACAGGCAAAAATATTGATTTTTAAATAATTTTAGAATGTTCTGTTTTTCACTAACTTTGAAACGCTACTAAAACATGAAATTATTATTGCCAGACATTTTTGTAATTAACAATAGGCATATTGCCCGATGCCATTTTTTTGTAAATAAAAAAGTATGTTCAAACCAGGTTAAGATAACTGAAATTTTAATATTATTTTATTTAGACATAAAATAGGGTAAATTAAAAATAATCTGTATAGAATAACTAAGCTATAGCTATAGTTTAGCGCAACACTGGCTGTATGATAAAGATAGCGATAATTGTGGCAGCGCCTGTTATAGACGTTATTCAAGATGGTGTCAGTCCAGTTTATCGTTATTTTTCATTGTTTACGGTGAAATCTTAATATTATAATCTATACTAATATATAAAGCTGAAGAGTTTGTTTGTTTGTTTGTTTGGTTGAACGCTAGGATCTCAGGAACTACCAGCCGGATTTGAGAAACCCTTCGGTTTTAGATAGCTCATTTATCGAGGAAGGCTTTAGGCTATATATCATCACGCAAAGATCAATAGGAGCGGAGCACCAATGAAGAATGTTTCAAAATCGGGCACTTTTTTCCTTTTGATAGATATCGGTAGCGTTAATATTATATACGTTGCCATGGTAACGTGGTAAGTTTCTATCGCAATCATTTTCAACATTTATTTTGTTTTCCTATTCAAAATTTGTTATCTATTACGTATTATAAAAATAAAGTTTGTGTATGTAGAATTAAAATAATACCTTTTTGATGAATTTATATGGCTACAAATGACCAAAAATTTTTTTATTATGTTTTGTCTATATTTTTATATTATTATATTTTGTCTGTTTGTTTGTTTGTTCCGGGTAATCTCCAAAACGGCTGGACCTATTTTAACGGGAATTTTACTGGCAGATAGCCGAAATTAAAGCGGTTGACATATTGTACTTTATTTGTCCGCGGCTTCGTCCGCATTGCTATTTCCAAAATGGTTGGACCGATTTTCACGGGGTGTTCACTGGTAGATAGCAGACCTCATAAAAAGTAATTTAGGTTTTTTTTATTCGCCTTCGACTGCAGTGCAATATCCGTAATGCTTGAACTGATTCTCACGTGGCTTTCACTGGCAGATAACTCACCTTATAAGAAGTAACTTAGACTATTTTAATTTGCTACTCAAGACTTCGTCTGCAATATTCTACTATCTCCTAATCGGTTGGACCGACTTTCACAGGACTTTTACGGGCAGATAACTAGCGAGCTCGGATGACGTCGTCCGGCCCCGATAATAAAAAGAAAACCTTGAAAAATTATACTTAAACCTTCCTCATGAATCGTTCTATCTACTGGTGAAAACGGCATGAAAATCCGATGTGTAGTTTTTGACTTTATCGCGAACAGACAAACAGACAGACCAGAGGACTTTGTTTTACACTATGAAGTGATGAACTGTTACCTGTGTGTATTCGTTCGTGTGAATTTAATAAAAATAGTTTGTTTACTGTAAACAAGCGCGTGAGACGTGCGCTGTACTGGATTCCAAGAATAAATGTATGTAATTTGAATTATATTATCATTTTGGTCAATTTGGCGGCCATTTTGTTTTATTTACCGCGTTTGCATCTACATAACTCAGTGATTATGGCAACGTATAAGAATGATACAATTATATCAACAATATGGGCATGTTTTGTCTATATAATAAACAATTTAACACATATTGTTCGATAATGTATAGTTTAAAATTTTCATTACTTTCTTATATAGTGTTAATGAGCTCTGAGAGTGGTACATAGTAGGTTAAAGTTCCAGGTATGTTGCTGATGATAAATCCCATCCCATTCGATATACTATTCGTATTCACATATCTAATGTACACGTTACATGTTACAGTAGATGGCGTAATGTAAGATCGTAAGTAGGTGTGTACATTACAGAAATGCTTTTTCAAAAACATTTGTAACTATGACACCAAAGTTATTTAATACATTTAAAAAAACGCGTGCGGAGCCGCGGGGACAGCTAGTGGTTAATAAAATGAAACATGTTCTTTGTAATGGAAAAAATAAAATAGGTTGAAACGAGTTATTTTTATTTATAAAGAATATCATCGGGCATATTATTGTCAATAACAAAATTGTCTGGTAGCGATAAATTCATGTTTTTCATAATGTTTAAAAAAAGTTTTACTGGCAAAAAAGTTTACTAAAATTATTTAATCATGGATATTTTTACCTGTAAAGGTGTGTTGCGCATTAATAAAGAGAAAGTTTACCGGTAACCAGGAATCCTGAACCTTCTTTGGAAGAGCGTAAAGAAAGATATATTAAAGAACCAGCTTTTCTAAAATTTTTGTTCTTCCAAAGTTACTGGCTCTTGTACTAAGGTGTCGAAAAAAAATCGTGTTACACTTTTTCCGGTCTAGCTCCCATCCGTTCAAAGTGTGTAACGCGCAATAAGGAACTTCGTTCCAATATGGCTTAAATTTTCAGCGAATCTGTCTGCTATATATAGCACAAAGCAAATTTACCAAAATCCGTCAAGAATTTCACTAACTACAGATGTTTGACTTTCGTCCGTTATTCTGGAAAACCCCTTGCATTTTATGGAACAAAAAGTATCCTAAATGTAACCTTGTAATATTAGTTATCACTGTGTCAAGTTTCTTCAAAATTGGTTCAGTACTTTCAGAGTGAGACGTGTTCACAGGGACAGACAGACAAAAATTGTAAAAGGATTATTTTTGGCTTCTATATCGATAACAAAGTCTCTACCCTGATCATAATTTTAAAAAAAATGTAATGTACAGATTTGGCCTTGTTACAATTTTATATTATAAGTATAGATATGCTGTGTTACTTGCCTATGCTGTGTGTGTACTTGATATATCTTGAGATCGATGGATGGTGAGGTTAATGTTTTTTCCTTATGAATTTCTTTATAATATTCTGATGAACTGTTTTATGTGCGGCTCATTTATACAATTATCATAATATTCTTATTAGCTACTATATACTAAGTACATGACGAGACGAACCTAACAAAAATAATGTCGATAGTTTTACATTAAGGCATAATGGAGTTCTTGTGGACCTCTTCGGACTCCTACATAAAACTTTAAGCAGGTTCTCAAGCATGTAATTTCAACCAATATACCTATGTATAGTTAACTAGAATATCTCTCATGAAAATCTACGAATAATACTGAACAATAATCAGTGGGAAATCTAACGCAATTATAATGGGAACAACGTCAAAATATGGCGTATTCAGATTAATTAAATCATATTTATTTATATAAATTTAAGTAACTTATACGTACGGAATCACCATAAATAGTAATCTACTAATCTTTATTGTTTTTATTTCAAAGTTTCGCTGCATAAAACGTCATATTTTATTATAATTACTTGAGCAAAAATACGTCAATACAGTACTTTATAAAGCACTAAGCGTACTGATAGCGGTTCGCTGCGACGAATTTGGTTTTACATTCTCTGACACGGCTCGGTTTTAACATGCTGAACTAGGAATTTAGTCGTATAATCTTTGTGTTATAAAGTACTATGTTCTAGTTTAATAATTATTGAATTTCGACATAAAGTTAAGTGTCATTCATTTCTCTAAACATTATAAGGTTGTGCACACAAACATGCGTCTGATTAGTTATGTCTTCCGCCGATCCATCTATATAAGACTTAATTGATACTAAACTTGTAGAGCTAACTTCAACACGTGAACCTTGATGAAAAGGGACGCTGCTTGACGCCTTTTAATACTCTGTGTGTATAAGTGTAGGATGCTTTAACAGCCGCACCACTGTCCTGCCTGATACTATGGTTAGAGTGATTGATAATGACTTGCTTTGACACTCTCACTGGTATAAATGATCAAGGGCCTACCTGTGAATCGATACGAATTGGTAGCGGCCTATCATTTCACTGTATTAGCATTACTACATTAACAATAACTCATGAATTCTTGGGTTATTTTCGTCTTAAAATTCATTCCGCATAGAGACGAAGAGCTGCACTATCTAGTACCTACCTACCTACATTCGCCTTAAGTTACAATCAAGTTTCAAGCCTGGTGAAGCTGCAGAGGCTCGTTCGGCCAACAGAGCTGGTGAATTCGAAAAGAATAGAATCCTGTCTAGGATTTGTGAGTTATAATAATTATTTGTTTATCCACAATAACATGTCAATTTAATTTGACAATTCCAGAAAAGAAACGCCATGGCCAGAGTCAAATCTTTTTATGTTTCGTTTGTTTTGCAATGAACAGTTATTTTACAGGTGATGTTGATTATGTAAATGGGCTATGAAACAAATAGAAGCTATTAAGTAAAAAAAAAATACGTGATCATATGAACATACATAACAGTATGCGAGTTTCCATTTAATAAAAAGTAAAAATACAGTAAATTGTCTTTACTCGCGGGGAATAAATTACATAATGATCTCACAAATACAAAAACCGTAAATACGGAATAGTATTTTGTACAAAAATATATGGGGATGCATCCCAATGTTAGAAAACGAAATAGAAAGGTAACAAAATAAAATCAATTTGAAAGGTTTAGAGAACTTATTGATTTTCGATTGTCTTGCAACTTTTAGCGAGTATTTTAATTTCGGAGGCACAGAGTATAAGCTCACTGGGGTAACCGGGTTCAAAACTAGAACAGACTTGAAGTCACAATTTATTTTTCTTTCTTTAGATTTCAACTTGAGAGACAAAACAATGTCAAAATCCGCCTATTAAATTCATATGACGTGATAGATTAGGCTATAAAGAATCACGCACGTGTCATCGCAGTTTATAGAATAGGCCCTAGTGAGACACGATATTCTTGTAACTCGTAAATTACGCGGCGACGACTTTATTCGAGGAACATTACTAGGCTTAGGCGCAATAAAATTTGTTTCTTTGTAAATACTTTGACGCTTATTTGATTATTACCTATTATAAAAATTATTCGGTACACCCACATAATTTGAATTAGCGAAATAAGGACAGTTTACTGTATTTAAATTGCTTTTCTTCGATTTAACATGTAATTGTTTCAAACGTATATATTATTCAAAGGATTATTTTTGGTTAGTTGATAAACTGTATACTAACATAATAAAATAAATCACTTGTAAGTGAACGTATAAGCGTATTTATCGGCAAGTAAAATAACTCTTTATTATCTGTACTGTTACTTAGTTTTTTTTTTTCATTTCTAACTATAATCATTGTGGATTAATCGTGGTCGCCATAATGTAACGTAAAATGTTAAATATGATTATTATTCTTTTAATTTTTATTTCGTTTATGTTTCTTTGTTCCGATTATTTTAACATTGATATTCTGCAAAGAAATGTGTTCTTTATGTGAAATTGTTGGATTACCATATCGCGTTAATAATACTACGAGTACATAGCTGTACAATTACTCCATACAGAATTGTTACAATGAACCAAATGGGTCATGCATAGCCGTCATTTTACTTAGGCTTTTTAGCAGGATTATTCAACGTGTTTCATTTTTTTATAGATAAGTAGTAGTCTTTTAAAAAACTTACTTCGGATAGGATTCCAATTACCAGTGCTCACAGTCTGTACATCTTATTAAGTCCCATTAGAGATCGCACAGTCACTGCTTTCAAAATCGCCAACGGCTGACGAGTATTCGTGTTAATGACCAAACGGGAATAATCATTCTCACTAAATCCACAAACCGTCTAAATTGTGAGTTATTCGAATATTGATGTCGCCATGCAAATCAATTAAGAAGGAAAATTCAATATTTGTACTGCGGTGTAATAGACAAGTGTAGAATTGTTTTTTAATCACGATCGAAATAGGCGTATTAATGTAAGGTATGACCTAAGTGGTATGTAGACTACGCGACGACATCGCGATGAGAGTATTTCAAGTACCTATATCTACGAATTTGATCGTGTGAACCTATCCACATCAAGTCTGAATTGATCCTGTTTACAAAGCCAGTGGGCTTTTTTGGAATGACTATCGCTGTTGGCCTGAATGTTCTTTACAGCTTCACCGGTCTTTATGAAGGCGCAGAGTTTACTTCACCGAAATGACGATAAGCGCAAAGAGGTACCGACGTGGCCGAAATTGGCTTGGACGTGGCTTAGTGTGTAATTCCACAAATTGATTATAGCTAATAATACATATATAAAATATGTAATTGATTTATTTCAAAATATTTTTCTATATCTACCTAAAATGCCTCCACACACGTATGTTCCCACTATGTAGATTTGCAGGTGTTAAATGCAGTGTCATGTGTGTTGTGAGTTAATGAATGATAATATTATCATTGTATACCATAAGCAACGTGTTCGATGGCTTCTTCCTATCTAGAAGATCAAATAACCTAGGCTGAAATCACTACAAAAGACGGATGGGGCAAATGGGGTAGCTAAAGTGCCAGTGTTTTGGGTTTACCTTGATGCAGATTAATGCTCGTATAGACAATATTTTAGTGATAACTCTTTACCGGAATACTTATAAGTCCAAAGAACAGTCTGGTTTGAAATCAGATAGATCAGATGTAAGTTAAATTGAAACGAAGATCTAGATAGAGTTAACATGATATCTACAACCGCTGCTAAATAGTTTCAGAGTGTCTGGAAAGAGATTCGGAACTGGACCAGGGTCTCTTAATATTTCGAGGCCTCAGGACCTGAGACTAAGGACTTGCCGGTTATTCCAAACGCCTCTTAGTCTGCTGCTATTTTATATAAGCCACTATGGGAAGTTAAATACGTTTACAGACCCTTCCCCCGTTAGGGCGCAACACGCTTGTATGTGCCAAGGATGCTGTTTTATTGAAGTAAGATCCAACTGCTCTGATATTTCCGCCGCTGTCATTGAACCTTTTACATCCTGAAATGTGAATAGTATTTGTATTACAAAATCTGTAGTTTGTTTACGTCTCTATATTTTATGATGTAGTTATTTTATAAGTCATTAATCTTTTTTTACTATTTTTAACTATCTCCCTGTCCATTCCTATCAGTCTATTTAACTTAAGAACGATCTCATAGCTCACAAATATTATTACCTAAAGCCAAGTTCACTTTTATTGGTTTATAATTTATTTTATTGTTTTCTGATATCATCCTACTATTTATTTATTTATTTATTATAAGAATCAACAACAGTAACATAAAATAATAAGGTAAAAACATACATGGAAAAAACTTAAAATTATTTATGTCACTAATTATAGTTGACTACAGCATTAACCATCATAAGATGCGATGCGGAAAATAATAAAAGTAGAAGAAAGAATTATAAAAAAATTAAGAAGAAAATAAACAATTCGATAATGAATAACTTAAAAATTAAGGAAAAAAAATCCTGCAAATAAATAAATCCGAATCTGATAAATCCTATCTTAGCATTTCCATCTTTACATATTACTAGAGGGCCCGCGGTCGTTGTCTTACCTTGATAATTTTAATAAAATCCTAAAAATCTACCGCAGCGCCACCTACCGAGCCCAATTATGAAACTAAACCATTCTTGAATCCAACTGAACACGCACAAAAAATTTCATCAAAATCTGTTCAGCCGTTTAGGAGGAGTTCAGTCACATACCCGACAGAAGAATATAAAGATATAAACGCAAAAGATTCTCTATTTCGATTCTCCTTTACGGAAGCGTGTTTATAATTTATGTCCTTATTCGACTTACGTCATCTTTTTTTATTCATAGAATATGTATATGTATTATGTATAGTCCGCGTCAAACGTTTTAACCGCTCTGAAGTAGATGCGCAGAACATAAATTTAGGTATCAGAGGGACGTAGTGATGTAAAAGGAGAGCAAACTCGCCCGCGCGCGTACCCCGCCCCCTATTTCACCCACGTTGACACATGTGTCATGTCATTACTAGTTGCAGTACAGTCACATTAGACAACAGAAGTTATGTTATGTTTTTTATGTTATGCATAGTTTTGTTGTTGTTAATTATCAGTTATAGCTATTTTCGTTGTTTTCTTTTTCTTGTATATTTGACGTTATTTATTTTATTTTTAATGCAAATTATTTATTTATTATGAATGTATTTTATTCACAATAACGGTACTGTAACACGCATAATATCTGTACAATATATACTCCTAGATATATCTGACAGATAGAAAAAAATCTCAATAAAAGCTATCATTTAATTAGAGTAAGCGATAACCCAAAACTCACAAACCAGGTGATTCAGGTGATCAGAAAGTTAGCATACAAGGAGTAACATCTGCAGGATCCTTTGTGCGAATTGGCGGACTCTATTCTAGGACCGTTCTTGTTCTTAATATACATAAATGATCTGCCGCTAATAGTCAATAAATGTGCTGACAAGATACTTTTTGTAGACGATACTTCAACTAAATTTAAAGTAAAAAGGACAGATTCAGAGGTTGGGCATGTAAATAATACTTTAAACGAAATTTCTCATTGGTATGCATTAAATAACTTAGTACTAAATACAGGTAAAACAAAATGTATGAGATTTATTTTGCCTAATGTGCCACAAGTTGATAGTAGCATCAAGATCGAAGCGAATTTTGTAGGGTTAGTTGATAATACTGTATTTTTTGGTATCACCCTAGATTCAAATTACAATGGGGTCCTCAAATTAAACAACTGGCAAGCAAATTGAGTTCTGCTGCATTTGCAGTACGTAAGATTCGCCAGCTAACTGATATTGCCACTGCTAGGTTAGTCTACTTCGCCTACTTCCATAGCTTAATATCTTATGGCATTTTGTTGTGGGGGACATCAGCTGAGGTGGACACCATATTTTTATTACAAAAACGGGCAGTTCGAGCAATTTACAATATGGGACCTCGCGAATCCTTAAAGACCAAGTTCAAGGAATACGGTATCTTAACTCTGCTCTTCCAATACATTCTTAATAATTTATGTATGTGTGTATTATGTAAAAACCGGCACAATCTAAATACTAGAAATTGTGACAAACGGGTTTTCCCATGTTTTAGACTTAGTAAAACCAGTAACAGTTTTTTGGAAAATAGTGTTAGATTTTACAACAAAGTCCCAAAGAATATTACCGATTTGCCGGATTGCGAACTTAAGCGCCATGTCAAGCGGGTTTTGGTGTCAATAGGCTATTATAGAGTGGATCAATATGTGAACGACGAAGTTGTCTGGAATTGACTCATCTCTGTGCATCCATTAAAAACGTTTCTGACATGTACCTAATATATTCTAAATATTATATATATATTTGTTAAAAAGATAAACCAGATTGAGTTTCTTGCCAGTTCTTTTCGATTTTGATTGGGTTGTTTTCCGAACCGGTGGTAGTTTTGACGTTCATAAGTGCCTTCTTAGGACCTAAACTGAGTAAAGTGTTTTTGATTTGTTAAATGTTATTTAGATTTAATTATAACTGACAAATACATGATGTGGCGAACTGTTAATATTTTAGCCTTACCATCATTCATCTCGTCCATTTCTAGTTTTTCTGTTATTTAATTATCCCAGATTTAATTTTTATTGTATGTTCGTTTTTATCTCTAATTCTTAGCAAATGTTCTATATGTATACCTTGTATGTATGTATATGTCTGCTCAATTCATATAAACAAGTTTTCGTAAAACAGTTGTCAAACCGTTTACAAGACGATACAATCGGAATCAAATTTTCATTTCACACACAGAATCTTTTTAAAGTAGCAATTATATATTATATTATACTGTTACATTTTTTTTACTTAATAGAATAGGCAAATATCTACTTGAATCATAATTCATTAAAACCTATTATGCTGTACATATAATATCTAGACAAGTTAAAGATTAATAAATGTAAATGTTAAATTCCTATAATAATATTCTGATTTTGTTTTGTATTAACCTATTGACTGTACTATGCGCAAGACTGAACTTAAAGCTATATTCAGAGCGGCCATCAACGATGACTCGGACTATAAATGGTTTGACACTTTAAATGACATAAGCAATAACATGATAATTGCAAGTCGAAGTGGTCAATAAAATCTACAGAATTAAAATAGTAACATATATCTTTAATTTTACCTAATAATAACCACTTTTGTGACGCAAAGACAATGAAGAATGCTTAGGTTATATTTCCTTAGACTTTTGACATGAATAACAATTGATTTTATCAAATAATTACGTTTCATTAAAATATTATATGATCAATAATTATTTTAACATGATAAACATACTTTTAAAATCTAACGATGTTATTACAAAAAAGTTAAATACGTATTGAATACTTGCTTTAAAAAGGTTTCCAATTAAATGCACCGCGCTCGCCCGAGACAAGTTCGCGTTATCCTTTTTCGCAAGTCTAACCTAACGTAACCAAAGCGAGACAAAAGAACAAGATGGCGAACAATCAACGAAATTACATTATTACAATACTATACAATACTATTACAATTAATTCAAAATCTTTTTAAAGCAAATATTCAATACGTTAACTTTATTGTAATAACACCGTAGATGTTTTAAACATAAATTCTAACAGCATAACTAATGGTATGTTCTTATTATGCAAGTAAAAAGTAACAATTACATTAATTTTTGATTGTTTTCCTATAAGCCAACAAGTAATGAAATTTATTCTGATACTTTAATTTCCATATATTTTTCCTTTTTGACCATTAACTACATATCCCTTTTAGTTGCACAAATTGTTAAAAGTACCCAGAACAAAGTATTTTCTAAACCCGGAGTAAATCGGAAAACTCTATTCGCAGCAATAGCTAAATACTAGGCAAAGTATATTCAGGAAATTATTTGAAAGCAAGCAATACAATGCCTCATTCAAAGGCCATTTACGAATTAAAATAACTCAAAGACATAAAGAAACGGCTTATATTGTAACATTTGACTTTTTCTGTTGTGATGGTATTTATTTACACAATTGTGTATAAAATACGTATTATTGACGAACATGTGTTATATTCATTTTATTTTTGTAATATTGTTACATTCATTGTAACTATAATATAGTCAATTTATATATACAATAACAATATACAATGTCTTCTTCATAAAATATAGTTTTCAAAGTTATATGAAGTCATAATAATTTTATGATATAGTACTTGACTCCCGCCCGCTTCGTTGGGCACCAAAAACATGAAAAATTACAAAACAAAATAGAATTCTCATCGAAAGGTTATAATCCTATGCTGATACGTTAAGTAGTTTTGACATTATTGATCTTCAAAGGAACTTTATTGTATACATACCAAATATACATTTACCTGTTTATTGGCAAAGACGAGCAAACAGGCTTTGCTCAGTTCCTCGTGAGTAAGCATTCTATGAAGTTCTTCGCGACTAATGTTAAGCCGTTGTCGATCCGTCGAATCAATCACCATTATTACAAACTGAAACAAGTACACTTTAATCTTAAAGGATGAATAAAGAAAAACCAGGAGTGTATGTAACACGTATTCAAGGCTATTTTGTTTGTTGTATATAAAAAATATATCGACCTAATAATATATACTCGAACATAGAATATATTCACTATACAACTAATACTATAGTATGTATTCACTCATATAAAACGATAGAATCGTCAAATTTTCACGACCGTTTTGGAAAGTTCTCGCTTCTTCAATATTCGATTAATAAAACTGAGACAGGTGAAGCTGTGTAGTCCCATCAGGCCAATAGTGTTAGTCAGTTCTAAAAAAAACGATAAGCAAGCGTCTTAACTTAAAACTGGTATACGCAATTACAACACGAAAGTAAAAAGTATAAGTATGTAATAATGGATCAGATGCAAAGCAGGAGTATGTTAGATTACCGCGTAGGCTTTAATCGTATAATGAGACCGAGCTTATAGAAAAAGCGAACGTCGTAATGAATCCATAATATTCAAGTTCGGTATCTTCCGATACCGAGCTTGACTCGAATTGAAAATCTATCGCTAAGCACTTATAGATATGTTCCAACGACTACACTTTAGACCTCTTGCCATCTTGGACCACACCGTCATTTAATATCAAAAGAGATTACGATCAAATACTTCACGTTTACATGATTAAAAAGTAAATTGGAATAATGTAAAAAGAAACAACGTTTTTGTTTTGTAAACAAAATAATAGAATTTTCTATAACAAAAAGTATATGATTACGACAACATCTGCAATTGCAAACTATAAGTTAGATAAATTTCGCGTTGCAGGTGAATTAGATATATGTTCTCGTTAAAACCTTGTGTAATACTACTTATAACCACTTTTTACGTTTTTTTTTCGAACTGACTACGCTATTGACCAAGCAAGGTCTTAACAGCTTCACCGGACTACTCACCACTTTTTACGGATAATACAAATAAGTAACGCTTAAAACTTGAACGTTTAGAAGTTTACGATCTATTAGACAGTACAAAACCAATACCCGTAAGCGAAGGCTGAAAATGCCATGCAGCATGTTTGTTTAGAAAAACGAGCAACACTGCTTAATTAATCCAGCTCCGAGTTCCTGTACTACTCTCAACTTGGGGACTATAGAAAATACTTAAAACCTCTTCTTTTCCATTGGCTCCAAACTAAAATATCGCAAATTTTAGTTTGGAGAAACATTTTGTAGTAATATGATTTCGCTAAATTATTGCACTAATAATAATTACAATATAATCCAAGCGATAGTTATTTGATGAGAAGTCAGTGGTAGTTGTCGTTATCGCGCTAGCTAGCAGATATGAAAGAGAAAACAAATAGACTTGTATTTTCAGATACATTTGGTCAAATAAAGAACTTTAAAGTCATAAATACTCGCCGTTGTCACGCCAGCCTACGAATATGTAAATGAAAACGATCTAAATCGTATTTTTATAAATGCCTGATCGACTAGAGAATTTCGAAGACATCGTTGTCACGCCAACAAATGTAAAAACAAAAACAGTCTGGCTTAATATTTTTAGAAATGCTTGGACAAATATTTTTTTATTTATTCATTAATAGATGCTGTGGTCACATCGACTACCTACCAGTTAACAAATGAGAATGGAAATCATCTAACATATATTTTCATAACTGACTGGTCAAATAAATAATTTTTAAGTCATTAATAGTCTCGCTATTGCGCCAGCTAGCAAATATGAGAATGGATACCATCTGACAAACATTTTCATGAATTCCTGGTCAACAAAAATGTTATAGTAATCGATTGTCACTATTGTCACGCCAGCTATCAGATATGAAGTCAAATAAGGTTTCATAATTGCTGAGTCGCATAAAGAAGCTTCCCCTTTCTAAAGTTATAATAAAAAAATCCATACTATAAAAATGTTACACGGATGGGCTAAGACTCATCTCGAGGTAAATTGGTTTGTACATTGCACATTGGCTTAATCTTGTGATAAAGCTTGTATTACTGAGACATTGTCACCACGCCAGCAACATATTGACATTTTTAAAACACAGCAACTCCACAGTTCCATACAATCTTGCGTAATAGCACGTTAAAATTTGCCAAGCTTTCAGGTTTCGGATCGATGTTTGCCATTCGCCAGCCGCTATTATTATAATTTAAATTCAAATTAGCATGTGTAAGTTAATCCCAATAAACTCGTTGGTAAATAGCAACAGCCGTATCCGCTAGTCCCAACAATTCCAACCATTAAGAAAACCACGACAATAAGACACTCACTGACAACAAGGATGATCCTAAAATTCTATGGGCTGTTATAGAAGACATCTGCAAAGTCCCTCTTAATAATAATAAAACTCAAAAATTGCTAGACCACATCTGTCTGCAAGACTCCTTAAACACCTATAATAATTATTTTGCATTTGCAGATGTTTAGTCCGACTCTATGCTGCGTCAATTAGACATATCTCAGCAAAAACTATGTTCCTTAATACTAAATCGTATTGCTAGATATGATTCTTTATTTCTACAACCAACGGCTGATATAGAAGTGTACAATAACATATGCATGTTCAAAAAAGACAAGTGTTCCAATTTTTTTATAGTTTCACGTGTTGTTTAATCAAAGATACCAAGGACAACATCCTCAAATCGTTGACACATATCTTCAATCTGAGTATTACTACAACCAATTGCCGGGACTGCTGGAAACTATCATTAGTAACTCCTATTTATAAAAATCAAGCCAACGACCGGCCTTAAGTCTATAGATCTATATCAATACTAAATATATTCTCAAAACTGGTCAAAACATTAGCTGCTGGAGAAAATGATAAAGAAAAGACTATTGAACTATTTTAAAAAGGACTCGAATATTGTTTAAATGAACGACAACATTTAAACCCGCTAAATCCACTGAACAAGCAGTGGAACTCGTAATAGATCTAATATCACAGAATATACACACGTGATAACTATACATATGTACACTCTCTTACATTGTAACATTTATTTAGTTATTACTTGCGGGCTCGTCGGACGTTGTCCCGTCATGATAATAAAAAAGAAACCTTGACAGATTGTATACCTAAACCTTCCGCAGGAATCACTCCAATCACACCAATCACTGTTCAAAACCGCATGAAAATCCGTTCAGTAGTTTTTAGTTTATCGTGAACAGACAGACGTGGCAGAGAACTTTATTTTAAAATATGTAGTGATAACGCTTTTTTGTCTTTCTTTTCTTCTTAAATTTAAATTTCCTCCAAATTTTAAGTTATTATGCACCAGATCAATCAATTCAATCTCTAATGCGATTTTAAGCTTCCATAACACAGAAATTCTCTCATTTAGGGCTATAGTTAAGGCTAATATTTTGTAAAGGATTTTAAAGAACAAAGATAGTTGTATTTATCTGCACCTACTTTTACGAGTATTATTTTCTACCTATACCTTTTATACATTGTCCCCTTAGAAATAATAATAGCATGGCTCAAACTAAAGATTTTATTAACTCGTAACCTTATTCTTTTCAGAAACTAATACATAAAGGGTAATAAAAGTAGAATGATGATTCATTCTTATGAAAAAACATATAGTTAGATATATGTATGTATATTTCCAATATATTATTGTATATTATCTCTGTGATACTCATAACACAGTACCTATCCCTTACTACTTGTCTATGTTGATATGTTGCTGTTGTAGATTATTCTACCTTACATTGCATATTTGGCAATAAAGTTTAAAATGTGTATTTGTCACACTTGACATTGGCGAAATTGTTTACATAGGCAGAGGTCATACAGAAGAAGAAGAATGATTAATTAACGCACAGCTGAAACTAGTAAAGACAGAATTATAAACATTTGACAAGTTCCTAGGAACTCGGGATCAATATGATTTTTGAAAATGTTTTTTCATCACTAACATATTAAATTTTATGCTCTGAATTATGAGTGAATTTTTTGAGTTTTTTTTTAGGAGTTATAGTTAAAGTTGACAGTCTATATTATGGTATTTCCTTTTGTCTCTGAGGTAGAAGATTGAAATTTGATAATTTGGTTCTCAGTCGTAAACAAAGTATGTGATTTAATGTCATGAGAAGTTCAAATTTGGGAGTTACCAAATGGATGGTGTGAAACCAATCTGAAATCTCTGAAGTCAGATATCATTTTAACATTCCTGCTTATAAATCTACATAAATAAGTACAAAGACAGTAAAATCACACAAGCAACATTGCAATTGCTATTGGCGAGCAAATAATATATTACAGAATCAAATACAATGAATGATGTTTGACAATATCACCAGCAGACCAATCCATCCATAGTAACCACATTTGCTTAACAATTTCTTAATAACATGAAGTAAAATAGTCTAAAAACCTTGTGATATATACAGCAAACAGACAGACAAACCTGACAGGCATACTCAGATATTTTATAACACTATTCAATATCAATTTGAACAAATTCAGACATTTTCCAACCCTTGGACGATTCATTAAGTTGTCAGCTTGCTCATAATTATGTTTTTTTGAAGTGAAACTTCTAATGCGACTTCCAACAACGTTGCGTTAAACGATTAACGCTACCATGGAGGGGGTATAAAGCACTGTTGCGATAAACGTTCGACGCTCCTGGGGAGGGGGAATAGAGACATAAAACATTTCGTATCTTACTTTAGTTATCATAATCGCATTGTAAATGTTATAGATTTGGATATTTCTCCACTCGAAAATAATAATTAAAAGATGCGATCAATTGTCAATTGAAAGCAATGTTAATAAAGTTTGTCTTAAAGAAACAATATGATTTCAGTAAAAATCAATTTCTACTGCTTCCTATTTTCATTTCCACATTAAGAAGTTTCACTTCTTCCGCGCGGCGGCACTCCACGCATTATTTTTTTATAATGGTCCAAGTATAATAACAAAATAACTTGATATATTGATATTACCAAATAACAATACACATATTAATAACACTCTGTATCTACAATTTTTTTTCTAAATTTTATGATAAGTATTACAAGTATATAAAAATCACTGACTTCAAAGATTACTTTTAACATTTTTTTTCCGTCTGTCTGTTTGCATGTTCGGATTTAACTACGAAAAGATGTCTGACTAATGTTTATAAAATGTTGTACACTAGAATAAATAAAACAATAACACCGAATGTAGAGATTTTGATAAGCTAACAACTATACTAACAATAATTATGTTGATTATATGTATACAAAAAGAGCTTACATTAAGGGCATAAACAAGTTTGGATATAACTAGAAACATTATTTCTATGCAAATAAAACATCTACACATGAGCAAATCATTTTATTGTGCCAATTTAAGAATATAATTTAATAATAATTACCTCACTGTTGGTATAGTATGTATTCCAAGCCGATCTCAAGCTCTGTTGTCCTCCAAGATCCCACATGACAAACCGAAGATTCCTCCAAACTACTTCCTCTACATTGGAACCTATTGTAGGTCTTGTGTGCACAGCTTCACCGAGCAGTAGCTGGTACAGTATGGTAGTTTTACCAGCATTGTCTAAACCAACTAAAACCAACTTGTGTTCTGAGGACAATACAACTTCATATATAGAGAATTCTTTTTACAATATTTTTTAAAGAAAATGGAAATAAATATGTATTAATTTGTATAACTTTTATTATCCCCAGGAATATTAACCTTTAAGTATGGACGTCATTTTTTATTAACACTACTGTGGATGGTTGCGCCGCTTTATGTATATTTGAAATTCCCGCATTATGGATCAAATCACGCCACTTTGAAGCCCGACCAATTAATTGCGATCAGATCACGCCACCAGCCCCACTCCCCTTTCCTATGGTACATGCTTATATAAGGTAGCGCAACGAACGCGCCGCCAGTCCACTGCTACCAGTGTTGTGGCCCGCGCCGCTCACGTCGGGCGCGCGGCCACTGCTGCCAGTTCGACTGCTATCGTCAGTGTTGTGGCCCGCGCCGCTCACGTCGGGCGCGCGGCCGCCATTTTCAGTTCGACTGCTATCGTCAGTGTTGTCCGCGCCGCATCACAGTGTTGTTGTGTCCGCGCCGCATGCTAACATTTTGAGTTTTCGCATGGTCGAGTGAGAAATAAACGCATCGCTACATACGTGCCGACATATATTATGAACAATAAGTGTTGTGTGGGAGAGAACTCAGTGGAGAGAAACGAGAATCACCTAGCCGGCTAGCCACGTGGAAACTGCAGCGCCGCGAGGTATGTGCCAAGTTTCCTTCCTACCCTTGTCTCCCTAGTCGTAGCTGTTCGCAATAGTTGAATATCAAATATAGCACCCCCGCATATACAGTCCACTTAATTTAGCATAGATACCCCCCGCGCGCACAGTGCCCCTACGGTGACGTCGACATCGCATCGGCGTCACCACATTAAAGTTTGGTCCGTTTCGAGCCGGATTATACCACACTTTAGTTATACCAGTTGTAGTTGTAGATTGATAGATATTAGCAGTTAATTAGTCAAAAGAAATCGTATTTATAATGTCAATTACCGTTTCTAAATTATTAGTAGGTAGTTAAATACACTAATTGTTTCGTATTTCTCACTCGAACAAACTATAAATCGTTGTTTAGCCGCATATTTATTAAGTACATTGTATACTTAATTATTTCGTTTCAACCGCAATTTATAAACTTGTCGTAATAGTATTCACGCATAGTTAGTTGTTTACTTTTATATTATTGTTCGCCCCGCATCAGGTAAATAAGATAACGATCTCTTTGTTCTCGTATTCTTCTAGTTTATAAATAAATTGTTGAAAAGTATTTCATTACAAGTTATACTTAATTTGTTTTCATAATATTTCGTTCACGTCGCGTAAAATCTCATAATTATTATTAGCGTTGGTTAAGAAGCGAGCTCATTGAGCGTCGATGCTTACCTACCTACATATTCTGTTTTTTTTTCTAATTACTCGAGGCAGTTTATGTAAAAGTTATCTCAGTATTATTTTTGTAGTGAGCGTCGATGCGTACTTACCTACATATTCTGGTTTTGTTTCCAATTACTCGAGGCAGTTTATGTAAATGTTATCTCGGTATTATATTTTGTAGTGTATTTATATTTTTTTTCGTTATATAGACCACACGGTAACAGAGACGTACATACGATACGTAAATTTTCAAGCTTATTATTTTAGAAGTGCATTTAAATATATACGGACGTATTCTGTTTTTATTTGTTTATTTCGGAAGTGCATTTAAATATATACGGACGTATTCTGTTTTTATTTTGTTTATTTTGAATCATCATGGCACTTACACGACTCACTACACAAGACTTGGATGTACAGTTAAAGGTGTTATATGCAAAAAGAGATAGAATTTTCGCTCGCATGCAAAGCATTTGTGATCGCGTGAAGGATCTTAGTTCTAATGCGTCATCCAGAGAATCATTTTTGTGTGGAATGGAAACCGTAGATGTCTTGTATAGCGACTTTAAAACCATTTTAGACAAAATAGTTAGCCTAGAATTAAGTTTAAATCTCGCGTCAGTAATTGATTATCAATCGCTGTCATTGTTCGAAGATTTATTAGGTTGCGTAAAGCGAGCCGCCAAAACAATACAGTCGGAAACAGATATCAAGCCAGCAAGCCAGAATAGACTACCTCGGCTTCCTCCAATTGAGATTCCTGAGTTTAATGGCGATATAAAAAATTGGCCACTTTTCTTCGCTAGCTTCGAAAGTACTGTACATAATAATACGTCATTAACAGACTCAGAAAAATTATATTATTTAATAAGGAAGTTAACTGGCAAGGCTCGATCCACCTGCGCCGGTATAACACCATGCGCAGATAATTATTTATTGATTTTTAATCTTCTTAAAAATAAATCCGAAGATAAACGACTACTAGCCACTTCGTATCTAGATCAAATGTTTGAACTAAAACCTATTTCGTCTGCATCGCCTAATAATTTAGAACAATTTTTAGATAAATTCGCATGCTCGGTCGCCGCTTTAAAAAACCTAAAAGTCGATGATCTCTCAAATTTTGTATTTGTATACCTCGCCCTAAAGAAATTATATTCAGAAACTGCACGTTCATTCGAATTAGATAAGCGTAGTTGTAAAATGCCATCTTTCGATGAATTATCGTTATTTGTACGAGATCAAATTAAAAAAAAAAATGTGTGCGTGTACTAGTGTACACACGTAAGAAGTGAAACTTGTTTAAGGCCTTATTTTTCGCAAAATGATCTATATGCAACTTTCCAGAAATTGGTTAAAAAAAAAACAAAAAAAAAAAAAAAAAAAACCCTTTCTTTCTTTATGGCAAACAATTTCATTAATATATTAAAAAATTAAGTTAAATTAGATAAAGTTTAAACAAAGGGATTTTATTATCATAGACATGAATACAAACAAGATGGCGCGTAACGGAAAAATGTGACGGTAAATTTTTTCCAACGCCGATAAAGAAGTTTCACTTCAATATTGCAACGTACCTCGTTACCAAAACATGAAGCTACAAAGAAAATTATTTACGATCGTAGAATGGAGGTGGTATCCAACCCACTCAAATCCACTCAGACATATGTTAATACTGCATCGCAGTCTGTTTGTTCGTTGTGTCACGCTCATCATGACCATATTTATAAATGCTCGAGTTTCTTAAAACTTACACCTAGTGAGCGTTATAAATTTGTTCGGGTCAATAATTTGTGTATCAATTGCCTTAGTAATGGACATCGTGTTTCCTTTTGTAATTCCAATTCTAGTTGCCGTAGATGTCAAAGCAGGCATCATACATTGCTTCATTTTAATGATAATAATGCCGCATCTAATGTGAGCAGAGTTGGTTTATCGTGCCGTGGTATTGTTTCGTCCGAAACAAACTCGGAGCCCGGCCGATACGCGATCGCGTGGTCGCCGCCTGGCGCTGCCTCGCGAACGCCCACTGTCCACGTGCAGTTGGACACTGTGAACGCGCGCGCCGCTGCCGCTCACACAGGTCATTCAAATGACGTTGCATTGTGCTCGTTATCGTTATCGCGAACTCCTACCACTGTGCTTCTAGCGACCGCTCGTGTAATAGTTGTAGATACTTATGGGAAGGAACATAGTGTACATAGTAATTTTGTAACTCTTGAGTGTTGTCAACGCCTTGGTTTAAATATAAATAATCACTCGGTAAGTTCTGTTGTAAAGGGAATTGGAGGTTCCGTAAAAGCCATTCAGGGCTCTGTAAAAATTAAATTTCGCTCACGTTTTGATTCGAGAATTAGTTTTGATATGGATTCGTTAGTTGTAGATAAGGTGACTGAACGTTTGCCAACGATCTCAGTCAACACTTCATTGTTGTCGAATTTTGGTGACTTACCTTTGGCCGACGATACTTATGCTATTCCAAGAGATATTGAGATGTTGGTTGGAGCTTCGATTTTCCCGCACCTCCTGTTATCACGTAAGGTTCCCGGTCATCCGTCACAAACCGCACCGCACGCACTGGAAACAGTTCTTGGATTTGTTATTGTAGGTACCGCTCCCGCTCGCATAGATTCTTACTCGACCATGTCCTACTGCTGCACCACCGAGCCACTAGAAGCCGCCGTTCGTAAATTTTCGGAAATTGAAGAGGTCAGTTATCCTCCTATTCTCAGCCCAGAAGACAAAGCCTGTGATGAGTTTTATAGCCGTACGACTATTGGAGAGGAAGACGGTCGTTATGTTGTCGCGCTCCCCTTTAAGGGTGATATTTTTTCTGTCGGTGATTCTCGTCGATTAGCAGAAAAACGTTTTTATTGTTTAGAAAGAAAAATGCTAGCGTCTCCTAAGTTGGAACAAGCTTACGACGACGTTATAATCGAGTACCTAGATAAAGGTTACATCTCGCCCGCGCCTGTTGAAACTGCAGAGTCTATGAATATTCCGTCGTATATCATACCACACCATGGAGTTATTAGGGAAGATAAATTCACCACGAAATTGCGTGTGGTTCTAGATGGTAGCGCCAAGACCAGTACGTCAGTTTCGCTGAATGACATATTATATAGAGGACAAAATCTGCAAGTGAACTTGTTCGATATTATAGTTAACTTTCGTTTGTTTTCGATTGCCCTTTCAGCCGATATTCGTCAAATGTTTCTCTGCATCGGTGTAAACAAACATGACCGTAGATTTCAGGGCATTTTGTATAGATTTTCCCCGCAAGAAAATTTGAGGATTTACGAGTTTAATCGTGTTTGTTTCGGGCTGACGTCAAGTCCTTTTCATGCTTTGCGAACAATAAAGCAGCTTGCCTCCGATGAGGGATCTGCATATCCAAAGGCTAAGGAAACTATAGAGACTAGCTTGTATATGGATAATTTTGTTTATTCTATAGAGAGCGAGACAGAGGCCATTGAAACTGCCGCTGAAGTAATTAATCTCATGAAAGCGGGTCAGTTTGATCTAGTGAAATGGACTAGCAACTCGCGAAGAGTTTTGGATTCAATTCCGCCATCATATCGCTTGTCAACTGTTAAGGAGTTTGACGAGGGTGATTTGCACAAGATTCTCGGCTTGTGCTGGTCACCGACATCAGATTCGTTCAGTTTTAAAATCTGTTCGACTCCACAAACTTGCACCAAACGCACCATATTGTCTTGTGTAGCGAGAATATGGGATATAATGGGGTTTGTAGCACCTGTAGTTTTATATGCAAAGCTTCTTATAAAAGAGCTTTGGTTGTTAGATTGTGACTGGGATGACCAGCCACCAGATAGTATCGCTAATTTGTGGGCTCGCTTTAGGGAAGAGCTTCCTTTGCTCGACCAAATTAATATTCGCTCGACGAAGGCTTACATCTGTCTTTTTGTTTGCATGACAACTCGTGCAATTCATATAGAATTAGTAGGTGACCTAAGCACATCAAGCTTCATGGCAGCGTTTAAAAGGTTTTTGTCGCGTCGTGGCCCTATGGGACAAATGTATTCGGATAATGGCACAAATTATGTAGGAGCTAAACGTAATATCACAGAATTGCATGCATTTTTAGGATCAAAGTATTTTAACACTGAATTCGCTCAAGTATTAGCTGAAAACCGCATCAAATGGTCGTTGAATACTCCAACCGCAAGTCACTTTGGAGGAAATTGGGAGGCTTAAAAGGCTTAAAATCACATCTGTATCGCGTAATAGGCGAGCAGATACTTTCCTTTGAAGAGTTAAGCACGGTGCTCACTCAGGTGGAAGCGGTTATGAACACCCGCCCACTATGTCGGACGTTGTCTAGTGATCCTTCAGAGCCACTAGCACTAACGCCTGCACATTTTTTAAACATGACTCCTCTCAAGTACCTACCTTGTAGAGATACAGATGAAGATCGATTGCATGTTCTTTCGCGTTACGATTTATTGGATAAACTCGTCCAGTCGTTCTGGAAGCGTTGGAGAACAGATTATTTGCACACATTACAGTCGCGTCAAAAATGGAATACACCGTCGACTCCAATTACTGTTGGAACTGTCGTGATTCTTATAACTGAAAATACACCACCTCTACATTGGCCATTAGGCGTTGTTGAGGAAGTATTTCCCGGAGCTAATGGAATTACTCGCATTGTTCAAGTTAAACCCGCAACCGGATCGTATTTACGTCCTGTTATTCGTCTCTGTCCTCTGCCTAATCAGCAATAGCAGTGGTTAGCATACCTTAGATTTAGTTTAGTGTAGATTCGATTTAACTTAGTGTAGATTCGATTTAGCTTAGTATAGATTCGGTTTAGTTTGGTATAGATTCGACTTGATTTGGTATAGATTTGATTTAGATTAGTCATTTTGAAGGGAACCCTTCAAGCCGGGGGAGAAGGTTGCGCCGCTTTATGTATATTTGAAATTTCCGCATTATGGATCAAATCACGCCACTTTGAAGCCCGACCAATTAATTGCGATCAGATCACGCCACCAGCCCCGCTCCCCTTTCCTATGGTACATGCTTATATAAGGTAGCGCGACGAACGCGCCGCCAGTCCACTGCTACCAGTGTTGTGGCCCGCGCCGCTCACGTCGGGCGCGCGGCCGCCATTGTCAGTTCGACTGTTATCGTCAGTGTTCTCCGCGCCGCATCACAGTGTTGTTGTGTCCGCGCCGCATGCTAACATTTTGAGTTTTCGCATGGTCGAGTGAGAAATAAACGCATCGCTACATACGTGTCCACATATATTATGAACAATAAGTGTTGTGTGGGAGAGCACTCAGTGGAGAGAAACGAGAATCACCTAGCCGGCTAGCCACGTGGAAACTGCAGCGCCGCGAGGTATGTGCCAAGTTTCCTTCCTACCCTTGTCTCCCTAGTCGTAGCTGATCGCAATAGTTGAATATCAAATATAGCACCCCCGCAAATACAGTCCACTTAATTTAGCATAGATACCCCCCGCACGCACACTGCCCCTACGGTGACGTCGACATCGCATCGGCGTCACCAGTGGATGTGGAGTCTCACAGGCCCATATATGCACACACAATTTTTTTGGGGGAATTTGATATAAGATCGCTTTAAAACTGATTGAATATTAATGTTATAGGATTTAACAATAAATTAACGTGCTTTTATAATCAACCTTTATTTAAAAAATTATAGAAATTTTAAAAATAAAAAATTATGGCACTATTCAATTTAAATCTACTTAGGATACATTGTTAGGTACTGAAGACAGTCACACTTATTCCTATAACAAAATTAGCCTTTTTCTCAAAATATAATCAAAATCACAAAATACCTACTTCGGGTAAAAAATATAACAAATCTTGACAACAGTCTAATAATCCGGTCTCCCTCTCTGGTCAATATTTTGATGATCATTACTTATGTTATATTCATCAGGATATTCCCTCTCCTTTACAACTAAAACAAGAGCTACTGATCCGCTCAATCGCGGGGAGTGGGAGCTGAGGGGAGGTGAAACTAAGAAGTCGAAAACATCGAGTAGCCTGTGAGACTCCATGTCCATACTTAAAGGTTAACCAATTTAAAATGATATTTAAAATTATATATGGAACAGTATATTGAATAGTTATCCCATTTGATTTTATATAGAAGCTACCGGACCCGGCGAACATTGTCCTGCCTTAATAAAAAATAAACTAAAATTCAACCGCAGTGCCACCTACCGGGTCTAATTGTGAACCTAAACCATTCTCGGACCCACTGGAACACGCACACAAAATTTCATCAAAAGCGGTCCAGCTGCTTAGGAGGAGTTCAGTGACATACACATGTACAGAAGAAATTTATATATAAAGATATGAAAAACTAAAAACTACATTCCTATTAGTAATTTAATTTATGTTGCAACAAGTGAACTTGGAAAGAGTAATATTTGCCTATCCATTCATTTCATTTTTATATATTTGGCACAGTCACACTTGTTTACACATAAATTAATTGTATATCAACAATAAAGAAAATATAAAATAATAAATGTTGATACCATATCTATTAAATGTTTATTGAGTCTAACTAAGATAATAGTAATGTTAATAGAAGGAAATATCTTAAAAAAAAAAACAAATAAAGCAGTACAACACCGAATATAGTCTTAGAATATCCACAGAGATAATCTAAGTCTGATAATCAGAACAAGGATGAAGTGTGCCGAGTAATAGGGCAAAATTAAGACATTCAGTGATAAGTAAATAGATATATACACATCAAATATTATTAATAATGTTTGTTGATCTCTATAAGGGGGCGTCCATAAATTACGTGAGGTGTTTTTTTAAATTTTCTGTCCCTCCCTCCCCCCTTAGTAAGATGTCGTGAGATATTATTCAACCCCCTCCCCCATCTCCCAATCTCACGTGAGATTTTTCAAAATGTGGATTTCTTACGTAAACGCGTTGGATTGTTATTGTAAAAAGAAAATGAAATTATTTTCTTTCGAACGAATTAGTGAATGATCTTAATCGTATTACGATTACGCTTAATATTAAATCTTAAGCATGTACAATCTGGATTAAATGGATCAAAACAGTATTTTTTTTTTGTTTCAATCAGAAAAAAAATTGCGTGATATTTGCCGAGACCCCAACTTAAGATTAGATGAGATTTGACTCGACCCCCTGCCCCCCTTAAACATCTCACGTAATTTATGAACCTCCCCTAATGTAATTATGAACATATTTAACAAAGTGATATGAAATACAATATATACATTAGATAATTTTTAAGTAGTTAAAAAACCAACCAAGGCCAAATGATAAAATACCTTATCATATTAGCATTAAGTAGTGACATAATTGTAAGAAACCGTAAAAAGATCACGGGATTAAGTATTACTGCAATAATTCAATACACTTTAATTGTGTACAAATTTAGAGATATTATTTATCAATCAATAATATATGTATAGACACACTCATTTGAGTAAACACAGAAGTTTGTTTGTCATAATTGGTTATTAATAATTTTTCCTGTTCAATTAGATGTGACAATAAAATCTAATATTAACAAGTAACACTTGTCATGTTTGTAGATATACAAATTGTTTTGTAAAAAATGATTATTATTTGTTTGAAATTTACATGATTTTTTTTTATTTCATTGATTCATTTATTTGACCAATTTAGGTAAATTTGAAGAGAGAGACGAACTTCTTAGCCTTCCATGGATTCACCGTGCGGGTGCCGGGTCCATCGTGTGGCAGAGGGAGAAACTCAGAGCAGTTCCCAGGACTTGCGACCCAGGTGTAGGTTTAAGGAGGTTTAAGGTGTGATATCCCAAAAGGCTTTACATTACATAGTACATTACTTTATTCATTTAAACAAATAAAAGTAATAAGTAATGCATCAAATCTTACTGTTTTTTTAGTTCAATCACTTTAATTTTAAACATTTACAATTTAAGTTTTAACAGTAGTTTTCCAAATGATGATACCAAAATTTATAGCTTTTCATTTTTATTTCGTAGGTACTATAAACTTTATCATATGAAACCATTTAATTGATTTTTTTTTTATTAATTAACCGTCCAGCTGGTACATTGGTGAGATTTTCTGCATCAATACCATATATATATGACATATCAACCTAATATAGTATACAAAGTTAACGAGAGTAAATCCTTTATCTAGTCTTCAGTTTTTATAACTTACCTTCATTTCCAAACAGACTCCAAATCTTGGATATAAGCAGGCCCATTGTCTAAGACCTTCATAAAGTGAAAAGAATCAAAGGCGGAACTACTATTGCTTCCACATTTTAAAACCAGTCAAAATTTTATATTAAATGAAAACATATTTGTGTATGAAAAAAAAAGTGTTAAAATATTTTATTTACTTCAGTTTTTTTGCTTTAACATTTTTAGGTCTTTATATTAAATATTCACTACGTTTTAGACACAGAGTACGTACATTCGACACATTTTACATATTACGTAGTACTTGTCATTCTCTTTGGTTCTTTCTTACCAGAGACAAAAATTGACTTGTTATTAGCCGTCTAGCTATTTTAATATAATCGTTTAGCACTTAAATTATGTCTTTCATTTCTGCTATTTCACAGGTGATCAATTTAAACTTGTTGTATGTTACGATTCACAAGGTGGATGAATTAACTTCCACTTGCTGCGTTATACATGGTAATTACATGAACGACATTTTTGTAGCTTCTCTCGTTATACAAATACAAAGATTAATTATATATAGCAAAAACCCAAATAGCGCCTGTGCCTTTTATATAACCAACATATGAATTGTAAATTACAAGTATATTTTGAATTCATGATATTATATGAAAACTAGTAGCTCTGAAATGTAGCAGTGATACAGATTGAAAATTATAATATAACTTATAATTTCATGCAGATTTTATATTTCCAGTGTGGATTCATAGAGGAATGAGCTCAAAAAAGGTAAACTAGTTGTAATCGCAAAGAGATACAATCACGGTAACAATAATGGGCTCATATAAAATGTAGTCGGGTATCATTCCAAATAGCAATAATAAAAAAAACATTTTTATTGTGTTATAATTATATAACAATATCTAAAATTTTAACGCTTATTGGAAACCCTACTTTGTACTTATATAGGGAACACGACGATATAATGTTGCCAATATTAGAAACCCTAAGTAAATTATATCGATTATTTTACATATTGCTGACTTAATGGAAATTTAGTATTTTTTATACCTATAAATATAACACTACAATAATAACATACTTTTTTGTTTATTAATAAGATAGGTCTAGATACGTAAATTCCAAATATCTTTATTAATTACTAGTCTCTGCCCGCGATTTCGTCCGCGTGAATAGTTACTTTAGGCTAACACTAACACGCAGCGGAAACTCTCAAAAAGAAAATACCCGATTTTGAAACATTCTTCATTGGTCCAAGCGTAATGATATATATAACTTCTTGTTATTCTTGTCACAACTAAGTAAAGAAAGAAAAATATATATCTAGAAAACGCGGCTAGTTGAAGCTTAAAAATAAACATATTTCCCGTTTAGTAAACCTTGCCTCAGAAAAACTATTTCACTTCAGGAAAATAAAATTGTTAAGTTCTATGAGAATAATAGTCGATAACGATAAATTTATATTCGAATGAGCACCTACCGTGAGCTATAAAATTATCATCTTAAATTTGACAAGCCAAAACATAAGCCATAACAAGGAATTTATAATTGTTTACTTATAAATTCCTTGGCCAAAAACGGTTTATATAGTCGTTGTTTAAATAGTCCACTCATGCCGCTACTAAACGACTGAGTTGCCAGTATGAATTTGACAATAAAATTAAAAAAATAGGCTGATGTTATACCAAGTTTTACACTTACCCTTTATAGAACATTTATATTAACATTTTGTTTTAATTAGTATATAAATAAAGATCCATTCCGTGGAATTAACTCTGGTAAAAAGACAGACACATAATTTACGAAGCAAAAAGTGCCGACAGAATTAAAGTACCTACACTACTTCCAGCCAACTGATATTTAGATAACAACGAATTAAAAACGTTAATATACTACGTACCGACAAATATATAAACGATTGCGTACATTTTACCTTTTTGTGTTCCGTGGACATTAGAGTATATACTAACCCATTCTTCATAAGACGTCGACTCTATCTGATATCGTTTTTAATAGGGTAGGGCAAACTTCAGACTTAGTTTCAAAAATAAACAAATATACGCCGTGAAAGCGTAACAAATAATCAAACTCACTTTCGCATTTATTATATCAATAATAGGTATTATTAAGTATATTGTATTAGAGTGACGCACTAGCGACCACCAGTGCTTAAGTTCGTCTTAGTAAAACTTAATAACGATAATTTACAGCTTTACTTATGGAAAGGGTATTATTATAAATTTTGATGAATCATTGAATTTTGTAAAAGAATCCAAGAGTTTTAAAATTTTCTATGAAATTTGAAAAAAATCTTTTATGCAACGTTTTAGCATTTTAGTTTTGCATGTTTTCTTATGCGGAATTACAAGTACATACAGTTCTAAGATCATTACATGGTATAAAACAAAGTCCCCTACCGCGTCTGTCTGTCTGTTCGCGATAAACTCAAAAACTACTGAACGGATTTTCTTTCAGTTTTCATCAGTAGATAAAATAATTCATGAGGAAGGTTTTAGTATATAATTTGTCAAAGATTTTTTTATAGTCAGGGCGGGACAACGTCTGCCGGGCCCGCTAGTAATATATATAACAGTAATATCTGTGGTACTCATATAAAGTATTTCTTTATGGAGATTTTTGATAATCTATACTAATATTATAAAGAGGTAGAGGTAGAGTAGTATAAAGAGGTTTCTGATGTTGTAGGGGGTAATCTCAAGATTACTAAATCGATTTTCAAAATTCTTTTACCAACAGAAAGTCACGTTCTTTGTGATTGTCATAGGCTATTATTAACGCAAAAAATAAAAAGACTTTTCTATGGTAAGTAAGTCGGAGAAAAAACGGTCGAACGAAAAGGTTTCTTACGAACGCTGCCGCCTTGACGATGAAAGATATATGATTGAGTTCTAGAGAAAAGTTGTAGAGCTTGATAATGCCTACAAAAAAGTCATCGACAGCACATGTCCCACTGTTATATTTAGTATACAAAAAGTGGTTTTTTATAAATGTTTACCGCCCAACGAAGAGGGCACGAGACAGCTAGTTTACTATATACATCACTAAGTGGCACTGCAGCATATAAGTTATTGTGCTTTTCAATCAGTGTCCATAAAAATAAAATATTATTATTAATAATAGATCATTTTATTGCTATATATATTGGTATAACTCGTTATTAGATGGCACTATAGTACATCTACTTCAATATTCAATAAGAGTTGTGTACAGGGCCGCAGTTAACATTTACACTGCACCCGGAAACTAAAAGATGCCGCCTTATTATAGAATATATATATTTATTTAAGGCATGATGTCTATAAGTGTTGTGTTTGTCTTTGTGTATTTCAATGGCCTAATCTGGAAAAATTAAAATATGCAATAAAAATTTAATACTACCTATAAACTGACTCTCCCAAGACTAACTTGACACTGGTAGAATTCGTATCTATTACACCCCAATATTAAAAAGTTAAAGATTTAGTTAGTGAGTTTGGATGTTCGGGGTAATCTCTGGTATTACTGATCCGATTTTGAAAATTCTTTCACTGTTAGAAAAGTATATTAGACTTCTTTTTTGCTACATATCTATTTTCAATAATTGATCACGATAAATGTCATTAAAATTAGCAAAATTCTACAATTTGACGTGCGCTGTTTGAACGGTTTGAAATAAAAGAATAAATTCTATGGCAAAAATATTCATTACTTTTACAAAGATGTCCGCGACACCATATATATAATATCTAAGTTTATTATCTCAGTCAATAAGATGTCAAAAGTAAAATAAATTTGACAAGATTAAGTTTGGATGCAGATATCACGAATACTTACAAATTCTTATAGAACAAACAACTAAATTGGACCCAAATGGTTATGCTGCAAACGGATGCTAGGCTTATTTTAAAAGATTTCTCACATACCAACTTGGTATAGTGAGTTTCTGAATAGTTTGGATTCACAATTGAGTACTAAAGGTGTCGCTGTAATCGGGTATTAGGTTTTTTAAGATTTATTGCGTTTAAAAATATAATGGAAACCGGTAGTAACCTACTTGGCGCAGACAAAGTTGCACGGGTCAGCTAGTATATTAATTTTCATATTTTCATAGGCAAACGCGTCCGAATTAAATCTATACATTAAGGTACTTTTTTCTTCTTACCGTCCGAATTTTGCCGATATTGAAGATTTGCCGCCCTGTGCAGTATCCACGAAGGCAGTACTGGTGGTGGTGTTTAAACGCGGGGAGTATTTACAAAATATCTGATTTGCTCTAACTCAAGTATTTATTACAACAAATAATAAAATTACAGGAAACAATAACAGCAACGAATCTTTTTTTACGATTCGATTGATTCCTTGGCATTTTTTTATGCCCATCAAAACGACCGGGATTCAGTTTTTATAGATATACTAGCGGGCCCGGCAGACGCTGTCCCGCCCTGACTATAAAAAAAACCTTGACAAATTATATACTAAAATCTTCCCCATGAATCACTGTATCCACTGGTGAAAACCGCATGAAAATCCGTTCAGTAGTTTTTGAGTTTATCGCGAACAGACAGACAGACAGACGAGGTGGGGGACTTTGTTTTATACTATGTAATGATGATGATATATAACAGGTATTTTTTTATTGGTCGATCTAGTTTGAAGAATTTTTGTCTAGTTCAGCAAGAAAGCGTGATTCTCAAATGCAAATTTAATTTACTGAACGTTGCACTTTTTAGATATCCTGGAGTTAGTACCTGTTGCTTGGTCGTTTATAGGCTTACTGCGCAGATGCTAGAGCGAGACGTAGATATTATGCAATCGATAGAATTAGTCAAATTTTGATACTTTTATCCTATAACATACTAAATACAATCGGTAATACCTAAATAATGAGACAAAAAAAAATAGTATTAAAAGATAACATGAATGACATGTTATTTTTTATAGCATATCGTTCGTTGATATGGTTCATATAGTTTATAGACTGTAGTCCCAGTACCATCTTATTATGAACGGGTATTGCTTTATTAGTCGTGTACGGAGCGGCGATCTGTACGGACGGGTTTTCAGAGTATCGAATTTGTTCTGATTGAAAAAAAAGCAGTTGAAGCGATGACGAAAATGATTTATAACAAGCTCGGTAAAACCGGGATAAAAGTATCCCACGTTAGTATGGGAGGTGCTGCATTTAGCGATATATATGGGTATGTGCGTTTTAAATACTTTTGTAATGTAGATCGATATTTTTTTGCAGTTGTAAATTCTTGTTTATTTACTTATGTTCGTTTTATTATCAATTATTAATAGTATCAACGGCTTAGTATGTTTTTATTTAATAATTCTGAAGATAATTTATTTGCTTATTCACTATATTTTTTCTTTGTGGACATTCTTTTAATGTTTTTCTCTTATGTTTGCGTTTAAAAGTAATATGTGTATTGTAAATAACGTTTTTTTTTTCATGTTATCACATTATTTATAAAATTCAATATATGATTGTTAATATACATTGCCAATTGATTAAAGACGATCAATTGAGCACAGATTTGGCGTAGGTATAATTCATAAAGGCAACTTTATCATAAGGATCCAATTTATGCTGCATCAAATGCATGCGTGGTACATTCGCGCATCTCGTCAATATCGTCTACTGATTGTATTTAATGAATCCGATGCAACACGTTCAATGTAATTGTTATTCAATATTTGCAAGTACCTTCCTTTTGATTTGATTTTGATTTTGCTTTGCTTTTGTACGCTTTAAAACTGGATTATTATTATGTATTTATTTGATCAAACAAAGACATTTCTTGCATATAAATGCAGCAAGGGTCCAGGTTCGTTGGTCACAGGTGACAAAAGATCTGTTTGTTCAGTTTCTTATCGACTATTGCAAAGGTTGCTTAGTTTACAATTAGGTGCGGGTATATAAAATGCATTTCTGCTACAGGTATCTCATTACGTATAATTGTACAGTAGACTTTAAAATATCAATGTGTATTATTTGAAACATACAGAAATATATTCATGATAGCACACTTATCATGTGTTTAATGCGGAATTTATTATGATATTTGCCAATACAAACAATGTTTCGTTCTTACAGTGATTCATTCGAATAAATTATACTAATTTTCCGATTCGTCGTTATTTAATACAAGACGTAAATAAAATTACATAGTTTTTATAATAACACATTTAAAAAGTATACAGACCGGGTCAAACTTTTTGACCGTTCTGAATAAAACTACGCAGTACACAAATTTAAGTATAAACACATTATAAATATAAATATGTATAAACATCGAGAGAACTCGAGGATAAATGTCTATTTTAGATACCTATAATAATATTTTAACTTCCTTTTGTATTAAATTCTTCTTTATATTACGCGCAAGCCAGAACTTACGGCCAAAAGAAAAAAGAGATTGACGTCGACTGTACATAATTAAAAATAGTAAAAAACCATCTTACTACCAATACTGCCACGTTTACACTCCATAGTTATTTATTCAATTTCTTTATTAATAAAAAACGGCATCATTACTTAATAATAAAAAGCGAACAAATAAGATTTCTACATAACAGGCCATTACTTGATAGATTTTACGCATTTTGTTTAGTTAAAACCGGTATCGTTATCAATTATATCTTACACGTCATTACAAAGCAATATAGCGCTAAACAACGGTATTACTGCTTTTCCGTTCTTCAACTTTTTTTAATTTTATCCTCACTTATCTCTTGCACAATGCCTAAATTTGACGGTACAGCCTATAACTATCCAATTCCATCATTTCCTTCATTCGTCAGTCTTTCAATATATCCGTTCTAAAGACTCTTTATATTCTCATCATTCGTCAAAATTTTTACTCTGTCACCTTTTACACATTTAACGTATTTAATGTCCCTTACACCTTCATTTCTACATTCTATCATTTGTCCTTTCATTTCTATCAAACATTTTTTTGTCAACAATCTTTGTCGAATAAATACCATCTAATTTTGGTTGGAAGTCTCGATTTATTTCACAGTCTTACATCCCTTGAGGTAACCCTAGTCTACTTTTCATACTTGTCATGTCGTGAATTATGATTTGGCTAAATTTATATAATCAGCCGCCTGACTTACATCAACCCTCCTTGGGATTAACGCGTAATGTCCTGAATATAATTAATCTTAATACTAGCAAAATGCATATTGAAAAAAAAATAAAAAAAAGATAAAATTTAAGAGTTATGTCTAAAATAAAATGAAACTTCCGTTGCACTATTTGTCCAGATTACTTCTGAGCAGAACAAACTTATGGCAGCAAAGGACCTTGCTCAATAGTTCGGTTTGTGCACCCCATAATCCGCAGTCAACACTATGTCGGTATATTAGTGACATTATAATGAAATATTCCAATATTTTAAATATATATAATAGTTACCCAATCGAAAAAGCTAAATATAAAGTAAAATGGCAGAGTAAATATACAAGAATTTCCCTTTATTTTCTTTTTTATATGTAATTATATCATTGTGAATAATAAAACAGTTTATTTGGTGTTATATTGAAATCAAAAATTATATTGCATATTGTAAACGCGCTTCCTGAATGATGCTGTATATTATTTATAGATTCAGCGACATATTGGGCATGTCCCTGGATGTTATCGATTTCGCTGGTGCATTCGTCTGGTCTGGAAGGTACCCGCCACGCATGCTCGTTGCGCCGGATTTACGATTGACCCTTATGTAGCTAGCAATTTAGCGCAGTTTATATTGCACCTAGCTGCCTGCCCGGGACCTAGAGCAAGGCTGTATTGATCCACTGCAGTTACATGATACCTAACTAGCGTAGCTGAAATATTAGAGAACAAAGACAAAGGAATCGCCGCTTGGAACTATAATCTACTTATTGTTTTCTTCTTCTGCGAACTCTTAGTCTGTTTCGTTTTCAAATTTCGTTCATTACTAAAAAAAGAAAACTCGTTTTGAATGCAGTGGTTCTACATTGAGGAAATTAATATAGTTAGTATCATAATGAGGTTAAAGCCATGTTATTATGTTGGTTTCTTAGTTGAAACTATGGCCTTTAAGGCGGCTTCATCGTCGTCTTTTATGGTTATCTTTAGGTTGTAATTCATAATGTCTTGCGCAGGAGTACTCATGCAGGAGCATGTGAGATACTATTGGCCTATACCAGTAATAGTCGTCGGTCTGCAGTAAGCCATCCGGAACAGGTTTTCGCTGTCAGTATAGGGTAGTTGGTTGAAATCTATAATCAGGAGAACTTCACCTGTTTTTACCAGCCAGCCGGCAATCAGGATGGCCCCAAAATGGTCCATGAGAGCTTTAGCCACGATTAACCGTGGACGTTTATCTGGCTCTTTGAAACTATTTACCAATATGGAGCCCACTTTTGGTGTCTCTGATATTGATTATCCGGTGCCTAGCTGAGACATCCTTCCTGGTTGGCCGTGAGGGTTGCCTTAATTTCTGATAATGTTAATTCTGTCTCTATATGCACCGCTGGTGTTAGTGATTATTGTTTTTTGTCGTATAATGTACGCAAGTCCGACAATATTATTTCCATTCAGCTATGAGCTGAAGTACTGGTCATTTCTTAACTGATAATTTAAACAAGAATAGGGTGGTAAAATCGAAACAACTACTGAAGCGGTACGCAAAGGGAGGTCACAGAAAGAAATTGTTTACGGATGAGAAACTGTTTACAATTGAGCAACATTTTAACAAATAAAATGACCGTATTTATGCACAAAGCTCTAAGGAAGCTTCCCAATTAGTCGACAGAGTGCAACGTGGGCACTATCCGAATTCAGTGATGGTTTGGTGGGGTATTAGCTATGAAGGAGTGCCTAAGCCATACTTTTATGAGAAAGGTATCAGAACATCGACGAAAGTGTATCAAGATTCCATTCTTGAGAAGGTAGTGAAGCCCCTTAACAACACCATGTTCAATAACCAAGAATGGTCCTTCCAGCAAGACTCGGCACCGGATCATAAAGCTCGGTCTACGCAGTCTTGGTTGAAAACGAACGTTTTGGACTTCATCAGAGCTGAAGACTGGTCGTCGTCTACTCCCGATCTTAATCCGCAGGATTATGATTTATGGTCAGTTTTAGAGAGTACGGCTTGCTCTAAACGCCATGATAATTTGGAGTCCCTAAAAAAATCCGGACGATTGGTAGTGAAGAATTTTCCCGTGGAAAGAGTGCGTGCTTCTATTCATAACTGGCCTCAACGTTTAAAGGACTGTATTGCAGCCAATGGAGACCACTTCGAATAAGCTTTTTATATTTTAAATTGTTTTATATTTATGTATTAAAATAACACACTGTAAAAGTAATAAATGGTGTATGCAAAAGAAAATTTTTTTTCTTTGTTTCAGTATTTATGGCTATATATATATATATAGTTTAGGTTATAGAATATTGTTGATAGAACCTATTTATGGTTTAACTACGAGAGCACCATCGATACATTTTTCATACAAAGCTGCAATCGTCAGCTATAATATGCATTTGGCACAGGAGACGTTCCAACTAAATTTTCAGGAATAACAAATTTATTAAATTTGGCTTCAAGACTGCTACATACGCTGCTGTTCACTTAACATTACGTGAACTACATGCCTACTATACGCTACTTCATAAAATAAATAAATAAATATATATATACATAGTATAATTCAAAGTCCTCTACCGCGTCTGTCTGTCTGTCTGTTCGCGATAAACTCAAAAACTACCGAACGGATTGCCATGCGGTTTTCACCGGTGGATAGAGTGATTAATGAGGAAAGTTTTAATATATAATTTGTCAAGGATTTTTTCATTATCAGGGCGGGACAACGTCTGCCGGGCGCGCTAGTATATATATATGTATATATATACATCGTTACATACTATAAAATAAAGTCCCCTACCGCGTCTGTCTGTCTGTCTGTTCGCGATAAACTCAAAAAGTACTGAACGGATTTTCATGCGGTTTTCACCAGTGGATAAAGTGATTCCTGAGGAAAATTTTGGTATATAATTTGTCAAGGATTTATTTTTAATCAGGGCGGGACAACGTCTACCGGGCCCGCTAGTATATATATATACATACATATATATATATATATATATATATATATATATATATATATATATATATATATATATATATATACACATATATACATATATATATATGTGTATGTATATGTATATATATAATTAATTGGTTAACATTATTGTCATCTTCATTATCATCACAACGGATTGTTGAGTTAATAAACTGGATTTAAATGTTTTTCAGTGCTATTTAACGATCTACGTCCCAAAATTAGGATCAGATAAAAATGATTATACTTCAAAAACACTACTCTCACTCTAGTAAACTTAGCGATTACATTTGACTTCAAATTATTCTTTCTTTAACTTGAATTTGAATACTTTTCCATTAGAATTAAAGAAAATTATTTTTTTAACATTTTGTATTGTGTACTTTTACATAATCATATGCCTCTCAAGTATTGAAGCCGAACGAAAATGTCTATGTTAACCGAATCAAAAGTATACAAAAGAGGTTTCTTGAATTCATCTAGCACAAAAGCAAATAAAATTTGATACTATCATTTATAAGCAATAATATACTTTATTTTGGATCCAACTTTTGTATTTATTTATTTTATTACCTATCTGTATGCGTTTAGTTTGATATAAACAAAAATTATTGTGGAAATTAATAAAAACGATGAATTTAACTATGAGTACAACTTTGTTGTTGAATAACTTTTAAACGGTGCATTTTATCGAAAAAAGCGTTCAGATCTTTTTTGTAGAGCGTTAAATTTCCTCCAAGAAATAGCTGTTTAATCTAAAAATTTGAGGGGCGTTTACAGAATAAAATCCAATTTGGGAAATAACGGACACCCTACTCGACATGGCCAACGTATTGTCGGCGTAGTAGACAATATTTACACCATGGAGGAGCACACCCAGTAGTAACCGATGTTTCACAGCATAACCAAGGGCTGATCCTTGTGGAACGTCACATGCGATATTTCGCCGACATATTTCGTTGTGACCCAGAAAGATCAAATAGTCCTCGGAGATGTACCAGTAGATTGACACACCAAAATCTAGTGCCACCTGATACAAGGCTAGGGCAAGGTGTTGAACGCGTTTACTTATATCCAGAGACAATGCTATTAGTGCAATGGCCTCTTCCGCCAAACTTCTGACACACTGTTACCTGTTCTAAAGTAGTAATAAAAGTAAATATACAGAAAAATCCATACTATAACGATTTTTATTTTCACTTTACATCTAAAATATTTCAACAATAATAGGTCTTTACCTATGAAATTGCCGTTCTGCAGTACTGGCCATTTCAAATCAAAATAATTTTTGTTTGGCTAAGAAGTCTAATTTCAAATTAATTTTATTTTAAAAACATGGAATTCTTTTTCCAAAAGTAGTCATTTGTTTATTGATTAGTGTTACATTTTCATCGCATTTCAATCTTTTTTGTCATCATGGATACGTTAAAAATTCGAGTAATTATGGAATAAGAGTACCGTCGTGGCAGCAACGCGGCACAAGCGGCACGCAACATCAACGACATTTACGGAGCTAACACTACAAACCAACGCACCACCTGTTATTGGTTTGCTCGCTTCCGTTCTGGGAATTTCGACCTGAAAAATGAACCTCGCGGTCGTCCGAAGACTTTGGTCGACAATGACGAATTAAAGGCGATTGTGGAAGCTGATGATACACAACCTACGGCTGAATTAGCAGCAGCTTTCGACGTTAGCGTCAAAACAATATTGGTCCATTTGCGTCAAATTGGCAAGGTAAAAAAGCTTGACAAATGGGTGCCCCACGAACTCAATGATCGCCAGCGCGAAGTACGTGTCGAGACGTGCCTTGCACTGCTCAACAGACACACAAATGAAGGAATTTTGAACCGCATTGTTACCTGCGATGAAAAATGGATTCTGTTTGATAACCGTAAGCGCTCAGCAAGTTGGTTGGATCCTGGTTCAGCACCTAAACAATGCCCTAAACGAAAACTTACCCCTAGAAAAGTGATGGTCACTGTTTGGTGGTCTAGTGCCGGTGTGATTCATCACAGCTTCTTACCAAACAGGGTGAGCATTACTGCAGATGTGTACTGTGAAGAACTGAACACAATGATGGAGAAGCTGGCACATCTCCAACCAGCATTGGTCAATCGCTCGTCTCCGCTGCTCCTGCACGACAACGCGCGACCTCATACTGTACAGCAGACGGTCTCCAAGTTGCAAGAACTGGGGTTGGAAGTTCTCCGTCATCCGCCCTACTCACCAGACCTTGCGCCTACAAACTACTACTTTTTCCAGAATTTGGATAACTCCTTAGCGGGAAAAAAATTCAATACCCGAGAGGCAGTACAAAATGCCTTTGAAGAATTTGTTGCCTCCCGTCCAGCTGATTTCTTTAAGAAGGGCATCAATAAACTGCCATTGCGTTGGTAAAGATGCATTGATTGTATGGGTGATTACTTCGATTAATACAAATAAAAAATACATGAAAAAAATTCGTTTAATTTCTTTCATACAAAACGGCAATTTCATAGGTAAAGACTTAATATTTTTTATTTGGGAGTATTAATATGCGCAGTTAACAGTACGACATTAGTGATTACAAAACTAGACTTTAGAATGGGTCTATAACAGCGTTGCAAATTTTGTTTTTACCATGTCGTTTTTGAACTTTTTGAGTGAATAAAACGTGATTCTTTCGTAGAAAGCGGGACATAGTAAAAAACGTATATTATACAAAGTTTTTCAATTTTTACATTTTTATTTGAGTTCAAATTACGTTTACATGACAATAGATAGCAAAATAGGCTTGAAAATTTATTTTGATAAAAATATTATATTTTAAATCAGAATTACCCCATTGTTAAATAGATGAGTGTTATTCGCCTTCTGGATAAAAAAAATACAGAAATCATAATGCACGCACGATCGATTTATCCTCGAAAGCGGGACATTTAATTTTGATTTAAAAATCGGGACGTCTGGCAACGCTGGTCTATAGATAAGGGCCCTACTGTTTTGTTAATATGTTAAATTATACATATGTAAAAGATTGTTAAATAGAAGTATTGTATAAAATCTATAATGTTTAGTGATTAATATTCATTCATTTAACATTACGCTGATATCGTGCATTATAATAAATTATTATTAAGCACTTATAAAATATCTATTTTATTATCTGATAATCTTACAATTTACCACATACGGGTTCGCTTAAACAACTTACTGTTTTCAGCGCTTACGACGAAGCAAGGGGCCTGCAACTTATAAGCGAGTGTTTTAAAAACGGCGTGAATTACCTTGAAACTGGCCCCTGGTATGGTCAAGGGAGCTCCGAGAAACTCATTGGGAAGGTGGCGTATATATACATAACACTCATACTAGATAAAAAAAATCAAATTGATCTATATATTAATACGTTAAGGAGAGATTTTGTACCTATTTTTAGGTTCATGCCCTTCCGGAGGGCTTCAAGCATGGCATAATTAAAGCCAAATGAAGAAGGAGTTCATAAAGTTACTACAACACTATAATGTACAATAGAATACTACATATGGGGCATTCAGTTGTTCAGTTTACAAATCTCTTGTTAATTTCAAATTATCAAAAATCTAAGATAAATAGTAATTAGAGAAATCCTATAACCAGACTGGACTTAAAAATTGAGGAATGAATAGAAGTACAAAATAAAAAAGAACAGACGACCCATTATTTTTTTTAAACTCGATTTAAATTTTAAAATTCAAAGATGTTTACATAAATAAATCGAATTACTCATGATTAATTTTTCCTATAAAGCCATGTAAAAACAAAAAAAATTAAAAAGGAGATAAAATTTGGACCATTCTTAAGAAAGTTACTCCCAATAAACTAGCTATCGAATGAGTCATTAAAAAAATCTCAAAACTTACAATAGGATATTTTGTGGGGTACTAAAACATATCACAAAATTGGGGACATAAAAAAAAATTGAGGCAGTCATAAGGACTGATGGAATACTCACTCGATGGAATAACCGTTCTCTTTTGAATTTTTAAATTAATTATAGTGTGAATGATTTCAATTTCATAATTTGTCTATTGAAATTATTAACATTAGTCTGGTTTTCATACCTATTGGCACACGGAGCAATAATTATATACATTCTTATAAAGTTTACTAGCGGGCCGGGCAGACGTTGTCCCTCCCTAATTATAAAAAAAATCCTTGACAAATTAAATAACAAAACGTTCACACTTGTAATCATGTCACGCGAAATTATATGCTTATCTCCCGCCAAAAAAGTACACTCCAACGCGCCTAAATAAGTTTTCACTTCAAACATTTTTTGGAACCGTCCGATATTGCGTGGAACGCCCTATATACAATGTACGACATGTAATACAAATATTTTATAATTAATGAAATTCAATAATACATTAAATATTTATTTACGTACTTACACCGTAAAAAATCAATGGAACAAATTTGGAATAAATACAGAACGAATAATTTGTAATAGATCTATTCATTTCGCAATGGAATCGACTTCAAGAGGGAATTTATTTAGATAATTAAAAAAAAAACTCTTCAGATGCCGATATTTCAGTCAATCAATGTCAAATACAAGTTAGTCTGAGTTGGATAAAGTCCTTGGTCTATAGTGAAACTGTTGCAAAGAGTAATAATTATCTGTACTTAATTTATGTACACGGGTTTAGTAATTTATATTATATACTTTAAAAAAAATCCTAATGTCGTTTACATTTCAAAATTTTTCAAGTCTAATTACAGCTGAATGTCGACCACTAGCACAAATAGGCATTTATCCGATCAGACGGTATGCCCACAGAGTACATTTATATATAGGAGAAGCTATGCTTTCCTAAGCTAAGCTATGTTATATGCTAAGCTGCCTTCCATTCTAAAATAATATATGAAATATTACTTACTACATACATACATACATACATACATACATACATACATACATACATACATGCCTACATACTAATGCATTTTTTTAAACATTATGGTGTAAACTCTGGTTGAACGATAATGAATGTTGACTTAATGTTTTGAATCGTCATATAATTTATGTTTTATCAGGCTCTTAAGAACGTCCCTAGGGATTCATATTACATAGCCAGCAAAGTAGGGCGCTACGACAACGTGGTGCAGAGCATGTTTGATTTCTCCGCTGAGAAAACTTCTGCTGCAGTTGACAACACCTTGCGCCTGCTTGGTTTGGACTATGTGGACTTCATTCAGGTAAGAAACTATAATTTTTGCAATATATACTTTTTAATTTTAGCATATAATTAAAAAAAGTATGTACACGTCATTTTAAAATAGTGAGAAGTGCGGATACTTATATGATCCCAGACAAAAAAATATTTCATGGTTAAATGTTTAGGAAAACATAGTAAGTGAGTTAACTGCAAATAATTTGGTTCAAGAATGAGATGACGATTTTATAAATATATAGAGAGAACAATAAGGTTGGATTACTTTCGGTTTTTCTAATCAATGATGTTATACTTAACAACTGTGTAACATAAAAAACAATCCAAATCATTACGCATTAAGAGTAGTCGAGACATTAAAAAAAAAATCTTCTTAAGCTTTTCCTAAATATTATAGATGCCAAGTAAAGTAAATACATAAACCAAATCTTGAACTATAATTCTCTACACAGCAGAATCTATAAAAAACTAAAAATAACTTAGTGACGTCACAGGTACTGTTATGTAAAACAATTGAAAATTTTACCATAAACCTTCACAAACAATTTGATTGTGAAATAACTCCATTGCTTAATAATTATATAAAATAAAAAGTTTTATGGTAATATATTTAAACCGTACACATTTTTCTCTTTAACTGTTTATTATTATTTATAATAAATATAAATATATTATTCTATGTTATTTATAAACATAGCTCTTGATTTTTTATTTATGTCTCTTTACATAATATAAGTATTATTTTGTTAAAAACGAGGTATTTTAATTTAACTTTTTTAAAATCTTAAATCCCCAATCCCCGTATTAGATTTTCCTGTGTCGCTGAGATTAGTATCTTCAATTATATCAAACACGAGAAGCATTCACCTTAAGTAAGTACGTATTTCGCCTTTATATTAGCGGTGAAGGTGAGTGATATAACAAAATGTAAAAAAAAGATATTATATACTTAATAGCGCTTTATTGTAATGTGTAAAATATACGCTAAAAATACCATCTAGGAATTTGCTTGTGGATTTATTCGCGTGTTGCCTAGAAAACAGTTGAAATATCTAATTTATGGCATAGACCGATTCAAATAGTTACTTTACAGATTCGTAATGAAAGAAAGAATATCAGAATTACGAAAGTAACGTAAAACAGTCTACTGAGTAGTTACGATCCTTTTTATAATATATATGACAAATCTAGTTGTATGCTACGAAAAAGTCTTTGAAAAGGATGTACGATCTCAGGTACTCAGATTAGTTTTACTAACTGATTATTACTATTTGATACAAACATCAGTGTCAATGCCAAATTTAGTAGGTAGGTGTTAACTAAAGTTATTAACTATTGTGTTTTTTTTTAAGAAAAACCGTTTTCTATTTAACACAACGGTACCTTTGTAGCTACTACGCCTATTCAAACAAACATTTCAAATTATCTAACGCAAGACTAAACCGTTAGGTAACGCTAAATTATGCAGCTGAATTATTTAACTTTTAGTTTGTGATTTAAATTAAATAGTTAATATTTACTGCCTATGGTTTATTACGTAATAACAGTTAAAATGCCACACAACTTTATGTAGAAAACGCCTACTAGTCCAGTTAACTGCGGAGAATCACGCTTCACATCAACATACATTTTTTCTAATTAATCAACTATAGCATTTTATAGCAACGCATCATAATATTGAGTTATTTCCTGCGCATTTTTCGCTATTAGTTACGTAAGATTATTAAGACTGTAGTCTAATGAACAGTGGCGTAGCTAGTCTTAAAGAGGGGAAGTGATAACATTTTTGGAGGAGAGGTGCTCTTCGTCCTGCTTACATCATGTTTTTCATGACGTGTAACCTAGATGCTACTCAGATTTAGAAATGCTATTGTTATTTTTATATTTCATATTTTGATTATTAGTAATTAATTACGAGTCTCTTATTACTAAGAAGTTGAGGTTATGGAGAATTTTATACGAATGATTTGACACTCGTCGAGGGCCCACTAGCATATGTGCCTCGTGTCATTGATTGATACAGCTGTAGCTACGCCCCTGTTAGTGATTGGAGGTTTAAGACCGGAAGAACATGTGCTAGGTTCGATTGTGGAAGTATATTCGCTCCGCCTGGTAACGCACGCGCCGCGCGGCGATAGTTGGCATTATGCACAGGTACACGAAACAATAAAATTTAGTCCTGAGGCTTATTTGAAATCTAATATAGGAAAATGGTTTTCAGAAAAGTTATTTATATAATGAAAATAGATGTATAGACAGTTATATGTATATAATAAATTTATTTGTTATATAATACAATACGATAATTATAAAAATATTGGCCTGTGTGAAAATGAAAAAAATATAACAATTTATAATTGTTTATAAGGTTATGGTAAAATATTTTTGTGACAATAGTAAGTAAATAATATAATGGTGAAATTCGATATAAACTAGCTGAGTAAAAAGATACCGTTCTAACTAAACTTTGTCATCGATATTTAATCCGTCAGAAGATTTCGCATGTTATCTGTATAAAATAATAAATTATAGTGTATCGAAAGATTGACTTAAACAAATGTTTAAAGGCAAAAAAGAATAAAATTTCAGATATTACGTATTCAAGTCATTCAGGAATCGTGCTTTCATTATTGTTATTTTTCACTAGTAACTAGTAAGAATAAAATGAAGTCTAATTTGAGAGAAAGGTAAAACAGTCTACAGCCGACTGAAAAGTAATTTACCTTAAACTCTTAAAACCACATAAAAACTGCAGGACTCAAGTAATCTTTATACACTTAAATAGTTCATAAACATAACTTATAATATAATAGTAAAATTACTGCATAAACTTAAACATACATTGAATGACTCACTTTTTTAGTCATAGCACTGCAATTTTAGATATTTTTTTTTATATAACAGTAATTATGTAGATTAAGGAAGGCACATATAACGACGTATGTATTATTACTGTATAATATTTTATTTTATTTGCATATTTTCAGATCCACGATATCACGTTTGCTGATGATACTAGTCTAATCCTGAGGGAGACTCTGCCTGCGCTCGAAAAAGCAGTAGCAGAGGGGAAGTGCAAGTATATCGGCCTCGCTGATTACGATGTTGCCTTGATGAAAGAGATTTTCGAGGAATCGGAAATAAAGATTTCGACCATCCTTTCTTACGCGAAATCTACTCTCTTCGATAACCGCCTGCAGAACTATGCCAATTACTTCAGAGTGAGTTTAAAAATTTACATATTTATTTATGAATGTATAGAAAAATAAAATAATTATAAATAATAATAAAAATTATAAATAATAAATAAAAAATAATAATAAATAATAAATATAATAGAGCGATTAGTTATGGGGTGCCTTCAAAATTAATAGAGATTTGGAGGTTCTTCAATACAAATTTCCTAAAAAGAAGATATTCTTCGGCCGCTCAATTAGATATGTTGCTTGGGATCTCAGACGGTTTATAATCGCTAGCACATAATCAACACATAGTGTATATACAGACGCAAGTTTATTGCAATTTTTCTTTATTCTATTTTCAAAGCGCAATGGCGTAGGCGTTATCAATGCAGCGGCCACCGGCATGGGCCTTCTGACCAACAGCGGCCCTCAACCATGGCACCCGGCCAGCGCTAATGTAAAATCTATTTGCCGTCGTGCTGCCGATTACTGCAAGGTAGATATCAAATGAGTTTCCATCGCTTTCCCGGATAGTACCTATAAACAAATGTGCACGTAAGGTAGTTTTAAAATTATTACAACGGTACATGCAATTTATTTATTGTATTTCAATAAAACAGGCATAATCTAAATATATATATCAAGTGCCTAAAAATACATTAAATCTATCAATATGTTAATTAGCAACGGAGTACATAGTTATCGGAGTCATAGTGACAAAGAAATGAACAAAAGATACACTAGGATAACAGTCAGAATATGTTACTTTTATACTGCCTTGCATTCCTAGTAGTTTTACTTCCATGTCTTCAGTTACTATAATAGTTACCCGGGGAAAAGGGATTTAAATTTATTGTGTGAGTTCACGACTGTCAACTTGCTGCGCAATCTTCCGTCTTAAATTTCGTTACCATTATGCACATGAAAATATGAAAGATAGATTAGAGTTGATTGTGAGTTTAAAATAGCCCTAATAACAAAATTTGTCCCATTCATTTATAACAAGTAGTGGTTGACCATTTGTCGAAATTCGATTATAATTCATTCGTTTTTAAAGTTGTAATATTAAGAGCGAAACTTAATGCAAATTTTTTTTTAACTAATGTTGATACTAAAAGTCGTCAATATTTACTAAACAAAAGAATTAATAAAGAAGATCGCTTGAGAAACTGAGAAGGAAGATGTATTTAACTGGTTTGTCTTTAACTATTTGCATCTAGAAGATCTTGAAAAATATAATAAAAGGATAAATATTTAGAGCTAAATTAGACTAATCACCATGTATAGGTATACTAGCGGTCACGGCAGACGTTGTCCCGCCCTGATTATAAAAATATCCTTTACAAATTATATACTAAAACGTTCCTCATGAATCACTTTAGTCACTGGTGAAAACCGCATGGAGATCTGTTCAGTAGTTTTTGAGTTTATCGCGAACAGACAGACAGACAGACGCGCTAGGGGACTTTGTTTTATATTATGTAATGATGATGATGATTATACTTATGATTAGGTAATTAATATTGATACGATATATAATTTCAAATTATTACATTTACAATGAACTGTATTTGTGAATCGTACTACAATAGATTTGTATATTAAATTTAGAATGTTATATATTTTACTTCACTTGAAAATGATTAGTTATGTACCTAACTAAATAGGAGCAAAACGTTGAGCTGGCGCGGCTTGCGCTCTGGTTCACTCTTAACCAGCCGCAGATCGACACAAACATCTGCGGCTTTTACAACGCGCAGCAGTTCCATGACACCATGAACGTGCTGACGAAGGGCCTCTCGGACCACGAGATGGTCCTTTTCTATGAAGTGAAGGCCAGGTAAGTGTTTTTATCCAATGTCTTCCATGCATTGTTTCGTCTCAAGATCTTGAAACTACTACGGAGAAGAAATGTTTTAATCTACCACAACAAGAGGGTAAATAGTATAGATATAGCGAGACTATCGTTTTAAGATATTACTTTGTCGAGCACCTGGAAATTGGAAACTATGAATTTACCGGGAATATTTATCAAATGGTACCGATCGCAATGTGATTCAGTTGCGTGATATGGGCAGGAATAAGATTACCGAGTTATGTAACTATAAGATATTTGATTCCTTTGTGATTCATTTCACGGCTTATTGTTTAAGGTACTTCGATAGTACAACTCTGCACTGGGATAACGTCGAGCTGCCCGTGTACAAAGCTCGACTCAATGAAAACTCAGCAATTTAAATTATGTCAACCTTTGCTAACGTAACTTGATAGTTTCAATTGTATTTATGAACTAACTAGTTACGACGCTTTATAATACCACAGTTATATTATTTAGAAACGGTGTATTAGAAATGACCGAATAACTTCTAACTGTTGTGTCGCTGTAGTGAAACCAGTTAAGCTTCTGTGAACCCGCAAGCCATATGAATTTATGGCTATTTTAACTTTCTATGTGTCTAATATTTAGCATTAAACTTTTCAAGCTCAGTAGTTCTAGTAATGGTATTATTAAATATAGATGTTAGAAATATCTCGATTGCGTATTGGAGTGAGGAGCGTCTCGTTGCCTTGTTGACACCTGGTGTGCTGAAACGGTACTATTTAACGTGTAAGATTTATCGTAAAACGTAAATTTAGAATATGTATCTTAACATAGAATTGTAAGGTATGCATGCTATTCCAGTTTATGTATGACAATTAAATAAATAAAAAACATACCGTGCCTTTTATTTATATCATAATTAATATAGATCTAAGATGTGAAATCATTTCTCAACCAGCATAGCTCCTTCCTCCTGTAATATCGGGGCCTTAAAACAAGGCATGAAAATATTTTTCTACAGGCAGGCATGTAGGCAACGGCTGATAATGAAAGTGATGACAGACAGTCGGCGTTGTATGAGAACGACGACGTACTGGTCAACAGGTAGTGTGTGACAATTTTGTTGACCTGTATAAAAATCGTATAATACATTTCATACGTCCATACATAACATCGATATCAATCATTTTTAGAAACGTCTGTCTGTCTGCTTGTTTATTTGAACACATATCTCTGCTGAAATACTGCGTTCACGATAAAACCGCCCGAAGATCATGAAGCATATCCTCGAGTAACATTTAGCCTTTGTTTCATTAAAATTGGTTCACTCTATCAAAAGTCACTGTAACCCGAGTTAAGTTCGAGAGAAAAGTAGATAAGTAAATGGACTTATACATTCAAATGATTTTATTAACAACTGTTTTTATTAAATACTAGCCGGCGCGGCAGACGTTGCCCCCCCCCTGATTATAAAAAAAATCCTTGAGAAATTACATACGAAAACCTTCCTCATGAATCCCTCTATACACTGGTGAAACCCGCATGAAAATCCGTTCATTAGTTTTTCAGTTTATCGCGAACAGACAGACAGACAGACGCGGTAGGGGACTTTGTTTTATACTATGTAATGAAGGTTCCACATGGAAGAAGTCGCGGGTACAGCTAGTGATCACCATGTTATTTAATTATAAGAAATTGTGATAAAGTTTTGTACACAGGAAGTATTTCTCGCTTCGTAATTGATAAGAGACTTAGAGGATATAAAGAATACCAATATTTAAAATATTTTTATTCTCACACTTAAACAAACAAAACTTAAAATATTTTTATACTCAACAGACTGACATGAGACTTTTTCATAAGGGATGTATTGTACGTGATAACAAAATTAATAGACTAGTCTGGCCATAAATACTATTACATAAAAACTTTTCTATTTTTTCAACTTTTTAATTATTTTGAATTTGGTACATGCATATTATTTTAAAAACTTCGTTCGATTTTGCACCCTTTCACATATTTCTTCGTGTTCACTATCAAATTACAGTATGGAATGGGGTGTTAAAGACAATAGGATTGCAGTGATCGCCTTACACAAACTGGGTAAGGAGCCATCGGTCATATTCCAGACACTTCAAAAGCTTGATATCAGTCGTATGTTAGTATATCGTACTATCAACAGATACAACAACACTTCCTCTGTCGAAGACCAGAAAAGATCGGGGCGGCTGTGTGCTATTAGAACTACAAAGGCTATTAATGCTGCTAAAGCCAGAATTCGTCGAAACCCCATTAGGAAGCAAAAAATCTTATCGCGAGAAACGAAGGTTCCCGCTAGGACTCTGTCGCGTTTTATAAAACAAGATCTGAAGCTCGGTGCTTATTGTCGTTATACAGGACATGCCCTAAACCAATCTTTACAGTTAAAGAGAGTGGATCGATCAAAACGCCTTCTGTCGCGATACGCAGATGAAAGGGACAGAAATATCCTCTTTACCGATGAATAAAATTTCACGATTGAAGAACACTACAATAAGCAAAACGATAAAGTGTACTCTCACAGTTCTAAAGAAGCTGCTCAAGTGGTCGGAAATGTACAACGTGGTCATCATCCTGCGTCAGTGATGGTTTGGTGGGGCGTGCCTTATCAAGGAGTCACAAAACTACATTTTCGTGAAAAAGAAGTGAAAACTTCAGCTAAAGTGAAAAGCTAAAAATACAGTCTTGGATCATGTTGTGTAACCTCTCAGCAATACACTTTTTAAAAATATTTTTAAAAATATACTTTCCAGCACGTCTCTGCACCTGGTCACAAGGCACGAACTACCCAAGCCTGGCTCGAAACCAACGTTCCGGATTTTATAAGAACTGAAGACTGGCCCTCATCTAGCCTAGACCTGAATCCTTTAGACTTCAAATTATGGTCAGTTTTAGAGGACATGACCTGCTATAAACGACACGGCGACATTGAGTCTCTTAAAAAATCTTTGAAGCACGCAGTGGCGAAATTTCTCTTGGAAACCAGATTAAAGGCCTGTATAAAAGCCAATTGTGGCTATTTCGGATAGAATTTTTTTTTATTTTTTGCTGAGACTAATAAATATGTAGGTATAAATTTTAATAATATTACATTACTTCATTTAAAAATGCATTTTAATTTGTAACAGAACTTATAGCCGGACTATATATATGTTGGGGAAAACGTTATTCCCGTTGGCATCGACATTAGTGGTTACGGGTTTAGTGGGCGTCATCGGGGTAAAATGCGAGCACAAAACACAATGATCACGGTTTCTCACTGTTTTTATTTAAATTTAACTATATGTAAAGACATGAACTATATGTAAAGAATTATTAAAAAAACAGCTTCAAAACAACTTTCAATTACAAAACAATTTTTTTGGAAAATCTCAAGCTTTTTTTAATTTTATTTAAATAAACTCGAATAATATCGAAATATAGTTATTAAAAATAAACTCGAATAGTTATTAATTCCATCTGTGGGAAATTGCCATAATTGTAATTAAGTAGTGGTATACCTTTATTTGTTCCTACCAAATTGGTCTGATATACCGCTTTTATATTTCTAAGTATTTTATCCATAGAGAAGTTATTCTCGCCATCACAATGAAGATAAATTGTGTGTTCAATTTGACATGAAAAACTCTGTCTATGCATCACCATAAGAGCCGTATTAGGAGCTAAATGCCTCGTTGCTCCTGTATTTAAAATAACCCTATAAGTTAAAACTGATACATCGCAAGGGAATGCAGTTTTTATCAAAGGTAAGAAAGCAAAATAACAAAGGTGCGTTTGATTTTTATCAATTATGAACATATCCAACTGATAATTCAAGAAATTAGATAGTTGAATGGCAGATAAGCTGGGCAAATTTAAGACATTTTGGCTAGGATTTTTTATAAAAATATCAGAAGGTTGAACAAAATTTTCAAGTAAAATGTAATGTCGATGATAGGTGGCACCATTATCAGCGAGTCCCTCATTTGTTCCTCGTCCGTCATTAAACAAAACTCTTCTATCTAACATGATTACTAGTTGACCTTCTTGCAGAGCTGTTACTCCTTGAGCATGGTCAGTAATAACGGTCATGCGACTTTTCTGGTCTTGTATGTATGCCATAGTTGTCATCGGATATAGATTTGATTCGATACGTCTGCTTATATTTAAAATGCGTGCTGTAAATTGGAAACCGTTATTGTCCGTAAATATTTGCGGTGAATACCCGTTCCCTATATCGGTTTGTATTGTCATAAATATTTCCAATTCCCTATTTTTGGGCGACACGTCATAGTCTAACTTACTTTCAACATAAATACTGCCAGATAATGGACAATGAAGTAAGTTGAATATTTTTACTGTGTGCTGAAGAAGTCGACCGTAGACAGAATTGAATTCAGTTGTTACTGTACCTGACACAATAAGAACAATTTTTGATTTAGCTCCTATTCTATACGGTAATAGTATATCATACAAAGGATTAGAAACATTAGTGTTAAATAAGAACATGCCCGAGTTGATATTTGATGATCTAAATGCTTTATAATCAAATACCATATTTTTTCCCCTGTTTGTTTGTTTTTCCACAACAGTTTTAAGGAAACCAGTTGTTTCATCGAATATGAGACGATGTTTATAACTTTCAAGTTGTATATCACCCGTTTGTAGAGGTTCGATGTTGAAAGGAAATATTGAAATGTTATTAACAACATCTTCTACAGTGCACGCCAGACAATATAACGTAGCTGCGTTTTGCGTAGCGTCATATTTTTCTTTGATATTAAATAATTCTAATGTCATAGGGGATACAGTTATTGTAAATATAATTTTAAAAAAAGTTCTCGATATTTTGATATTGTTTTCAGAATAGGTCCAAACGGGGTTTATTTGAACAGTAACATCTTTTTTAGTATGATCGACAACTCTTACATTCGGATATCTTGTTACAAGTTCAACAACTTCAGTCCTTTCATGACTCAATGAATTAAATATGTAAATTTGATCTTCCGGTGCAATGGTTTTGAACGTAGAAATAAATTCACCATCTCTGTACACATATTTCCGAACATATGGAATTGATTGTCCTGGTTTAATACTTAGAAAACTTGTAGATAATTCTTGTATATACCAGCAATCTTTAACAGTTGTTAATATTAGAGCATGAGTGTATTTCAGTGTATTGGTATTTAATGTACCGCTAATTACATGGCGATCTTGAAGGCGAGCCACATTTTCTCTGGCCCTCATTAGGAGGTCGAAAACATCTGAAGTATTATACCCCCTGAAAGCGTTAAGGCTAACTGCGAAAGAAAACAGTATTTCAGTACTGCGCAAAGTAGAATGAAGACGTCTTAGTAAAATCTTGATTTGCGGTCGTGACGTATAAAAACCAGTCCAATAAGCTGGTGCTCCCGAAACCAAATCAGCAAAATTTAGAAAGTCTCCTTTCAAAGTGGGATAGTGTGTAGATTTTGTAAATATACTAGTAAAATAATCTTTCGGTGTTCCAAATTGAATTTTCGCTTTATAGATATCGCTGTTAAAATTAACAAAATCAGACAACTTCTTATAATTATTATATTGAAAATCAAATTCGGGCTGAAATTCATAGCTAAAAGTACCACCAATAGGTGCAATAATTACATTATGTGAAGTCAATGTTCCAGTTTTAGAGTACTGTTCAAGTAACTTTTCCGCTTTTTCTTTGACATTGTACACGTTTATATCTAAATTTCTATTACTTCTGGCAAAATTAAAATCTGATGTACAAACTTCTTTGCTTGGCCCACATGCTCTGAAACTATCCGAGTTAAACTGTAAATAATGGGCAAGAACTGAATGTCTTGATAAACGATCGTTACCAATTTTATTTAATGCATCATTAAGTGGAGAAGTTGGTTTATTCACGTCCCAATTTTGCAACCATATAAAATCACTAATTTGGTATTCTGCTAGATAGTGTTCCCACGAAAAATGAATGTTAGTAAAAATCAGTTGGTGTATATCTGAAGCAGAAAAGAGATATGGTACAGTCGAACTGTGGCTGACACTGTTCGTTAACCAAGCAACTTTAGGAAGATAATTAAGATGATATTTGAGCCACTGATGACCTGAAAAATAAATGTTATCTTGAAGACAAGTTTGTATATTATAAGTTAATACAGTTAATAGGCTAATAAAACCTTCTATGAGTTGGTGTACTATTCCAAAAACGTGTGAGGTCGCTTCGTCAGTTTCAACCCATCCTCCTGTTGTAATCTCAAGTCTACCACTTTTCACCAATTTCCGGAACGCCTTCAATCAGATATTAGTCTCAATTTTATATTATAAAATTACATTACACACATTAATTTACAAAAAAATTATATTATAACCGTTTATACATTCATTTACAAAAATACTGCATTATCTACAGATAACTTCTTTATTAAGGAAACAAAATGTAACTCTTTTTGAAGTTATACTTCTTTTGGCGTCTTAGGGAAAAATGATGAGAGTAAATTTTTGCGATGCGCGCGCACACCGTCACGAAAAACCGACTCCCTGAAGTTAGCTATAGTCAACATTTTGTTTCTTTGTATTTGTTGTTTGTATTTCTTTGTATTAAAACTTTCAATGTATTAAATACCTTTTTTCTATTGTTAGTGTCGTTTTTTGTACAAACGTAACATAAGGCGAAAGATAAAAATTTTGAAAAGATTTTTATCGTGTTACGCCAAAGAAGTATAACTTCTAATGCGTGTGCATAATGTACACACACTTTTTTATTTTTACATTTTAAAGTTTACTTACTGAACGACTCTTTTGAGAAGTTGTTTTCCACCATTCACTTAAATGTGATACTTCATTCCACGCGAATGTAAGATTATTATAGAAATGTAACTTTTTCACAATATTTGTTAGTATTTTGTTTACATCGTCATTGTGATAACGTTCAAATGATTTCTTCCAGATAGAATACACGTGGCATCGTGGTACTAAAATAACCTGTGAAAAAATTTAAGTATGTAAAATGTAAGTAAATATTAAATGAGAATGAAAAAGTTGTATGTATGTGAACGTTTACATATAATAAAATAGAATATAATAATATAGGATTTATCTATAAATAAAATAAGAATGTAAATCAAACACGTTTGTAAATTTTAGATTTTTGAATAAAATAATTTATTGCTGATGACTAGAATTAACTAATAAAATACATTTCATCCATTTTCAGATTATAATTTTCATAAATTTGTCTTGATTATTATTATCTAAAAATAATACCTCTACAAGCATTCAGGTGATTTTATTAATAACTGTTTTTTTTTTCATTAGGTTTCACGCAGACGAAGTCGTGAGCATAGCTAGTATATAATAAAATAGAACATCAGAAAGTAACAGATTGACGCGATAAATTTAGATTACCTCGAATCAAGAAGCAGAACTCTAGCTGGCTTAGTTCACCTGATATGAAAAGAATTATGTATGCGCAAATGATATAATTTTCAAATATTCTAACTTTAATCTTGCTTAACAACTATCAAAATTTAACTTATCGTTTTCGGTTAAATAACAAATTACCTGCAACGCTGGCCATTTTACATTTCTCATTAGTGATTCATAGCGACTATCAAAAACTCTATTCCAGAAATGATGCTTGCCGACCCATTGAGACTGAAAACAGAGATATTTATACAGTACTAATTATTACGGTAATATTGAAAACAATAGTTTTATAAATCTGAGTTAGGTCATAATGCTTTTTAGGTAATAAATAAATGGAAATACCTTAATATCAAATTTCGAAAACTTTTCTTCCACATCAATATCACTTTGAATTTCATTAACAAATGTACACATGTAAGGAGTGGACGTATAGTTATAGCTATATAAAGAATTAGGTACCACTGGTAGACCTTCTATGAGAAAATCCGCCTTATCACTCTCGATACCAATACTCGGTGTACGCGATTTAGGTGTATCATTTTTCAACTCAGATTTAGCTATAAACATGCCTTTAACTAAAGAAGTATTATTTCCGTGTATAGGATCTGTAGGTTCTGGAAATATTATAGTATCTTTGCCACTTGCTTTTACTTCCACACTTTGCAGTTCTCGCTCATCGATCGATGGGAAAAACTTTGATTGTACTGGTATTTGATATGGTATTAGAACGGATAATTCAGTTTGACTTTTGCCTTTGGATATACCAAAAGTAGATATATTTGTTACCGATCGTTGTAATATAGTCTTATTTATATTTCTGGTTAGTCGCAATTCGTTAGAAATTATGTTTTCATTTTTTCCCATTTTCATTTTCGAATATGCATTTTTAGTTTTTCCTCTATCCAATGACGATAAGATCGTTGAAATTTTAGGATGTTCCATTTTGTGCATTACCGTCTTCGCAGCGGCATAACCAGGGAACATAAGTTCTAAACTTTGTTGTTGATATGCAGATGTATTCATCGAAGCTACGCGTATACCCCCGCTATCACTGAACGGTGTTTGAACCATTTTTGACTGATTGCGAACAATTTTTCTAAGTGCTGAAATAAATCATTTTTAATAACGTATTTCATTTTAAAACCCATTTACAAAATCAATGTATTTTCTATCAGAATATGTATCATAAATTATTAGCATTTTTACTTTTTTCATGTCCAACTGTCCTCAGCGGATTAGTAACCACTGCTAGTATAGATATTAAAAAATAAAATTGATTTCTGCAGGCCATCGGTTCAACCAACGCGTATGTGAAAACTAATAATAAACTGCTTGTGGATGTGTTGGAAGCAAGACTTAAACAAAGGAATTGTTATTCCTTGTTCGTATTACACATTTGCAGATATTGTTGATCATGTAAATGAAAACTTGCTTGATTTGAATAATAAATGAATTTAAAATACTTATCTATTCTGTAGTTTTTACAAATAAACTTATTATACTATTAAAATATTTTATATAAACTTGACAAAAATATGAAATGTGAATTTCTAATAATAATATTAATATATATAAAACTAACACGCATGCGTGCCTGTCAGATGTGAAGTTGGTTTCAACTTTGCTGCCAACCCACGACCGAAAATGGGGAGTCTGTACCTATTCAATTTATTGATCGAAATCCATGCCGCGCCACCCTTCGGTGGCGATACACCCCGGCAGTGATCTGTGTTTTAAATGTATAGAAGAATTTTATAAATACAATCGTGTATTTCAATATATATCATGGTACGTATTATATTGGTTATATTCTTAACTCTATTGATGCACTAGTCATATACATATATTTGTGTTGACTTATCATGATAATAAGATTGAAGTAAATAATAAGCGATGGTTTCCGTAATGCATATATAATTAGTTATCGATGTTCAATTGTAAATGTTAAACTATATTCGTGTTAAACATACGTTAAGCTCCAAGTCTGTTGTACTGTATTGTAATTTGTGATTCAGTTAATTTTTAGTAAACATTTCTATTCTCATACTATTGAGATGCAAAAATTTTATGTGCTATGGTAAACATGTGTCATAAATAAAAATTCTTGTATTACGCTACGTGCGATGTTGTTGTTTATTGTATTAATTCC